>CM065656.1:12809812-13409812 GCA_033220385.1 Triplophysa yarkandensis | reverse complement strand
TCCCCAATCAGTAGAAGGGTTGACGGTGGTGGTGACCACCCCCAGATTTCCTCCCTTCATCCACACACACATATCCCACCCACTCACACAGTAACTACCCCAAGTGATTAGAGCACAGAGGTTCAGTGTTCCCTGTTAGAAACTGAGGAGCGAGTGGCTGCCATCACCCGTGGCCAGGCTTTCCCCTCCACCCCGAGCCCTGTGTAAGCACGCCCGTCGTCTCACGTGTTGACATGATAAGCAGAGCCTTCATCCGGCCGTGGCGTTAAGAGTGCATGTCAGACCGTGTTTGCGTTGACGTACGAGTGTGTGTATATGCACCGATGTGTGTATGCACACGTGTGCAGAAGTTTAGTGTTTCAAAGGCTGAATGTCAACCGCTCGGGCGTTTAAGTTGCCAGCTCGCAAAGGACAGCTTCTTTCGGTCTTAGAGAGTGCCGCGTGGGCTTCCCTTTCCTCTCCCCCCACTTTCATTTGTCATCAACAGCAGGGCACCCGTATCCCGCCCGATTGCCACCATGCACTTCCTCTGCTGAAAAAGTGGGACTGACATGCTTACATTGAGCAGCAGCCACCCAAAGCTGCCATACATTAAGATGAATAGCACTTATGTTGAATTGCCCCTTGATGCCTGTATTTCTCATTTAGCTTAATGTAAGTTTGATGATTTGGTCTTCACTAAACTTTATTTTATGAATGTATGCGCTCTTTATGGATTTCTTCAACTTCGTGTGAGGATTTGGTAATGAGCAAGGAAGCCAGAAAGCGTAATAGTCTCGGCTTATTATAAATTAATAGATTTACCGGATGAAACCGACAGGGGCTTTCTAAGTCTGCAAATCAGAGATTTTTTTTGCTAAACTTGGATTTAACGTAAAATAAGCCACCATATAAGTTGTAAATCAATCGGGTGTGGAACGACTTCTCCACGGCTTCCAACCATCAGCAGAAACCCCAACCAAAACTGACACAGGAGAGCCGTATTCAAAATCATTACAACAGATTGTCATTGCCCTAAATCCATACTCTGATCCACTTGGCAGTTGCTGTCAACCTTGAACGGAGCTGATACGCCAGAATCGGCCCGATATGTTTCACATAGCAGAACATAATACTTTGACAAAGGCCTTCAGGAGTACGTTGTGGAAAACGGGCGAACCAGCAAGCCCTGACAGAGAATTGAGTCGTAAGCCATGCTGGAATGAGACCTTGAACGCCTGGAGCCAAAGACAGCTGCCCACAAACTGCTTGCCCGGTGGCTGGGTGCTTTAAAAGAACTGCAGGTTGCTTCTTGTCTTCTGATTCTGCCTGTGGTAACACTGAGTTCTCTCTTAAACACTTGATCATTGAATAAGTACGTGTCTGAAGAAGGACTTGTCTGTCTTAGGTAGAGCATGGTAGGATAGAGTTGCCCGGACTGGCACTCATGAGATTGGCAGAACATTTATAGCTATATTCAAAACTGAAGCTGTAACTTGTGACTGCACAGAACTCTTTATTACGAAGTTTTTCTTTATCACCAACCGGGGAATTTCTTAAACACTGCAAACTGTGTCTTGATCTAAAAGGTTAAAAGAAATGCGTAAAATGCAAACATCTCCAGATGTGTTTCATGGCCACTGCAAAAAAAAGCTTTGGGTTTCCTAAATTGTTTGCTATTGTATGTAAATTAGTTGAACTTGAAGTGGCGTCTCAAAACCACAGCCCATGATCAAGACGCAATTGATGCGAGGGCACTGATCCAAAACGTGTTTTACCAGTCGATTGTCCTATAGCTCAGTGGTTAGGGCAAGATCATTGCTTTGATCCCATTGCACTTTCTTAGAAACAAACGTTTTATTGTGTAATAGAATGGACTTTGGATAAAAGCATCTGACAAAATGAAAAAATAGTGTAAATGTTTTAGACAATGTGTCAAGTTACAAACATTTCAATTTCTATGTTGTTCTTTAAACACTTCCTGTTTCTCCCATTAAAGAGACAAAGATGCGTTCGGTGTGAATGGCGCCGAGAAGCTCTCATTATATTTGCTGTATCCACACACATTTTACAGACTCTGTCTTAAGACTTTTCTGTACATGTTCTTCTGTCTGCTGCGATGCCCTGAAAATGCTGAATTTGCTTGGATTTTACTTGGTTAAAGCAACCCACCTGCTCTTTTTTTGGAAGCATGTCATGATGAACAGGATTCTCGCAGAAGGGGTGGTACTGAACATGGCATAATTGTGGGACGACGGCTATTGGAACAGAGTTCTATTAATAGATCATTGCTCAGTTTAACACAATTAATCCCGAATATTCAGAGTGCTTTCCCACCTCTCTATTTCTTCAAACAGGTGACAGCCATCTTTAGTGGTTATGACACAGTTTGCCCCTACAGATGATGTTGTATGGTCCTAATTGAGTTAATGAGTGATGCCCAGAGTGTAAGTGTGTTTCAACATGAGCTCACATCAGTCTCAAGCTGTTAATGATCTCAACAGGGAATCCCCCTCTAAAACAATAAACTAATCAACCTGGACCAGCCACTCATATTACAGAAGCACTACTGCCCAACGGGATTGAAGCGATGAGGCATTCCTCAAAGATGATTGTGAACAACATCATTTTTAGTCTTGTGGAGTGTTGAGAGGATGAAATGAAACAGCTATATGTGCACAGTAACTCTTTTCACCAGATGCAGATCATTTTTTTGACTTAGGTATTAGATTTTTTTTATTTTCTTTGTCTTAAGAGACTAGTTCCTCCGAAAAGAAATCGCCTGTTGTTATTTACAGTTCAAATCCGTGTCACTTTTCTATACATTAGAAGACACCTGTCAAATGTGATTCTGCTTGTTCTCTATAATGAAAGTGAATGGGCACTGAGTTAGTAAATAACTAACATTGAAGAACAGCATGAGACTGAGTATGATGACTCATTGTTATATACTGTAAATAACTCTTTATATAGGTTTATACACATGCAGTTTTGGCATTACATGCTTTGTTTAAAAAAAGTTGTATTCCCTGTTGTCATTTGGCCTTCCCCAAAGGAACCACGGATTTATGTGAAAGAGTGAAAGTGCTAAATGAATCCTGCTTTTTGTGTCTATATTTACGTGAGATTAGAGGGTTTGCCCCCCGTATTGTGTGACCTGGAGCTTACCTACAGCTTTGTTTCTCATGTTGCCTATTTCCTTCTAACCACAAACCACAATATGCTAAGACTGTGGCTAACCAGCACCCAGAGATACACATCATGATATTCTAGAATGAAAAACTCACTGGTTCTAGCCAGTCATCCTTCGCAAAAAATTGTACAATTATTTGTTTATGATTAATTAACAGATAACATTTGTAAAAATATCCGCATTGTCCAGGAAAATCTACACTCAAACATTTTTATGTGTTTTTAAGTGACACAATTTACAAAAAAAGGAGAACATTTAAAAGATTTGAAATTTAATAAATATAGTGATTAATTTTAATGTATATGTAAGTTGAAAAAAGGAAATTTGATTAACTCAAACATTTCTGCTAGAATTCACCATATAATTTTTGTATGTTACAATATATTATTGTTAAATACATACTTTTCCTTAACATAAACGTAAGAAATTATACAATTTGGAGAAATTAACTGTTGAATTTTTATCAATGATTTCAATATATAATATTTAGTGCAAGTTTTTATTGCATATTATAACATAAATTAATTTTAATAATAAGTATATGATGGTGTTTTTGAAGACTTTACAGTGCTAATTCACCCAAAAAATCTTAGTTAATTCGTTAATTTAATTCGCTGCTGTCATTTCAATACATGGCTTCTTTAATTGCTGAACACAAAAGAAGATATTTTGAAGAAAGCTATTGGCAACCATTATCTTGGTCATGTGTTCATACAATAGAAGTGAATGGATACCACTACTGTTCATTTACCAACACTCTTAAAATATCTTCTTTTGTGTTCTGTAAAACAACGAAAGTCATAAATGTTTAAAATGACAAGAGTGTGCCTAAATGACGGCACAGTTCTTAATTTGGGTGAACTATCACTTTAGCTCAGCCCTGTTAAAATGTTGGTCTGAAATAGTCATAATGTTGTCAAATCCTGACTTGCACTGACATAACCGTATATATAATGGTGACCAGATACCAGTGCTATTATATTAAGATTCTGCGAGACACATTAGTGTAACCAGCAATTGTGGGTTACACCCCAAAGACCCCATTCATGCAACACAAGCAGAACTAATTTCTGTGTAAATGATTTTGAAAACGCAACATTTTTATTTCAATGTGACAATGCATGAATTCAGTATACGTATAAATGTTCATGCATGTGCATGGTTTTATACGTGTCTGTAGAAACATTCATATGCACGTGTCACGTCGGACGGATGACAGCTGTAGAAGAAAGCACTCCATCATTAGTACAAAGAGCTGGGAGGGGAAGGGAGGAGCAGATCACTTAACAGCACTGCACGCTCCTCTTTCAGTCTGTGAGAAGAGGTGGCAGTGATCAAGGGCCCGGTGCCCTTCTGCATGAGAGGCGAGAGGCCACCGAGCAGGTGGATATCTGGTGGATATTCCATTGGATGTTAAAGCACCAGAAGGGTTTCATTTGCTTTCATTTTGCAGACATTTCAGGAATTATTTTAGGTTTGCTTATTTGCATTTTCCAGTCTCACATGGTCCTTTAATGGAACATTTGGAAACAGCGTCTGTGTGCATCTGATTCAGATACCTCATCTGCACTAAACCCAAGACTTCAACCATTTTTATTCTGAAAAATCACATTAGAGGATATCCCCGTCCTACTGAGTGGAACTGTGCAGCTGAGGTAGAGATGTTAGTTTGGGTTCAGTGCTGTAGTTGGGTTTTGAGCGAGATCATATTTTGAAACAGTGTTTCAATTTAACGGGATGAAGCGACAGTGCCAGCATTTCATACAACTGTCTAGACATCTCCTTCATTGCAACAGCTTCTGTCGAACGAAACATCGGGCCTCCACATCTGTCTTTATTTTTATATGGTTTTTCAATGTCTACCAGTCTGTGGCTTTTCTAGCTTTCTGCGTGTTGCTGAACTTCCCCAAACAAAAACAATGTAGTAAATTTATTACCATATTTTCTCCATGGTTAACCATGTATTTTTCCAATCCTCTCTTAAGCTGTTTTTCAGTAGTTGTTGAAATAAATATTTATTTACCATGATAAACCCCCATAAATTCTGTTAGATCATCTTGTGTCCTGTGGCAGACAATTCCACACATATGCGTTAGAATAAATGATATGAATTTAATGCTATGCACTTTTTGTGGGACAGTATGGAATAAGCAGGTTATACATTTGGATGATTTTGAGATTTATTAAGAATGTGGATATGGGATTGTTAACTTAAAAATGACATTCCATTTATTCACTCTCTTGCAAAATCAAATCTTATGTTGGGTAACCAACCCGCAGTGGCACCCATTCATTTCTATTGTATGGACACAAAACCAATGGAAGTGAATGTTAACAGCGTTCTTCAAAATATTTTCTTTTGTGTTCTGCTTGAAATGATAAGAGTGTAAGTGAACGAAATAAATTTTTGGGTAAACAGAGTAAATCATATTTTTTGGCATGTGAATGTGTGTTTTGCACCTTTTTACTTACAGAATGATCAACATTTCAAAGGCTCATTTATACCTTAAATTTTACTAAATAATTTACTGCAGTCATTGAAAGATGTATGTTTCACATGGTCGTCTTTTTTCTATTACTTTGTTTCATTTTCCCTCTCTAATTCAACAAAACGACGTAATCCTTGCCACAGGTCCGACTTGACTGTGTCTAATCACTTGGTCTTGTGTTTGAACTCTCAGACTAGTGAAGAGAGGAAAGCTAAAAAGCAGGTCTTGGATTCATTAACGGTGGGATACTCCCACTTTTAGGAGGCTGGCATGGCAGAGGCTGATGTTTTCCCAACAGTCTTTTCCACAGGGATACGTTTGCACTCATCTTTGATAGTTAACCCAGGCTGACATTTCCCTGACTCCTACACCAATGCTGACCTGCTTCCTATTAGCGCTTGTCCACCCGTTCGGCCGCCTCTGTGGGCCCATTGTGCCTACACGCACACACGCACACACATCCAGGGTGCTGAGCAGAAGATTTTAGAGTGGGAAGCATAACACATCATCAAAACATGCTTGAAATAAACACCGTGGCTTTAAAAAGTTCACTTGAATTATACAGTTTGGTATTTTAACAAGCCAAGTCAGAGTTTAAAATGCATTGCGGTTGCGCAACACATGCACAAAAAGTCATTTCAAAAATGTCACCTCGGAAATACAATACGGTTGTGACTGCGTAGGGCCAGATTTAGTGAGATTCTGTGTTGACTCCGAGCGGAGGAATTTGTTTGTTTATCGCCATCTCCAACACACCATCACTTTTGTTTTGTCGTCTGTTATAAGGCCAAATTTTTGAAATAATGATTGTGGCTATGTAATCTTGACAATACACTTGGGCTAATACTAAGACGGCTATGAATATTCTTAATACAAAGCACTTGTGAACCATTTGGCAGCACTGTTTTACAGAAAATCCCAAAAGCTCATGCGAGGCCTCTGTGTTTTGAATCCTTGGGTCTTTTTAAACTTATTGTCCTTTACAAATTGGCTCATATGGTGGGGGAGCTGCGAATCAGGGCATCCATCTTCAGCCGCGCTAGCTGTTACGGTTTGCTGTGCTCGGCATTTATCAAGCAGACTCACAGAGGCACAATAAACGGGTGAAGAGACTGGCCCGAGGCTGAGCCGAGGGGGCACACTTACTAAAGGACACCAGACAGCTACCACCTGCATTTTAGTCCCTGTGGAGCTGTGAGCGTGTGGGTGTGTGGACGGTTGGGGAGGGTTGTGTGTTGTATTATGTGTTTGAGTGTGCGTTTGTGTGTCTGTTTGATTGTCTGTTATAGTTGGTAAAATGTAGTAATGCAGCTGGGATTGTGCTTGAAGATTTCTTTGAAGATTACAGAGGTATTTCTGTTTATCTGTATTTTGGATTTATAAGAAATGTTTGATAGGTAATGGTATGTGAAGGATAATTCAAAAACTGTATCTATAATCTATAGTCTTAGGACATAAACATAACGTATTTGGGTTTTTGTTGTAACAATATCAAAAAATCAAAGGACAAATCAAGAAAAACGGTTCAAAACTTTACAGAAACAAAAGAAAGTATTTGTCCACGTGTGCTTGTGCTGCTGTATACGCTGTTATTTAAATTGATAGTTTACCCAAAAATGGAAATCATGAAATAATCTTTATAAATTTCTGAGTTTGGTTGAACACTTAGAACGATGTTTGGAAGAATGCTTGCAACCCAACCACTCTTGGACTCCGTTTTCAGCCATAATTGAAAAATTGACAATGGTTGTCAAAAGAACCGCAAAACTTTTAGCTGTTGTTTTTCAAAATATCTTATAAACACATCATAAACTAGTTTTCTGGTACTGTAACAAGCATTCTTCCAGACATCTTTCTCCGTGTTCATCACAACAAACAAATGTTAACAGATTTAGAAAACTTAAAGGTGAATAAATAATAATAGAATTTTTTATTTTATGTTGAACCATCCTTTTAACTCCTGACAGTTAATAAGGACATCTCCAAGAATGTCATATTTTCATTCCATTAAAATATTCAATTAAACTACATGGTCAGGCTTCAAAAGGGATCATAAATGGTGTTAGGAAGCAGTGGGAGTTAAATGTTGGATCCCAGTCGGGACTTTAGAGTAATTGGACCAGATATGATTAAAACATTCTCAAGTCAGTCAAGCTGAGGAACTTGCAGGGCTGCATATGTCCTATACTGTCAACAACCTGCCACATAGACTAAACTAGACTAGGGCTTACAAACACCTTCTGTTCTTCCCGTCACTCCATCTTTTGTCATTCTTCGATCATCTGGGAGGATTGCAAATTGTTGTATGTTTCAATAAAAAAAAAAATGATGTATACATCTTGCAACATACTGTACTTTATAAAAACTGACAACCCCACGTCAAAATGGATATGACTATAAATTTGACCCAAATTATGTTTAATAAAAGTGTATAAATTTGACATTTGAAAAGTGATAATATGAAGGTAATATTTAAATTTTACTTAACAGAAAACCACACGGGACTACGCATATAATAATGTAACAGACAATGTGTGTGTGCTCCAAATATGACATATTTAGATCTTTTATACAACTACTGTGTGTTCAGTAAAAATAGATCAGAAACTGTTACCAACCTGTTCAGCCATGATGTTTCAATCATTATTGCATGTAGATTTTAAACTGTTATGATTTGTTTGTATTCTTCCAACAAGATAATCTGCTAAATCAAGTGACTTAAATACGTCAATTGAGTCTTATGAACTGAATGTTGAAATGAATCAATATTTCACAGCATGTCTATCATAGCCATCAGCATCCCAGTATAGAGCTGCCAACTTGCACCTATTAAGGTTTAGATGACAAAATGAAATAAAATAACAAAAAGCAGTCAATAAAATCAAACAAATCAATAAGAGACATTATGTCAATGAACATGTGTGCCTTTAACAGACAAGGCCAAAAACTGCATTTAAGTTATGTATGTCTTTCTCAAGATGGTTTGTGCACACTCTTCATGCGGGGCACAAGCTTGTCAAACCTTGATCATTTTTAATTTTGTATCAATTGCATAAAACTATTTATAGAGGTTATAAAATAAATTTGACCTCCCTACTAATTTTCAAGTTCTCATAACTAAGAAGTTGTATCTTTGTTAAGTATTCAAATTTTTGATATAAGATGGTTCTCATATTTTCTTGAGATTCATAATATTGTGTGTTTTTAATTGTGTCCTCCTTCAATTTCTCACAGTGTTGTAGAACAAACCTCAAATGCATGTATGCATGTTACCCAATGGTAAGGGAACCTAACAGTTCAATACTGCCCCCTACATTTCAACCTGTGCAGTACAGTAAAAGTGAGACAAACTCTGACCAGTAACCTCCCAAAAATCTAATAAATATATTTAAATAAACCCACAATAAATATATTTGTTTTTCATAACAAATGTCAGATCTTATTTATTTCTTTGATCAATAGTAAGAATTATCATCTGATCTATAATTACTTTTCTAAGACAGCAAAGCAAAATCCAAAAAGCGTGTTGTGCCTTCATTGGATCTCTTTTGCAGATGCTGATATTTAGTGACATATCGAAATGATTTCAACACTGTCGAACAGCGAAATGCAGTAATCTAATTTGTATTTGTAATTTTATTAGGTGTAATCATAAATGCTCATCAATGTCCAGCGGCAGCACAACAGGGAAGGATGAGTGTGTGTTAAAATTAATGCTATTAAGAAAAGCTTGCCTTCAATCAAAGAGCTATAAAACTCATCATTATTAGACGCGACCCCTCCAGAGACCCATTCGCCTGCTCGCTAACCTGAGTTATGGCTTAAATCACTGCTTTCATATGCTATATAATCATCACACAATATTACAGTACATCCACTATCAGAAGCATTGTTTTAGATGGCCTATCATGTTTATGTTGAAATGTTTTATTCCTCCCCACGCAGCTTTTTTTTAAATTCTTCATCCTCTTTCTCATATCTGAAGATGCCTCTTAGAGCCATCCTGAAGTTTTCACTATGTGTTTCGGATGCCGTCGTACACTAACGATGCTCTAACCTCTGACCTCGGTTGAGAAAACAGTGCTGAGTTTGAGAATCATAAAGGCCGACACTGCACTCCGCAAGAGCTGATCGGGACAATAGAGGGTTCGGGAGAATGAACCGCGTGCATAAATCCCCCTCCCAGCTGTGGGCCTGGTCCGATTCCCCATGCTAAATTCCTGAGAGCGCACCGGAGGAGCCTTCAGGGCAGAGAGGCTGGCAGGGTGCAGAGCTGTGGGAGTCTTAAGATTTAGGTGGGGACAGCCATACCACAGGAGGCCTATTTGATTCCCCGTGCATTCTTGACCCCCTTGTGTGTTTGATGTCTCATATGTGTAAGTGAGTAGGTTCAGCAAAAGTTAGTCTTTTTCGTCCTCGTCTACGTCCCAGCTTGCCTCATGCCAAGTTTGATTCCCAGAGTTTCCATGGATGAGGCTCGGAGACGGCGGGTAATAATGCGCGCCTTTGTGAGGAAGTTCAGAGCGAGGAAAAGTGCACACAGAGTTCAGAGCGGGGTCAGGGCGCTATACGCTGCAAGCACACACGACGACCAGACACACATCTCATATCCTCATCTGAAGAGCAGTGAGGCTCTGTCTGTTCGCGACAGAAAAACAGCATGAATCACGACGGGCGTGAGACGAGTACGTGAAATACAGGCAACGCTCTTCTTTGGATACGCAATGTAGGCCCTCGAATCGGCTGTGGATCCCAGTGAGATTTGTTTATTAAGACGAAAGCACTGGTAGCAAAGCAAAGTGTCTGTTTGTTTTAGTGGATATCAGAGCTCTCTTCACGCAATACTTTGAAATGGCACGGGGAATGTACAAAGCAATAGGAGCGGATGTGGCTTCACTAGATGGAGAGAAGAAAAAGGAGAATTTTGGGTTTGATGAAAACCAAATCCTGTACAGTGCTGCTTCAGCGGAATACCAAATAAAGAGAGAGAGATGAAATTGTTGCCTGTAGTAAGACATTTTCTTTCTGCTTCTAGAACGGAAAAGGCGTTTTTTTGGTCTACTGAAGGGTCAAATTGAAAGTGAGCAACTTCATGAAGGTGACACCTACAAAACCATAAGATCCAAAGCCATTTAATATGTGTAAATATGTATAAACAACTTCAAGCTTCCACACCTTCCAATAAAAAGGAAAATAACAAATAAAGGATCACATGGAGAACAAACTTCATTCTTGACATGATTGAAGTAGAATTATTCAGTTGGAAAAAACCCACGTGCTGGTCAGGGACCATGTTTACAAAAAAGCTTCAAAAATTCTATAATAAGGAAAACTCTTTGTGCTCTTGTTTAAAGGACCCTTAAGTTCACATCTTCAAAACAAAATAAATAGTCAAAAACACAAATAGTCTAAATATTAAGATGCATGGGAATATTTCTAGATCAACACACAAAATGTATTTTCCTAGAAAACAGCAAAAACCTTTCCTCCCCAAAAATGTGTTTAGGAAATGACCACAATTTTCTACTTAAAAACCATAATGTGTTAAAGGGATGGTTCAACTAAAAATGAAAGTTCTGTCATAAATTGTTCACTCTCTAGTTGTAAACCTGTGTAATTATTTGTTTTGAGGAAAACGGGTAAAGATATTAAGAGGAATTCTTGTAACCGAACAGTACATGCACTCCAAAGTAGTATGAAAATGATTGTCAAATTTACCCCAAAAATGTTTTCTCGCATTCTTCAAAATATCTCATTTTGCGTTACAACTACCAATAGGGTGCACTAACTGTTTGGTTGCAAGCGTTCATCCAAATATCTTCCTTTCTTTGTGAATTTCATCTTTCAATCAAATAGAATCCCTTCATAACTCGAACAAAATATTCTACAGCAGTAATTTGTTGCACATTCTACACAAGACACCATCAGTTCTTCCATGCAAATGGCGCTCTTCAGAAAGCCCTTTGATTGTGAGGCTTTCTGGATGACAAGGTTTGATGACACAGAACCCTGAAGAAGAGGAATGTGCATCTTACCCGCACTAGCAAGCAAGCGACCCCGACTCAGCCCCACCGAGAGGGCGTCTCTGGTCACTGTCCATTAGCTTCGACTGGTACTACCCGCACAATGGGCGCACTTTGTCCGGTCCTGTCAGGGATGCACTGCGGTAGGCATGAGGGGATGGTTGGGGATGCTTTGATCTGTGGTCGCTCACTCACTGGGGTGTGCCGTGTTAGAAAGCCGATCCTCTGATATTTCTGTCTCGGTGCATCACTGTGATCCAAACTATATACGGGGCAAACTAGGAGGTAGAGAAAAAAATATGAAAATCTGCAAATTATTAAAAGTTTCCCCTCGAACTGGGTTAAGCATCTGAGAAGTTGGAATAGAGAGTAGTGCTTGCTGAAGGGGTAAGAGTGGGATCTTTTTTTGTATAAAATGTCTTAATTAGTTAAAAAAAGAGGGAACTAAAAGACACTTCTATGAGTGTGTATGTCTTCTCAGTTGTCTATGTGCATGTATCAAATTTATCTGCTGGTCTGATACATGAAGGTTTCATCATTGTGATCTCAGGCAGTATTGTTAAAAATCAACGGGTTATGGCCTTTGCATGTTCTTGTGTATCAAATGTACATGTTTGAACTTTCTCTTTGTGTGTGTGTGTGTGTGCGTGCGTGCGTGCGTGCGTGCGTGCGTGCGTGCGTGCGTGCGTGCGTGCGTGCGTGCGTGGGTGTGTGTGTGTGTGTGGGTGTGTGGTGAGGGTAACCACTTTAAAGTGCTCATTGAAGTGTGATGACACAGAGACATGCTGATCAGTGGGATCATGAAAGAGAGAGTGGGATCTGTGTGTGTGTGTGTGTGTGTGTGTGTGTGTGTGTGTGTGTGTGTGTGTGTGTGTGTGTGTGTGTGTGTGTGTGTGTGTGTGTGTGCTTGCTTTTAAAATTTAAATCCAGTCATAAGAGATCAGAAGTGATTCATTTATTCATTCCAGTAGCTCCTCATGGTGGACCTCAACGTTGAAAGAAACGTTTTTGTTGTTTGTCTTTGTGTAACTCAAGCTGTTTTTGTCTGCTGTCTTATTCCTTTTCGTCTTTTCCCTTCTCTTGTCTTCAGGCTCCTAAGATAAGATTTTTCCTTCCTCCCATCTAATTTGTGAACGGTTCTTCAGGTTCCTCTCAATAATGATTGCTTCTTGGATTGAATTATAACCTCTGGTCCGGTCCTATTGCTTCCATTTAAATATTTAAGCAGCAAAGTTTAACAAGTTCTCCCTGGGGTGAGTTTAAGAGGACTGATACTGGCTGCTCACTGTCCCATGATGAGATGAATGGCGTTGAGGTGGAGTCATCCCGGATCAGGTAACTGGCCAAATTATGGCAGACACTAAGAAGCGCTTCGCACAATGACCTACAGAAAACACTAGACAAAAGACTCTATTTGAGAGCCGGACAATGCAGTAGGTCAGGGAAGATACATGAGACAAGGTTTCACTGAGGGATAGCGACAGTCTATAAGATGCTTTGGGACACATTTCAGATGTACACAAGGACATTATGGGAGATAATTGCTGTGCTTGCAGACATGTACATTTTATGTAAAGTTTGATAGATTGGATTTATGCACTTTGAATACATGTTATAAACCATCAGTGTAGCTTTACATTGCCTCTCTGCTCTCACCTATATTACTTACTTAATCTGATCTTGACACAAGGAAAAGGTCACAATTTGAAATATCAATGCTGTCCATTCAGGGTCAACTTTGAGGTCTAAGAAATGTTATTAAATCATATGTTTTTGCCTTAAATATCGATTGCCGTGATATTGGTCAGAACAAAGTGGTCTGAAACAAGTGGCAAAGTATATAAACAGCTTTTCAACCCTAAATATACTACAAAAATCTTACACTCTACAAAAGTTTGCCCACAAAATATGTGAATGTTGTAACAAGTAGGTTATTACATATTTATTGTAATATGTAATATAATATGTTTATTGTAATTTATTGCTGATTAAAAGGTATTTGTAGTATTTATTATTTCATGCATACAAGTAAGTATAGTTTGTATTACCCCAATGTGTGAATGTATATGTTCTATACTGTATGTATATGCCACAATTGCTTAGCAACAGGTGTTGCACATATAGACAGTATGTTGCCATGCCCATAGAAACCCAGCTAAAGTCCTTTTTGTGATTCAAGGTTTTCAACATAAAATCATTCTGCATAATGTAAAGAACACCGGATAGAAATATAAACTTGATATGTTTAATTTTGACTTCATAAGGTCATGTCAAAAATTACAATAACAGTGAAAATAATGTCCAAAATCAAACTTTAAAGCAAATTATCTCACCATTTTTTTTCACCATTTTCACAGGCATGGTCACTTATTTAACTTTTTTTTAAAAAGTACTACAACATTTTGGTTGGAAGTGCATTTTCCTGTCCTGGTGACATAGTTCCGTGTGTGTCCCCTTGAGGGTATGCATGTCTATATCATCTGTCATTATCATACTCAAAATTCTTTCACCTGCACCCTAATCCCTTATTATTCACCTGAGAGCCTGGATGACAAGCATCTCTCTCTCTTTCTCTCTCTCTCTTTTCCCCCTCGCTCACAATTGTATCATTTTACTTTCTCACAATGATGATTAATTTGAAGGGCATAACACAAATTAGACAGAAATTACAGAGATGACAGAAAATGGGACGGTGGGAGGTAGGAGCACAAAATAGTTGAGAAATTCTTCTTATTTATGAACATATCTGGTGTAGCTCTATGCAGAAAAGAAGATCTGTGTCAGTGATGGGCCGCTCCCATTATGCGTGGCCCTTTGACCTGTTGGGGTTTAAAATTAGATTGTGATTTTACCTACTCACAGGAGAGATCATCATAGGTAAGCAAAGACTCTATTAATAATGCACTGTGTGCGTGTTGTCTGCTGTCGGGAAACCACACAGGACGAGGCCAAAAACGCGACGCAATGAAAAATATCGCACCATTGATTCCCTTGCAATTTCCCAGCATTGATTTCCCTTTGTTATCACCTACCAATCTGAGTCATTCTGAATAATTGATGAGAAGACAATATTCCCACCCGAGGCTTCTCTGTTACACATGACAGCTTGCTCAGTGATGGGTTTTCTATAGTTTGTGTTGGGCTCTAATGGTGGAGAAACTATTTGGGTTTAATAGGCCAATATAAAAAAATTTAACCATAAAAGAAAGATTTTATACTTAAATTGTAAGGGATTGTCCACATTTTTACTCACCAGCAAGATGAAACATACATGTGTAAATTTGTTTTTTGAAAGATATTTGGAAGAATATTAGCAACCGAGATATCTGGGGCACCTTAGTACACTAAAATGCAGAGTAATGAATGATTCACATCCATTTGATCCAATTAAAAATAAAATTTAAAATTTGATCCAATCAAAAATTTATATTTAACAATGTTTTAAACTGAACAATATTATTTGAAGCATCAAACTAAATGTATAAATTGAATTGAAGAACAAATGATTAATTGTGCATGATTTATTATTAGTAATGCATCAGAAAAAACTTTTTTTTTATTTTTTTAAAAAGTTCTCTATCACATTTGACTGACATTTCATTTTTTTGTACTATTGTAGTCAACAGTGCCCCATAAATCTCAGTTTGTGACATTCTTCCAAATATCTTTGTTGTGTTTAACCGAGCAAATCAAGCTTTGACATAGCTTTTACATAGCTTTTACAAAGCTTTTACATAGCTTTGAAACACCTTAAGGTTGAGTTATTCATGACAGAATCTTCATTTTTTGTTGGCTTTCCCCATCTAGCCTAAGGTATACACATTTTCTTATGCACAGTTGAGCTCTGTTATGATCAATTTGCATACAAAATTCAAGGAAACATGAAGGACACAAGTATAGTAATTAATAATATAGACTCTAAAGAAATTGCAATTTTGTAAAGTAAAATTACATAGTTTGTCTAATTTTATATAAACATTTTAAAATATAAAAAACAATTTTGTTTAAATTAGATTGCAATTGCATCAAAAAAGGACCCCAGACATTAAAAAGTGATCAAATATTTCTCAGTACTTTAAAGCAAAATAAGAGCGTGACCCTAACTTTTTTCTTCTCCATCTTTTAGGGTTTTTGAGATGCATTGAGTGTGAAGTTTACGAAAACAAACGACAGAGACGAGGCATTGAAGAGATTTCTGCGTACATATGGTTTGGGTTTCTCTAAATCACCCCATACTATCTCTCAGTCCTTCTCTATAAGAGAGATATCTCTGATGGTCAGAAGGAAAGACTTGGAAATCCAGTCTTGGATGCACCAGAAGAAGCAGGACGCTGAGCAATGTGTATTTAATGAAACAGTTCTCATATTAAAATGCTAAGTGCATGTTGCTTTTGGAAAATTTCAAAGGCCTTATTTAAGGGAAGTTGTTATGCTGGGAATCATAGAAGCAGTCAATAGAAGAGGATGAAACCCCATCTGTGTAAACACCAAAGGGCTTTACATGGCTAGCTAGAGGCAATGCATTGAGTCCTATGAGTTTACTAGGCCAAAATCAGCGTGGATGATAAGTATGGTCTAGGTTGATGATGCTGTGAAGTAGCTTCATGCTTTTGCGAACATATAGAGATGCTTAAACTCATTTGTTTTAGAAAAACAGAGCGGATTTTCCTATGCAATTTTATACACTTTTTATTCTTTAAAAAAGAAAATTTGGCTTGTGGAACCACGAACCGAGTTTCATATTTCACACTGATTTCCAAAATCTTTCCTAATGCTTTCTTCACATTTTGTAGTGTTGACTGTCCTAAAACAAATGTGTTGTCAAAAACGCTTTATCTTTCTTTGACATTTTTATTGTGAATGTCAACTGCATTTAGTTGTTATTCCCCTTCTTGACAGGTCAGCCTCCAACCGATTTTGATCCGGAAAGTGAGAATTCAATCTTCCGTCTCAGATTATAGAACTGCAGACAATATTTCATGCACATCCATCCTTGTGTGGTCTGCACCTGTCAGTTTTTACTACCACGTCAGGATGTTGGATGAATTGTAAGTTCTTTGTCCCATATTTGTCACTTTAACAAGTCAATATTACATTTAAAGGAGACCACAGCATATGCATATATACAGGATCCTTCCCACCATATGCACTCGTAGGTTGAATGCGGCTAAATCAAAAGGCAACTTTACAAATTGCTACTGATTTATGGATGTCCCTTACTGAGCTGTCATGGCATCTCACAGCATGCAATAAATTCTCATTCTTGTTCGACTTGTTTTTCCATCTCAGCAGAGCACTTTTCCTGTAGGGCCAAACAGATGTGATTTCTGTCGTTTAGAGCTGCGTGGTTCTATATCATTCTCTACAATGCAGAAGTACAGCTGTGACAGTGTGTCTGGAATATAAAACAAAACATATATTTAAGAAATAACATTGTTTCCAAGTGTGTTGCAGATGCATTGTAAATACACAAACTGGTTTTGATTATAACGCATGATAATAGTTTTAGGAATGATCCACCAGAATGTTTCCGTGACTTTAATTTAGCTAAAACAACCAGTTTTCCGTTTCCTGGCAAACTGAACTTTGACCCGGAGAAAAGGGTGAGACCCTGACTAATTAAATTATGCTTAATCTCATGCAATGCTTATAAGTGTTGTTTTGAACTTCTGCCCCTTCTGAATCATCACTTATAGAAGTTGTTCTGTGGCTCTATTGGTAGAGCATTGTGTTCTTAGGTTATGGGATTTCAATGTATATATATAAAAAAAATTTCCACTAATTTATACAATACCAGTTTAAAAGTTCATGATTTTATATTTTGGCTACTAAGTATAAAAGTAGGTACCCTTTCACTGAGGCCTGCAAAAACACAGACTTGCCATGTTAACATCCAGCCTCTTCAATCTTAAAGGATTTCACACACTCACACTCATTCGCACACACACACACACACACACACACACGCACACGCACACGCACACGCACACGTACACACAAACATCATAAGAATCTATAAATTCATAATTGAGACACTGAAAATGGTCTGTTGGTTTTTTCTTGGATGTGTGTATATATACAAAATAAATCTACTTCTTCATACTAAGTGCAATGACTATTTCTCTCACATCTGTTTGTTTCAGGAAAACATGTGCCTTTCCAACCACCATCACTCCACCTGATCTGTACCTGCCGTATTTTCCCACGATGTGATGTGAGCAGGGGTTAAAGGATGTATATATGGCTCAGCTGTGTCCACATAAACATGCGTCTGATTCCAAATCTGTGGGAGGGCCAAAGGGGACATGGATAAAAAAGATGAAGGTCAGGACTTGTTGTGCCTCGGTTGGGGCCACCAGTCTCTTATTGCATTGCTACAGAATGAAGTGTGAACAAAATGTCCGCCATCACATTTCCTCCAGAAAACCCCTTTTTAAAGAAGAGGCTGACGTTCTATCCGGGTTTATGAGGAGTCTTCAATAACTCGAACATCATTTTGGAAGAAATAGTGTTGGAGGAAATGGAAGACGGTTCACAGCAATCCAAGTTAATGCATGACACTTACCAAATCTGTACGGCTGCCATCTTCATTTTTCAGCCGTGTGGAAATACGCACGCTTCTCTTGCCTTTAAAAATGTTTCATTATCACATTTGTCTCTGTTCCTGTGAACCGTCTGCCAAGCGTCTTTTTTAGAGTCTTTAAGGTCCTACACAGACATCATCAGGGAACCAATTAAAGCTCAGTGCCCTTTCTGCATGCCTCCCTTTATTAAAGACTTAAAACATCACGGTCAATGGGAAACTGACATGCCTAATACTGTGGTCTTATGGCTCTTGTAAAGTAAAATTCACACAGTACATAAACGGAGATATTCAAAAATGATTTCATCCGCTGGCATCTCTCAGAGACGGAGGAATTGAATGAAAGGGAAAATATATTTGTGTTCCACGCAGAAGAATCAGAAGATTTACTGCCGCCACTGACCCCAAGTGCTTTTGGCGGAAACCCTCGAGAGAACCCAACTCAGGCCTCATGCCAAACCTTTAAAGAGGTGATGAGAAAACTATCCAGATGAGAAAGGAATACATTTGTAGAAGCACAATAGCCTTTCTCTTCAAGCCCTCTCTTGGCTGACCACTCTGGACTCGTCCCCGGAGGTCGAGGTTGCTGTGAAGGTAAAGTGTTGCTCTTTACCCAGCGCTGCTGAGGATTATGTTTATAGAGATTGGAAACTGAAACGATTGGTTGGTTGTTTTCACTACAGGGACGTTAACCGCCACAGGAAACACTATTGCCAGACTCTCCATTTAGGAACGGAAATAAAGAATTTGTCAGACTAATCTGAAGGTAATTAGGTGAAGCGGAGCAGTTGGAACGACAGAACCCAGACTGCCCCCTTTGCTCTATGAGGTGTCAACTGCTAGCTGTCTCTCCCTCGCAGCCATCGTAACCCACAACGGTGGGTCTGAGAATCGTAAGCGTGAGTGCCAGCTCAATTTTGCCATCAGTTTGTAACTATCATGAAAGCGATTGCTCACCCAAAAAGGAAAATTGTGTCTAAATTTACTCACCCTCTTATCAATTCAAGCAGGAATTTCTTTGTGGCACAGAACAAAAAAGAAGATATTTGGAAGAATGTTGGTAACTGACACCCAGTCACGTATCTTCTTTTGGGTTCTGAGGAAGAAAGAAAGTCACAAGGGTTCATTTTAAAAAGAACCAGCGTGGTTTTATCCTTGCATGCACTCAGACACAAAACAGAGGCGATCCGAGTGGATATTTGATAATTTGTAATATCAGCTGCTAATTGGTTAGCTGTTGGGTATGATATCATCATAAGGTTCTAAGGGAAGATGTCATCTTTTAACCTTTTGTCTATACGGCAAAGGTTTATTTAGCAATCCTTCATGTTACATGTTGGCATTTAAATAAAAAGATTTTTATAGAGAATTTTAATCGAAAGTAGAACTGAAGAGAAAAACATCCAATTAAAATACCTCAAAACAAGCAAATGTCAAAGGTTGATTCAGTCAGGCGCAAAGGTTAACCTGTGTTCCACAGCTGTGGATATCCAGCAGTCACTTCGCCTGACAAAATCAAACAAGAGTGAGCACAGCTACGGGTCAAGGCTGGTTAAACTCGGTCTGGCGCAGGTTATGAGATCTACAGTCTGGGGGTTGAATTCTCCTCGGCGAGCACCTGAGCTTACTGTGTGTTCCCCGAGCGCTGACCCTCTATGACTGAGATATTACCGCTTCAGGCTGTTGCTCTGGACAAACCCCACTCGCAGTCTTTATTTTCCCCATTTTTGCTGCCGGCAGATCGAGCCCATAAATGAAGGGCTTTCAGGCTCTCATGCAAGATCACAGGTGCTTATTTAGAAAATGACAATTTTGTCTTTCCATAATTCCATGTTACAGCATTACCAGATCTTATCACAAGAGCCCGTATCTTATTCCTGAGGTTTATGACTTAATGAAAGATATTTTGACCCTTTCTCATACGGCCTACACACACACATAATAGGGCCACAGGGGGGCTAGACTTACAATCCGATCTTGGCACGGGAAGGATGTGTGTGCTTCAATGATGTTCAGTTGTGTGGGGAAAACTTTGATGGAGCAGATTTAAGGAGATCCTTGGAAAAATGTTAACTTGGAAAATGTTGAATTGTTTTGGGGAAAGTTTAATAATTTAAACAACCAGGTTTTTCAAAACCTTTCCTTCTCTGTATCCTATAGTCAAACACAAAATAGAATGTTAGGGCCATTTTTTTATTAAAAATAGTGAATTGTGACTAAACATCTTATGTGCTTGTATTACTAGGATTATTCGTATTATATTACTTTTTTTTACGTTAATGCATTACAATTACTTTTCTGACAAAACTATGTTTGTGTGAAAAACAGTAATTTACATAATTAATTCAATTTCGTTTTTAAATTTATACACAGGACTGTGTTTGTATAAATTAAAGTTTGAACGCAAATTACTTCTTTTCAAATGTTAGTTCACCCAAAAATATTTTATTCTATGGAACACACCGTTTCAATGCAAACTTTAAAGAATGAAGCCCAGCAAAAAGTTCTGGGGCACTTTTTTCTAATGGTAACCAGCATTATTATGAATATCTTTCTATGTGTTCACCAGAACAAAGATATGTATACAGATTAAATACAACTCAAAGGTAAATAAATGATGACATAGTTTCATTTTGGGTGAACTATCCCTTTAAACATTTTGCTGGATTTAACAAAACATAAATTCTAATGCAAAAGTTTGTCTCGTATAACTAACTTAACCTGCCACATACGGGACAATATTTACAGGTATAATAAAAAATTTAAAGGACAAGGATAAAAATAACAGTAAACACTCTCACAGTTATAGTTCTGCAAGCCATGTTTGTCTTATGTGACTTTGGTTTCATCCACCAGACAGTGTATCATAGAGAGCACACTGGTGACTAATGGAGATGATTTAAAGTAAGCGGTCAGCACCCTGGAGAGGTGTGTGAAGAGTCGGGACACTTCCTGCTGCGTCCTTTACAAACAGGAAGTTTAAATCCTGGGAGCAGACAGTGTCTGAGACGCACACTGAGGCACTTGAGTTTGGAGAAATATTTTGATAGGATTAACCCTGGACATAGTGAGTTATTTTCAGTAAAAGGCTTTAGGGTGCGCAAGAGTTGAAGTAAACATCTTGGAGAGTAGAGTCCAGCAACCATGTGTTCACTGTTTAAATAAATGTTACTGAAATAAAGTCATTATTAGTTTTTATATGAAGAAAAAAATCTCGTGAAAATAACGTTGTCTTTTGGGTATTAGGACTCATGGTGTGGTTTCACCATTGAGCGGCCTGCTATATAGAATTTCCATTGAAGGATTTTCACTTCCAGTACACGTTTGCAAAGAAAGTCCCTTTTGATTGTTTTTGAGAAACGAAATAATAAGTAAATGACATAAGCTAGCGGGTTAATATGTCTATTCAGTATTATTTAGAAGAACCAGCAGAACTGTTACCTGGCCATACTCAAATATGAATCATCATGAAATAAATAGATGAATATACAATTACATTGTTAATTTAATACAATTATTAAGATAAAATATGAATATAAGTTAATAGGAATTAAAAATTTTATAAATAGTTATATTATATTAGCCACCAGCCAGATCGATCAACAAACAAGGACTGGAACTGTAATAGACATCTGTCCATGAATCTCATCATTTGACTGCATTATATAATCCTATTTCTCAAAAGTACTATTCTTTTTTTAATTACTAAAAAATCACCTGACTTTTACCAGCAATTTCTCTGTTATAACAATCCACCGAGACAAATTTTCTCTCTGTCTTCTTTCATCCCTTTTTTTTAGTCGAGGCCCATAACTCAAATACCTCTATCAAACCGTACATGTTTTTCAGGGGATGTAATTTCAGCCACTTAAGGATCATTAAAAAGAGATCATATTAAATATCGTTGGTTAAGAGGCGTACTGAGGGGGGATAGAGAAAAAAATAATGAGGAGATTTGTTTGTCAGTCAAAATCAGACCAACTCGATCCTTCTAGCTGTCTGAGAGAAGGTGGCCGGGTTGCGGCACAAGAACCGCCGTGGGTCTTTTTCTTTTCCATATCTAGCGATGAAATGTTGACAAAACAGGCGATTTTCTGTAATTTGCACCGTGGCGCTCTTTCAGCGAGCCAGTCAGTCAGAAGCCCCTCATTTCAAGTAGCACCACACCGCGACCTTTGACATGTATCTCGTCCCGGGCTTCTTCTCCAAATCGGCGAGGGGACATAACAGTTGTGTCTTTCAGGTCAGGTGGGTGCAGTCTTGGAGTTTAAGGCTGAAGGGATATAAAGGATCTCATTGTGTTTCTTTCCCCCGTGGAGCTTGGGCAGAGGGATAAGAAATGTGGTTAATGGTTCGGGAGTGGGCTAATCATTGGTTGCCATTACTGCTTCAATATCAGCAGGGATGACAGACTTATCAATGACAAAGGGCCCAGGTGAAGACCTGGATCGGCCCCCTCAGTTTTGATCTCTGGTCCGCTAAGCAGGAGCTTTCATTCGAGCTAAGCACCAGTCAGTATACTTCTCTCGCTCTTCCTCGTACTGGCTCCTTCTTTCTCTCTTTTCTCTCCGGTCGTGCCAGGAATCACTCATCCACTCCTCCCGCTCGGGCCCCCACGTTGTGTTCTCTCAAGCCTTGGCTATTATATCCACAATTTGGCTTAATTTCTTAGGCAACCGCAATGTGATAATGCATCTCTGTGGAGGGGATATAAAATCTCATGATTGTTCTTTTCATTTAACCTTTTTTTCCTCATACAATGTATGTGTGGACCGTTTGGCCTTATTAAAAAGGACAATTTCATTTTGTGTTTCGTCCTCAACATGACAATGTAAAGTTACTCGGTTTTACTTAAAGTAGAAGTTTGCCACAAAATGATTTTTTTGTGATTTACTCACTGTCTAGTTGTTCCAAATTTTTTAAATTCTTTTGTTCGGTTGAACACAGAGAAAGTTATTTTGAAGAAACCAAACAGTTCTTGGACCCCATTCGTGGAAAAATTGTCAATTGCAGTCAAAAGTGCCCAAGAACATCTTGCTGTTCTACATTTTTCTAAATACCTTACAAAAAAGTAAGTTGCAAAGTGGGGGTCCAAGAACTGTTTGATCAGCATTCTTCCAAATATCTTTCTCTTTGTTCAGTAAAAGAAAATATATAAATTTCAGGTTTGGAACTCAAAAGTGAGTAAATGATGAAATTATGTCATTTTGGGGTAAACTATCCCTTTAACTTGAACTAAATATGAAGTTTAGGAAAGTCTAATTGCTTGAACTTCTGCTTTGTTGACTCTTAAGCATAACACAAAGGAAAATAAGAAATAAGAATTAATAAACAAATACAAATATGTTCCTCCACCTTGCAAAAGAAAAGACTTTATAAAACAGACAGAAACAATCTGTGACATAAGCCCTGTGTTTATCCTCCATCATGGCCTTTGGCGAATGCCATAAAATACTATTGCTGAATAACTCTGATCACCCACTGGGTGCCAAATGAGAACGCTTTATTTCTTAAATTCAATCACCCTAGCGTTTCTGTGTGGGAAACCTCACATCAATATGCTTGAGGCATATATTGCATGATTATCATCTGTCATTAGAGCTCTCTATATTGAGGGTGTTCGCGGTTAAAGTGGCGATTAGGTGTAAAATTATCAGGAGAAAAGAGAACGAACTGCATATGGGAACTCGAGCCGGCAGATCACAACACTCATCTGAACTGTTGGAGAATATTGTTTGGACTATTGCGCTGGACTTGTTTAAAGGAAAAAGAAAACTGTAGCCGAGTGTGATATTACATAAATGTTTAGTATTACATCACAAACTATCCTGATTACTTAATGGTTATGAATACTGGTCTCTCAATCTTTATAAAAGTATTAGCTCATAAAAAAGCTGAATAATTCTTAATAAGTGTTCATATTTTTGTTTTAAGCATGTATCATAACAATGACTACGAAGATATTTGAATAATGGGAGTGTGAGTTGCTTTCACAAGCGTGTGAACACATTGCAAGGTTTCCAGGAAGGAAGTTCAAAATGAAGAAAATGGAGTTTTCCAGCTAAATAAACATTGTATGATTCAGCTCCAACTGAAAAGAAAATGATTTAAAAAGCAGAATTTTACGCTTACAACTTGCAACGACTTGCAACGACTTTCTGTCATCTGCAAAACACAAAAGAAGATATTTTGCAGAATGCTGGTAACCGAACGGCATTTGCACCCGTTCAGTTCAAGTGTACGGACATAAAACCAATGCAAATCAACGGGTGCCTTCACTGTTAAAGATATCTTCCTAACATTCTTCAAAATATCTTTTCAGTCTTCAGTGAAAAAAATTCATACAGGTTAAGAAAACAGAAAGTTAGAAAATGATTTCATTTTCGGGTGAACCATTACTCTAAGGAAACAGGTGTTTTGTGCACCTTGTGAAAGGCTTGGGGTTTTGTAGACTCTTGCCGTAAATTGACACTTTTGTTTGCCAACATTCTCTGCAACAGCAAACTTACAATGTTTAAACTGTTGTTCTCATCTTTTTTTTAGGAGAAGGTTGAATCTAGATAAACATTTTCACATAGCTCAGCATATAGAGTTCCCATATGGTTCATTTCTCTAACGTTTCTCCTAAAATTGCTTAAAATAATGGTAGAGAGTTTAGTAAAAATAAACATATTTCCTAATTAACAATTTTCTTTTTTAAGTCAAATATTGCAAATCTGAGCCTGGTTTGTGTCTTGTTGAGAGAGTACAGCCAATACAATGTCTTACGTCTTTGTTTGCATATCCTTGAGCATGTGAGTCTTCTGATCTTAAGATATAGATTTGTGAAACAATGTGCATTAACCAGACAAAAAGCAAGAGATATAAACATGTTTAAAAATCTGATCACTGAATTCTATAGTATGTTTCAAGCCCCATCTTTGCCAAATAGTAACCTTAGAGGAATAAGTCATGCACACACACACATGCACACCTGGACAACCCGAGCCTTTCACCGGCTGCCGTGGTGAGGAGCAGGTACTGACAGACTCAAGCACCTGCTATTGGAAAGTATGTTCTCCCTCAGTGATCCTGAGTTTTACAGGACTGGGAGACTATTGTTCTCTCCTAGTGCTGAAAGCCAAGGTATTTCTGGACTTTTGGAGCACATACAAACACAATGGCCAATTCATGTACGTAAGTAACCTATAGGGAAAAAAGCTTTAGTATTTCAGCTTACTTTCCAGATTTGAATATGGGTGATATCGTATTAAGCAATCCAAAGATATCCTTTTAGGTATGTTTCTGCTTTAAATGCTTTTGATAATATCTGAATTCCTTCTTAATATCCCTGTCTGAGGGTCAAGCTACCCTTTTGAAGAAATCTAAAGATCAGTTAGCGCGCCGCAGTGACAGTCACCTGTGACACAAGTTTGGCTGGCCAAGAATGCAGTGCACCTGTAAACCCCAGTTGCTCTGATCTGTATCTGCGGCTATCAATGGCAAGCAATCAATCATCACTTGATTTTTTCTGTAATTGACACAGTTCTCTGCAAAGGGTTTAAAGAGGGTAATGAGTTTTTTTTTATTGTGTTAAGACACAAAGTATTGATTTTGATGCATAAATCGTATTAGTAAAGACAAATCGGATGATTTATTGATTGAGAGAGTCAATAGTTTCATCAAGAAAAACAAATTTGGTTCTGCCTTTTCACTTTAACAAATAAAAGGCTATTGTCTAGTGCTGGAATTTTAATCACATTTTTGATGCCTGATATGCAGACTCGGAAAAGCCCAAGAAAATGATCACGCGCGTTCTCCCAGGTAGGCCCGTCTTAAGCAGGGGGGAATTTGCCAAGTCACCTGGGCTACAAATCACAGCGATGCACCTCTGAGCTCCAGGGCCACCCCGCTGGGGTCGCCCGCCTTGATCCTCAATGCTGACCTCGCTCAAAATCATCCCCATTAGCTTGCTGCTGAGGAATTCTCGGTCAAGTGAATGGTGCAATGGCTAACAAAGATCTGTTTCAAGGAAGATTACAACTTTAACAGGAAACCCTTTGATGAGTGAGGCTGATGGAAAATGTTATCGATATCATCATCCTCATCATCATCATCATACCAGTGGCTGATTTTCTTCTGTTTGTGTGTTATTCTTTAATGCCAGACAAAAAAACATGAAAGAAGAAAGGTGAGCATACTCACAGAGAATAAAGGGGATGCTTGTTGAACATGGACCGTGTTCAAGAGCATGCGCGATGACAAAGCGATTTTGCTCCTTACACCGGTCACCCACCTGCACTCAGATTAGGTCAGATATTTGTCTCTGAAGCCAAGCTGTCCTTCAAGTAAGCTGATGAAGAAACTCATTGTGAATAACATTCTCGGATAAAGGGAAACTCAATTGCAGAGCCACTGGGAGAACCGATGAAGGTTTAATGAAAAAAAAACATTCTATGCACAAAACTATTATACAGAAAAGGCCGGATAGTTCTGGATGTATCATGATGAAACTGCATTTGAAAATGTTTTGCTGAAACATAAGATGGTTGAATGATAAAGGACCTGCATGTTATTACAGTATGGACCTGTTTCACTCACATGGCTGGACCTTGAAACTACATTTTCTTTATTGTTATTTTGTATCATACAGGTTTGAAAAGGGGATGAGTAAGTAATGGCTGTTTTTTAGTTTTGTGTGAACTATAACTGTAAGCCTGGAAGACCTGGCATAAAAATAACCAGTGAACTTCAACTGATCAAACTTATTTGTGCTGTAGCAAATATATAATTGTGAATATACAGTCAAGAAAACCTTTATGTTATCACTGCATTAATATATTATTGCTATTAGCTTAAGTATTTAAAAGTATTGCTTGTATTAATATTTATAAACATTTAATGGTTAAATATAGAATTATTTTAAGATCATCCCTTTATAATCTAAATTGTCATCTATTCAAGCCTGTGGCGACCTCTGCTGTTTCAATTCTATATCAATTTGAGACCAACCTGCCACAGACAAGGTGATGTGATGATCATTTCTTTAAATGTTAAAATTTTTTCATATTTATTTACTTTTTACAACATGGGACCCCTTCATGTTTTATATTAAAAAGTATTTTTATTGTATTTCTATTTATTATGTTTTATTATATATTTAAAGGAAAATGTGTGAATGTTTTTTATTCGTTATTTTTAACTCAGAATAAAATAATACAAATATGGTTTGACTCAGATTAAAATAATAAAAATATGGTTTGACTCAGATTAAAATAATAAAAATATGGTTTGATTTAGATTAAAATAATAAAAATATGGTTTGAGTCAGATTAAAACAATAAAAATATTGTTTGACTCAGATTGAAATAATATTTTTTTTTACTCAGATTAAAATAATAAAATATGGTTTGACTCAGATTAACGTAATAAAAATATGTTTTGACTCAGATTTAAATAATTAAAAATATTGTTTGACTCAGATTGAAATAATAAAAATAGGGTTTGACTCAGATTAAAATAATAAAAATAGGGTTTGACTCAGATTAAAATAATAAAAATACGGTTTGACTCAGATTAAAATAATAAAAATATGGTTTGACTCAGATTAAAATAATAAAAAAATGGTTTGACTCAGATTAAAATAATAAAAAGTTTGACTCAGATTTAAATAATAAAATATGTTTTGACTCAGATTAAAATAATAAAAATCTGATTCGTCTCATATTAAAATAATAAAAATATGGTTTGACTCAGATTAAAATAATAAAAATAAGATTTGACTCAGATTAAAATATTGAAAATATGGTTTGACTCAGATTGAAATAATATTTTTTTTACTCAGATTAAAACAGTGAAAATATGTTTTGACTCAGATTAAAATAATAAAATATGGTTTGACTCAGATTAACATAATAAAAATATGTTTTGACTCAGATTTAAATAATTAAAATATGGTTTGACTCAGATTAAAATAATAAAAAGTTTGACTCAGATTAAAATAATAAAAATATGGTTTGACTCAGATTAAAATAATAAAAAAAATGGTTTGACTCAGATTAAAATAATAAAAAGTTTGACTCAGATTTAAATAATAAAATATGTTTTGACTCAGATTAAAATAATAAAAATATGGTTTGACTCAGATTAACATAATAAAAAAGGATTTGACTCAGATTAAAATAATAAAAATATGGTTTGACTCAGATTAAGATTATAAAAGTATGGTTTGACTCAGATTAAAATAATAAAAATATGTTTTAAATCAGATTAAGATAAGAAATATGTGTAAAATAGTTTACACATCCACACTGATTGATCAAACATCATTATTGTCCCAATTTAATTAAATTCCCACATTTTAATGAAATGTTTAACAAAAAACTATGATGGTTAAAAATATTCCAATATTAACACACACAATTATTTTAAGGTATTACAACTAAGATAAAAGTTTATTTAATCACATCCCACTTTATCCATTCATTCTTCATGTGTATTACTAATAATACCATGTAATGTAAACTATTATAATATTATAATATTCTTCATTCACATATAAGCAATTAAAAAACAAAAAATCCTTAAACGCCCATCCTAAACCCCCCAACAGTAACATAAAGTTTATGATCTCCATATATGTGTAAGTTTAAATCCTTACATACTGTACATTCTTCAACCATGAACGCGGGAGGGAGGGGCTGAGCGCCACCGCTGATCTGTATATCATCCGGTGGGCGTGTCTTCGGCACTACGTCAAGACGCATGACATAGAGAGCGCGTTCCCTGGAGACCGGTCGCGTCGACTTCCGGTGGGGCTGGAGAAGCGCAACGGCTGAGGAGCACAGCTGGAGAAGGAGGAGGTCAGGCTGGAGCGAGTCGCTGTGTTCGGGAATGGGCGACGTTTGACTGCGGAGAAGGTGAAAGGAGACATTATTATCAGGTTTGAATGGTTATCGGGGTGTACGTTTAAATGTATTTGGCGCGGTTTCATTTTTAGCATACATTGCTAACTGGCTAACTTGTTAGCCTTGGCTTGACAGCTAGCCTAACAGCAACTTGACTAGCATCTTAGGTTTGATTCCACCCATTGCATGTAAAATGTGACTTTTATGCACGGATAATTGTTTATTTTGTGTGCTTAGTGGTTATTTACAGATTTTCTGAAACTGCTGTCTAGGTAGGCAGCTCCCTCACTAGGGTGTGAGACTGATCCTGTCATTTACTTCTCAAACATGGTGTTTATTGTATATTTAGTATGTGGATCTACATATGGGGTTGGTTTATCATCATGTTTTTGTCACAAAGTTGTTCATTGAGGATGTGTTTACAGGAATTAAGCTGGAGAAGTTACTTTCGGTTTGGTGTCCGCCTCACGTCATTCCACGTCACTGCACGTGACGTAAAACTTCAAAGCAGAAGACAGAATCTGGGAAAATTTGGGATTGTTTTGTTTTGTTGGTGATGTCAGCAGAGTAAAGTAGATCTTCATGGAGCAGTTTCATGGCTTGTATTATTATTGTTAAAACTGCATCACACACTAGATAGGGATCATATGGAAATATCAACCTAACTGTGAAAATATATTTCATAAAGTTTAATCAAAAGTTTTTAGTGCACTTATAGCACAGATGTCAAAATTTGGTTGTTCGAATACCCAAGTGTGATCTCTTTAAAGTTTTAGAGAAGTATTTATATTTCAGTGCATGATTATTCATTGTAAAGAGCGTTTGTCACATCCATAACGCTTAATTTTGGTCATTCACAGACACATGAATATTAAAATATCTGTGGTCTGGTTGTTAGAGTGTTAGACTTGTAAGCAGAAGGTTGTGGGTTTGAATCCCGGAGTCAGCAGATAATGACTCAAGTGTTCGTGAGCAAGACATCTTACCCCTGTTTGTTCTGCATTGATTGATGTCCACTGCACACTTTGTATAAGTCCAATTGGAAAAATGTTGGACTTATAAGCAGAAGGTTGTGGGTTTTAATCCCAGTGTCAGCAGACAATGACTGAATTGTCCTTGAGCAAGATATCTTACCCCTGTTTGCTCTGCAGTGATGATTGACTTCTGCATAATACTTTAAGTCGCTTTGGATAAAAGCGTCGGCTAAATGAATAAATGTAAATGTAAATTTTATGTTCCATAAAGAGCAATCCCATGGGCATTTGTTGGATATTTTGGGTGCGTATTCTGGTGTGTACATTGCGTTTCACATAAATCTTTAGAAGTTTGTTGTCTCACAAAATTGGTGTCCATTTTGTTACGTCCATAACGCAGGTTTATTGAAAAATAGAATAGAAAACTTGTTTATAGGCTGATCTTTTCTGATGATTAAACACTATCAACATGGTTTTTGTATAATAAAACAAGTTGGTTCAGTTTACAGGTTACAGTTACATTCTAAGAGCATTTTTACGTGACGTCCATAACGCAGGTTTATTTAAAAATACAAAAGAAAAATTGTTTATTGGCTGATATTTTCTGATGATTAAACACTATCAACATGGTTTTTGTATAATAAAACAAGTTAGTTCAGTTTACAGGTTACAGTTACATTCTAAGAGCATTTTTACGTGACGTCCATAACGCAGGTTTATTTAAAAAATAGGAAAGAAAAATTGTTCATAGACTGATATTCTTATGATGTTTAAACACTATCAACATGGTTTTTGTATAATAAAACAAGTTGGTTCAGTTTACTGGTTACACTTACATTCTAAGAGCATTTTTTATGTAACGTCCATAATGTTGGAATTGCCCATATGTAACACGGGTTCCAAAGGGCATAGTGAGTCAGTTAAAAAAGAAAACTTTAGCTGATTGTTGACATGTAGTAAACCTAAAACTAGTTCTGAATCGTATTGTATGTTCATATAGGCATACCTCTGGATTTGCTCTTTACAAGCTTTTGATAGTATCTGCTAAAAGTTATAGTTCTGCTAAAAAGGAAAACTGTGTCATTATTTACTCACTCTCTTGTCATATCAAACGTGTTTTTACTTTCTTTGTTCCGAAAGGTATTTTGAAGAATGTTTGTAACTGCTGCCATTCACTTTCATTGGTTTTGTGTTTACACTAAAGAAGTGAATGGGGGCCAGTGCTGTTTGATTACACACTTTCTTCTGAATACATTTTTGTGTGCCGAAGATTAGGTGAGTAAATGATGACAAACTTGAACCATCACTTAAAAGATGGTAACATATAAGTGAGTTGACAAAGGCGGGCTAGTGGGTTACGTGGAAAACATGTCACCACACTTCACTAGAATTGCAATCCGGTGTTTCCAGTTAGTGCTTGAATTTTCTGTTGCTGTGGGTTATGGAGTAATAAAGGGAAGGCGGTTTATCTAGCGTCAGCTGGCATAGTTTCAAGCTTATCATATTCCTTAAAAATGTCTTGAGGAATGTGGTCTGAAATGAGGAGTTAAAGAGGAATAACACTACTTGACATGGCGTATAATGTACTCATCAGCGTTGCATGAAATCGCCTTCATTGTCGATTTCCTTTTCTTGTTTTCTATGAAAAAACTGTCTTGGTGCATTGCTCCTATAGGTGCATTATGGTATAGCTGGCAACAAAAATGTCCCTCCCAACCACTCTGCATGTTTTCCCCGCTAGGCTTGTCAGAACAGACGGAGCCAAACCAATTAAGTCGTGTGCATGAGTAGACATTATTGCTTTGCACTCGATAAACCTTTCATTTTTCTGGCCATGGTTCTCTTCAGGATTAGCTGTTAAATAGCGTTTCGGTATGAGGGCCCTGTTGTGGCAGATTTATAGCTGTTTTTTGGAATTTTCACGTGTCTTACACAAGACCTTCCCTCTGCTGTTGAATCTGATGACATCTCTGTAAGTATATTATTGAAATGTTTTGGGAATTTTGAACTAAAGTTTTTGGCTCAACCTTGTGGTTTTGGAACATTGGGTTTTGGCCTTGTGTTTCCATTCGCTTGTCCAGCTTCAATCGGCTTCAACAACTTTTGGTTGAAGAAAGGATGGCTTTGACCTGTGTGCTCAAAGCAATACAGAATAACTCTGTGATATTTTTATCCACTGTGATTATGCTTGTTAGATATGCAAAACCTGGCTGATTTCCCTTGCCAATTCCATTATAGAGATTTTTAATTATCCTTTTGAATTTGTGCAGCGTTTTCTCTTTGATGCCGCTCTTTATTCCTAGCCATAGTTTTTCTCACCATAAATTGCGACTAAGCGTCTGTGCAGTGGACTTGGACCCATTTTAACATAAAGAAAGGCACACACTATGTTCTTAATGCTTGTTGGCCTTTGTATCATCTCTCATGTCACATTTAGAAACTAAAATTCCTAGGCTGTAACCTCATTACTAGGGTGAACTTGTGTTACGACGAGGAGCTTCTTATACATTTTCTGTAGGGATGCATCAAAAACAATATGTTGAGATGAAGCAAACCAAGAACCACAACCTGCAAACATCCCAATTGATATGAGAGATGAATCTTTACTTCTGCGCTCTGATCTCCTCATGCGATGTGCACTGCTCTGTTTCAATGCGGGTTCTCTGCATCCATCGCAGTCTGAATCATTTCTTGTGCACGATGCTTTATTTCTGCATCCAAGGGATGATCTTTATAGCACGGATCAAATACAGTGGTGATGAAGTGAAGTGGATCCGAATAGATAACAATGCAACTTGTGGTGACAGTAATAAGGCAATTCCAATTCTTTGATTTAGCCTTGGTTTCCTCTTTTTTGGTTTCAGCCCAAAATTTTGCTTTCAGTGCATCCCAAATTTTTTGTTATTCTCTAATGTCTCCTACTTCACAGTAATACTACAATACCGTAATCTTTCTAGTAATAATAACCTAAAATCCCAAATTGCTTTTGTGAATTTACTATTCACAGGTGTTTGTGTATGATTCTTTTTTATTCTATTCAGTGAACTAACTCTGTAAGGTTGACCTGTTTCTCCAGTTTTCACATTCTGAAAATAAATAAAAATATGTTTGACATTTATTTTGTTTCGAAAAATATTATTTCTATATATTAATTTATTTGCAGAATTTGAAAACTGTGAAAACAGGTCAAACTAAAATGTATCTAGAAAAATTACAAAGACGTTGTGAAAATCTAAACACTTTATTACAGTGTCTTGGCTTATCATGCTGTCTGTCTTTCACGTTGTGTAGGATGACTTAGTCACTCATTAGGCTTTGACCAGACACAGTACTGCATTGGCTACAATATATAAATATAAATGCTGATTAAATGAAAATATGCAATGGTCTCTGAATTCTTCATGGCTGTGTAGTGTATAAACACCGTACATTTCAGAGCACAAACAATATACTGTTATTTGCTCTTTTGGCTGTGACAGCAGCAGGAATAGCATATAGAAAATGTGTTGGGGCATTTTTGTTTGCTTAGCTTCTGGCACAGTAGAATACAATCTCAATAAAACGTTTTGCTGAAAAAGCTACCGCATGTTGTTTGTTCACCCATCTCGACAAAGTTTGCAAGCAAACCCTGGCTTCTTCCTGCCTCTCGTGGCCTTTATTAAGTTCATGCTGCCAAACTTTGCACATTAAGCATTTCTGGTGCTACCGGACTTGGTTCTTATTTTGCAGAATTGGCTAAAAGCCGCTTATCTTGAAGCAGACCTTCTGCAGCGTTCTTTGCCAATGCTGATATGGCCCTTTTTTTAAAATCTCATCTGCAATGCTCAGTGAACTGGTAGAAGAAGTTTTTAGAGTTTGCTTCGAGATTTTGTTTTTGTTCTGTTGTTTAGTAAATTTGTTTACTACATCATCTCTGTTTGGTGATATTATACAACCAGTGACGGTTTTGCAAATTAATATTTTATAGACTTATGTTGATTTTGTGAAACGTGCCTGGCCTTGGCCAGTGCAGTGTTTACCTCATCTGATTTGGTACGTTAAATGCTTTTTAAAAATTACACTTCTGGAAAATTTGCTTGATCACTAGCTACGAGATACAATAAGTAACTTATGGTAACGCAATGAACCAAGACAACACGTAGGAATCATTTCAACTGGAACAGCCAATTTGATGATGTAAAATTACCCTTTGACATGCAAGTCGACTGCTTAAAAATCCTTAATATCACTGTTTACATGGGCACCCTGTCCTAGCATTTATTGTTTGCATGTGGGTTTAGCGTCAGTTACTATTGCAATTATGAGTATGAGGAAGTGGTTTCAATAATTTTAATGTTCAGAAGCTGCATTTCCCTCAGGGCTTTGTGCAGAAACCTGTGCTTCCATTGTTCTGGAGCACAGCCAACACACTTGAGTTGATCAGATCAACAGAACATATTTTCACTGCCATTTCGTCAAACTTACATTCAGTTTGATTCTTGGAAGACCGTTCTGAAACTCCTCTCTATGCAACTGTGCTTGATAGGTGATCTTAAAGGAGATATAGCAAACCGATTTAACCTGATTTTCCTTATTTTTTATGCATCACCAGAAATATTTGATCCGAAAAGCCATTTATGCTGATTATGTTTATTGATCAAGATCTAATACACATAAATGGAGTAAATAAAATGGAGTAAAAATAACCAAGCAGTATTTTCCCAATTTTTAATAAGTTGCCAACGCTTAAAGGAATAGTTAACACAAAAATGAAATTTTTTGTTGTTCCAAACCTGTTAATATTTCTTTGTTTAGTTGAACACAGAATTATATTTGGACAGATGCTTATTACCAAACAGTTTTTGGACACCATTACCTACCATTGTAGGAAAATAAAAGTAGTTGAACAATTTTTCCCGGAACTTATTGTTGTTGTACATGTGAAAGTCTCATTGTGTATGAGTATAGAAGGTAACTGATCCAAAAGATTTGACATACTATGGTTGTCAATGGGGTCCAAAATGTGTAAGGTTATAAAAACACTTCCAAATGTCTTTCTCTGTATACACATTTAGTCCAAGAACTGTTTGGTTTCTAGCATTTGTCCAAATATCTTAAACATCTTAGACAGTGAATTGCTAGCAATGAAAAGAAAATACTTTTATTGTGGATGAATCTATAGGATAATCAGGACAGAAGAATCTCTAGTGGGAGCTGAGAGGAATGAGTGTGTAAATGCGGCTTGCGCTCTGCGGATATGTGCTTTATTCTGCCGCCCACTTACCTTATAGTTTTGCTTATATCATTTTTAAGATGGATTACTCTTCTCTCATATTGTTTGTTAACTCTTAATGGCGCATGGATACCATGAATTAGACACCCATGAATATCTTATAAGCTTCTTGCTTTTTAGGCTCTCAAGCTGTGCTATATAAACTGCTGTAATACTTGAGGGAAGAGATCTGTACACATAGAGGTGAAGTTTCTCTTAAAGTCTTTAAAAGGCTTGTGTCTTCATGTAGAAATTCAAAGACTAAAGGTGTGGATTAAAGGGCACTCTTGAAGCAATACTAAAACTTGCACTTTATAGCAAGTTTTGAGTTTTGTGAATCTTTGTGAAATTAAACAGATGTTGTATCTTGTCACAGGACACCAATGCTATCCTAAAATTGATTCCATATTCCAATCATGTTAAAACATAAATGTATATTATTTGTTTTATTTTGTGTTTTCAATTTACTGACAATAGATACTATATTTCCATTAAATGACAGTATAAACACAATAGTTAGTAGGCTCAAACAATAGGCTCAAACTTCTCCCAACTTAAAAGAGTTAGAAGCACCAATTAAAATTTAGGAGCCACCACCTAAAAATTAATAATATCATGGCCTTAAAACACATCCATGGAAAAGTAGCAGTGCATTCTTTTCAGGACAGTTCGCATTACACTCAAGTGTGAGTTGGTAATTAGACGACATTGGACCCTTGTATGAGCACAAAATCACAGATACATTTCTCAAAATATCTCTGTTTGCGTTCCTAAGTATAGTTATAGAGTCATTTCTTGACTTATTTGAGGGTGAAAAAATTCTGACAACTGTTTTTTCATTGAGTTTTACCATTTTTTATCTGATAAAAAAACAATATATCTGTATTTCTTACCATGTCATAAGCAACATTTAGATCATGCATTCGATTTCCAGGACATTTATGAACTAATAAAATGTATACCTTGATGGCAATGTATGTTTTTTTTTTTTGATAAACATGCCTACCAAATGCATAAATGGTCTTCAATGAGTAAATGAGTCCTCTGTTAGTTCTGTGCACTAAAAAGTTTGTTTTCTCATGTGAATGTTATGTTAGCAAACCTTTTTTAGCTTTTAATATTTGCACTCAAATGTAAAAAGTTTAGTAAAGTGAAAACAGACAGACAGTAAGCAGGCTGACTTAAATTCTCCACCAAAGGCATCTTTAGATTAATAAAGCGCAAATTAATACTTTTTAACATGATATCTTTCCTTACTTGCTTTGTTTTTATTTTCAGGTTCTCTACAAGCCAGTACAGACGTCTGTGAGTCATGGAAGACTGTAGCAGCCTCATAGAGTTTGACGTACCGGAGTTCAGCAACACCGTTCTAAACCAGCTAAATGAGCTCCGTCTCCAGGGAAAGCTTTGTGACATCATCGTCCACATTCAGGGACAGCCTTTCCGGGCTCACAAAGCCGTTTTGGCCGCTAGTTCACCATTCTTCCGCGATCATTCGGCACTGGGCACGATGAGCGGCCTGTCCATCTCAGTCATTAAGAGCCCTGAAGTGTTTGAGCAGCTGCTGGCCTTCTGTTACACCGGCCGCATGGCGCTGCGCCTACGCGATGTCATCAGCTTCCTCACGGCTGCTAGCTTCCTCCAGATGCAGGCTGTGATTGACAAGTGCACGCAGATTCTCGAGGGTATTCACACTAAGATCAGCCTACCTGTGCCTGGTGGAACCGACTCGGACAGCGATTTTACACCCATCAATGCTGGGCGGAATGGCATAAAAGTCAGAGGTATTTTTGTAAACCCCTCTGAGATCTCGCCACCATACTATTCACGGCTGAATCATTCCATAGATGTCCGTGGCACAAGTAAGGGAATAGCGGAGGAGGCACAATCAGATCGGGCGAGCAGCGATGGTGTATCTGAGCAGGAGGTGTCAATGGAGGTTGAATCAGAGCAGGTGGAGCTCATAGGAAAGGACGGGCAGGTGACCGATGTTCACATCAAGATAGAGAAAACAGAACGGCCCACTTACTCCGACAGCTCGTCGGCAGGTGACGATGGCTACCACACTGAGCTCGTAGATGGTGAACAGGTACTGGCAGTCAGCGTGGGATCGTACGGACCAGTGATTTCCTCCGCCGGATACACCTACTCCACACTGCCTTCCCCGTGTTTTGTCAGTCTGAGTTCCTCCAGCCCCTCTCGCTCCCTGCTCAGTAGCTACCGCGGCGGTCGCGCCCGCCCAAAACGTCCCGTGCCCCTTCCAGCAGAATTGCTAACTCAGCTCAATCCCCCCACTGAAGAAAGCGACGGAGCTGCGGCTGCGACCGGCTTGGAGAACGACGTAAGGGAGCGGAGTCTCCGTGGCCAATGGTACCCCCACAATGAACGCCTCATTTGTATCTACTGTGGCAAGTCCTTCAATCAAAAAGGCAGCCTTGACCGTCACATGCGACTGCACATGGGCATCACGCCCTTCGTCTGCAAGTTCTGCGGCAAGAAATACACCCGAAAGGATCAGCTTGAGTACCACATCCGCGGCCACACAGACAACAAACCCTTCAACTGCCAGATCTGCGGCAAATGTTTCCCTTTCCAAGGCACACTCAACCAGCACTTGCGCAAGAAGCACATGATCTCCGGCACAGAAGTTAACAATCACACAGACATACTGGAAGAGGCACCTGACGGCAAGGATGGGAAGCAAGAGGATACCTCTGAGGGCAAAGTGGCCTATGGAGCAGCGTACGCTGATGATGCAACGACAAAAAGTACGGAAGAGAGTGGCAAGGGTATGAAACAACCGGATTAAGCCCCCTGAGTCCAAAAGCAGTTATAGAGAAATGCGTTTTCATATTCATATGTTAGGCCTCCTTATATAATAAGGAAGCATTACTCTTTACAAGGATTTTAAAGATATAGGAAGTAACAAACCTGCCTCACGCATTTTCTACTCGTCTCTTTTTGTGGAAGTTCTACATGGGACTAAGATTGATCGAATGTTTTTAAAGGAGTTTTTCAAAGGGAAGGAGTCCTACAAACGGAGAAATTAAATAATCGGAGGGGATGTCGAAGAGCCTCTCAAGAGTTTTATCACATTTTATACATCTATATATATATATATATATATACATATATATATTTCCATGTTTTTCAACATATTTACAGAGTAATATAGGCATGTTGCAATAATGAATAATGTGAAAGCTCAGATGAGACACTCATATCACGCTTTTACCTGACCTGTTTTTGCACATGTGGCCCATTTTAGGTCACTCACTCACAATGAATGGTTTCTGCCAGTGCAAGGCTATTTGTGACACATACGTTCAATACCTCATTATACAACCTCATTATACAACCTCAACATACTCATAATGAACAGTATTTTTAGCTTCTTGTCAACTCCAGCCAGGTTTTACCTCACAGCAAAGAACCTGAAAGGTGGACTAGAAGCTTTTCTCAATAAAGACACACTTGTTTTGTTCTCATAAGGTTTAAATGGATATGCTGGTGAAACCTTGAACAAAACATCTTCACTCTACCAAGATATTTCACTGATTGTATGCATTCTGAATGGATCGAGTTCAGTTTTTTTCAGGAGCCATTTAATGTACGTGTGGGCGATAAGTGCTAGCTAAGGTGTACCTGTGGTGCGATGTGGGATCAAGGATCCATAAAAAAATATAAACATGAGCTCTCCTTTTTTAATAATGCAATATTCTTTCCACGGGTCACAATCTTTTGTCTCTCTTATAGCCAAGTTTCATATACAATATGTATCGGTTCATGAATGTTATGTCAACTTTATGGCCTTTTTGTGTTTGTTTTGTGCCAAGAATTTTTATGTTTTGTTTCGAAAGTCATTTGAGTTTCTTTTTCCTGACACTGAAGGGGGCGTGCCTTCAAAAACGAAACCTTAAAATGTATGTTAATGTAGTCGAAAATATGCTTGGGCACAAATGTCATGCACGTTGTGAATGTTGCCTTAGGGTTATTTCGGAGACATTTATAACGTTGGTTTTCTCAGTAAAGGGTTCAAGTTTTTCTTGTGTTTACTTTAAGTTAGCTTCCCACACTTAATGCATCTGTTTACATACAAACCAAACATTCAGTGTTTCCAATTCTTAAGGAAAAATTCAACAACATTTACTTTCTGCAGTTATGTTTTAAATATACAAGCACTTTTATACATCTAATATTGGGATGTGAAACCCTAGATGCCTGATGTCATTGTAATATCTGTTTTCAATCTGTCAATAGTATAGAAATGTCATACCTCACTTTTTTCTGTCATGGTGGTTCAGCTCATTGGTTTTTCTTTATTCATGGGGAAACGGCATTTTTCACATGCCACTTTTTGGTGGATTGTGTTATTGGCTTTCTTAGAATCATTCTAATAGATCTCCCATCAGAGAGTAAGCAAAAAGGCAGTATTTTTGGTTTTTATAGTTTTCAGTATAGTTGACTAATTGTCCCTTTGTCTCCCTAACTGTCTAAAGTATTTGATTTATAGTTCCTGATGCACAGACAGATTTTAACATGCCCATCAAGTACTTTCATGCGTGCTCGATGTGGTGTTAAGAGCTGAACACACCCTCCTTAAATCCTTGCTTTCGAGACCGTCCCATCGCATCTGCGGGATTAACCCATGAGATAACTCCTTGTCACACTTGGTTTCTGAAAAACTCAAGTACAGGATGTATACAGTGACTTTTATTATGGTGCTCCAACTTGTTTGTGTATTATTGCGGTGTCTTACTCTGGTAATGTTTACTCATTTTACATTTCACTGTTTGAGTAAAATGCACTTAGATTTAGTTGAGTCTGGACCATAAGGTCCCAGGATGTTCCCATATGTGCCCCAAAGGGAAAGATCACTCGGATATGAAAAGCCTGTTATTATTTACCAAGACTTATGTTGTTTTAAACCAGTATGACATTCTTTGTTCAGTTGAAAGTATGCAAAGAAATGACAGCTTTTCACATTTGGCATTTTTTGGCAAGAAAGGTTTACAATGGCACTTTTCTAATAAAAATAAAGTTTTCAGTGTTTGTTTACGAAGACAGTTCTGAGAAACAGAGTTGTAAACAAATGTCTTTGCGATAACCAATCACATATTTTACAACTTCAATGCTAGTTTTTGCATCTATAAAAAATAACGCCCCAACTCTCATTTCAGGCGCCATTTTTTTTCCAGTATTTCAGTTCTTCTCAACCTGCCTCCATTTTGATCTTGTTGTTATGAAAACTGCAGGCCTCGCTGGAAAAGATTAACTTAAAAGTGCTATGAGCAGCAAAAAGATGTGGTGGTTGTCAAAAAAGCATATTTTGAGACAATTTTAAAAACACGGTGTACTTAATATGATCACAGTATAAGGGGCGAATCCCACCGAATATACTTTAACATTTGAAGGTGCGCTCTGTCAAAAATGCGAGGCACGTCAAAAAAACAAACACAAAAAGGGCGGCATGCATAAACAACCTGCAAAACTTGAGTGTGGTGTGATCTGCCCTTAAACAGATACTGGCATCCTTAAAAATTACGTCACACTTGGCATAGGTTAACGGTGTGGTTAACAGTCATATTTTCAAACAACTAAACTATAATTTTGCCAGTTTAATCTATTCACATGCTCAAATTACAGACAGTTGAGCGAGGACTCTAGCACTTCCCAAAGCTTATAACAGATAATACACGGCAGTTTCGAACAACGAGCCAAATGTGATAACTGTGGTGAAAGTTAACAAGAGCAAAAACACTTAATGCGGAACACATAAGGCCTTGTTCTACTGACAGAGCACCCTTTGGCGCTGCTCTATGAGACATACATGACAAATATCATTTGAAACAGCCTTAGCTTGATTCCTTTGTTCCCTGAGTGTGTTTAAATTTGCTTGATTCCTCGATTATAGCGAGCCAGGCCTTTCATCTAACATATTGCGAACTTGACTTTGGCCTCTAACCAAAGAGCAAACCAAAAATGCGAAGGATTTGTGAAGTATGCTGTATGGCGGACTACAAAGAGAACAAAACCAAGCCCCGGAACAAATCTTTTTCAGAAAATCCAATTTCCCTGTAAGGGTCTTGCCTGCAATAAGGAAATGTATTGGCTGTTGTTAAATGAAATACAAGGGTAGTGTCTGGCCATTATCTCTTTATAAACAGGATTTGAATGCTTTTTGTTATGATTTTACAGGAGAGAAATGAGAGAATTCAGAGATGTTATTTCTTGAATGTGTTTAAGTTTGATCGAACCCGTGCCTTGCCGTGAAACAATTGTGTCACACACCTACCCCACAGGTTACTTTTGTGGCAGTGCAAGATGTTGGGAACGTGTAAAAACAGGGAAAATATGTGTATCGGTAAAGCCTGGGTGTTTGCAAAAATAGGGTCTCCCTCTGTTGGGTGTTTTGGTTGCATTCTAGTTTTTTTTTTTTTCGGAATCATTGTTGTATTTTGGAGACATCCTATTTGTAGGGGATTGATATGCATTTATAAATAAAGCAACAGAGATTTAGCATCACAAGCATTATGCAGTTTTAACAGAATTTTAAAGAATTTGCTGAGATAAAATGGGACAATCAGCTTCAAAATATAGAAGCTTTCTTTTTAAGTACTTATTTTTGTTGATTTTTTTGTTTTTTTTGCCTGCCTATAATCTTGTCCTAATGATGATGCTTTCAGGTTAGCAAATATCTATCATGTATATTGTTTGTTGTCTAAGGGGGTATTGGGGAAATGCATGCCCGGCCCACTTATTGCTAAGGTAGAACTGCATGGTGCCCTTCACATTATAATACAAAAATACAGATTTGTTTTTGTCTTAAAACTTGAAAGTGTTTCCCATTCATAGCTACCGTGAATTTTCATCTGGCATGCACTTAATAACCTTCTAGAGATCTTGATGATTTTTTTTTATAAAATTGTATTCCATAAGGGATTCATTTTTCATACTCAACTAATGGGAATCATAAAGCCTCAAATATTTTATTGCTTGGGATGTGTTCCCCTTGTAATGGTGCTTTACGATTGGTCAGGTTTTTTTGTAAGCAAAAATTATATTCAATCTGTGATATAGGGGTTAACATTTGTTGTAAATGAACTAATAGCGTCATGCTCAGCAACCTGATCTAAACACTCATGGTCAACAATTATTCTGTTCACATCGATACCAGTTCAGTTTCAATCAAAAAAGAAGTGTTTACAGGGTAGGCTGTTGGACTACTTTTTGATTGTGCAGCTTGTCCGTTTTAACTATAGATACTGACTTCAGGTAGTTTATGAACACTGATATAAAAAGATAATCTTGAACGTCTTCCATTGATTCTTTACTTCCAACATGTCTGAGTAGTAATAAGTAAAAGCAATAAACTTTTTAAGAGCAGTTTTTCCATTGATGTATCCATCTCTTAAATTGCAGCAGGATTACATCTCAAACAGTGTGTTAAGGATGTCAGTGATAAGAGGTCACTCATGAGCTGGAGAGGTTTTTTATAATTGCAATGTATCCTTTTTTGGTAAAAATGGACGGCAAATATGCATCTAAGGTTTGGCTTGTTTTGTGGTTCCACATTCTGTTTGTAGCCGTCTTCAGTACATGTATGTGATCATCTACCTACCGCCTCACTGACACTGGTGGAAAATTTATTTTTTTTCAAATATGAGAGGGATCTTTGGATAAGAAAATCTGTTGCCATTGTATGTGCGCTAAAGATCTTCCTTCTTCTTGCATTATGAATCTAGGCCAAAATTTGTAACATTAACATACAATTTCTGTATAGCAGAATGAAACGCTGTGAGCTTGTAGTTCTCATGTATCCGTAAAATGGTAAAAAAGAAAAAGTAGAACTCAGGGTTTACTAGTACACAGAAAATGCCATTTTGGATATGCAGTGTTTTTTGTATGTTCCAAAATAAGCTTGCACTTTTACTTCAGGTGGGGAAACAACTCCTCAGTCATTGGTTCCTAGAAACAGTCTGCCTCATAGGTGCAGAAAGGTGCACCTTAACGTTTCAGTTCTTGCTTTCCGAATGCATGAGACAAGCACAGAGTTCAGCGCAGAGGAACACAGAAGATCTTTAGCTCTTATCAAATAAGTAGCACTCTGTCCAACTCTCTGTCATCCACTACACGTACAACCTCACAACCCAACTGTGAACCTCAGAACTCTACTGTTTTATACAACTATGAAGTACATGAAGCTAGCAGACGCTAATGCTGTAACAATTAACTCGCCATTTATGGATTTTATTTTATAGCATGAAATATAAAATTATATTTATTCAAATTATATATTTTACTCATAATCATTCTGTGCTGCTTTTTATTTTCATTCTTAAAGCTTGTATATTGCTTTTTTATGATACAAAGAAATGTCAATAGATACAAATGCATTTGTTTGTACAATAAAGATGCTGATTTGGCACATTGTCTCTTGGTTTGTAATCCTTATCGTATCTACATATGCTGTAATGTGTCTGTCCTGATGGAGCATACGTAAATGTCTCAAATTAGTTTTGTACTTCAATACTGTCATAACCCCTCACATATAAAATACCTAAGGTCTACATTTCCAAATAATTACTGGTTTCATTTATAGCATTTATGAGGTTTGATCTAAAATGTGGGCAAAATATTAGTAATTAAGTGACCCCAAACTTGTACAGTTTTTATGTGAGTGTGGAAATGTGTGTATACGTATGCACATGCAATTTGTTTCAGCACTTGGGTGTATGGGACAAATTTTTTCTACTAGACAGCACATGTAAAGAGATTACACTAATTGATTCGTCCTGCAGTATGGATAACATAGCAATTCATATTCATATACTGTTCTTTTTATGGAAAGCTTGATGATAAGTATAAATAAACTTAAGCTATTTTTAACAATGGTGGAAATTGATATATTTTACTCAACTATTTTTAAAGTATGCTCAAAATTGTCTCTACTGTTTTTACTTGGAACAATTTACACTTGAAATTTAATACATTTTACGTAAAGCTTTGAAATGTATTAAATACACTTTTAAATGTGTATGTGTAAATAAAAAAAATTGTAAATCTGATATATTTCTATTAGAATTCACCAAAATATAAGGTGCATATTACAAATATACATTTGTTAAATAAATACTTATTCTTTTGTTACATACGCTTAAAACTATGTGTAACTGTTAGAGGAATTAACTGTTGGTTTTTGTTATAACTTTTCAACTTAAACACGTTTTAACGTTTTAAATATTTTTTAAGTTAATGTACTTATTTTTGTGACATTTACTGAGCCACATTAAAAATTTTTACAGTGATAACTTTACGTTGGTTTAGTGTTTTCAATTTGGAAAAAAAATGATTGCCTCACATTGTAAAGAATATATAAATCGTTTTACTAATTTCATAAACATGTTTATGAGTATATTTTTGTGATTTTTAAACTTTTAATATTGTACATTTCTTAAGTACATTTAAAATCTTGTACTTTTCCAAAAAGTAAAAATGCTTTATATATAATATATTTAACTTTATACTTGTGTTTTAAAAGTAAAATCCCTCTTGTACATTACTAATGTTCTTGAAAGTAGTGTCCGCCTCTGAAATTGACTATATTTAAGTATTTGCATTTAATAATTTAGTACACCTAACTCACTAGGAGTACCTTCTTTTCTAATCTACTCACTCTATCTAAAAAAATAAAAATAAAAAAAATATTTTTTTTGTAACTTCTCTCTCTGTGTAACTTGGTAACATTGTTGTAGCACTTGTTCACCTATTGTTGTATCGGCTATTTACCACTTCATTGTCTCCTCGACTATTGTAAGTCGCTTTGGAAAGAAGCGTCTGCTAAATGCCTAAATGTAAATGTAAATAATGGTTCATTACAGTGTCCATTTAAAATAAAGCCGTTTGTGAGTAAACAATTTCCTTAATTAATAATTGTATACCTACAAACACAAAGTGACACAGTGTGTTTAAGTATTATAAAAAAGATAAAGTATTATTTTTCTTATATCTGTATCTTTAAAATGCTGTCATCTTGGATGAACACATAAACAATACTTTTAAAAGTAAATAATAAAACACTTTTGTGTTACTCCTCCAAGAAATCTGTTGTACAAAAATAATAAAGTGACAGTTCACTGCAATTTTTTTATTTTGTATTTTTTTTTCCATTTTAAATCTGCATTACTTTTAAATGTTTAATGAGGAAAACACAATATAATATTTTGACAATTGTTTATAAATGGCACCCATTCCCTTTGTTTGTGTTTGTTTTCTCTCCATACAACTGTAGCTGATTGTACCAACTTTCTTCGAAATATCTTCTTTTGTGTTCTGCAAAGTCATACAGGTTTATGACTAAGCTTACAATGACAAATGACATTTTGGATTGACCTGTCACTTTAAAGTTCTTAAAAAAAAATCAATTATTGTAAATAACGTTCAGTAAAAAAAGTAAAATTGTAAACATCGAAACGTCATAATCACCACTTTAATTAATAAAAAAATAACAAATATTTTTAAATACATTTTCAATAAAAACTCATAAACTGCACCATTATATAAATAAAACGACAATATTCAGCCAGCATTTAAAAAAACACCTTATATTTATAAAATGCGATAAGTGCGCGGCTGTATTGACCCAGTCGGTGAATGGTTAATCATCATAAAGGCGGTAACCGAGTTCACCCAGACGCAACGTGATTGGCCGACGCTCCTGTAAATCAAAGCCTCCGCGCGTGGCACTTCCGGTTGTCAGTACCCAGCTGTTGTCAAGCGACTCGCGTCTCCACCATCCGGTCACATCGTGCCTGCGCATCCGCAATGCCCATCCAAAACACACAGCTGGCACAGTCGAGCCTGGCATTATAAATGCTGTGCCCATCGGACTGTTCTCATCTGAATTTGGACATTTAACCGTTTTGTTGTGCTGCAGAACAGACATTTAAGTTTGGTTGGCATAGACGCGTTTATTTTGAGACCGGGCTGTGTTTACATTCATAGGTGAGTTCAATTCTATTGTTGACATCAATAAAACGACAATAAATGCTTATAATAACAGCAGAGGAGAGAGGGCGTGACGTCATGGGGTGTGCGTCTGCGCCTGCGCCTGCGTCTGCGCCTGCCAGCATGATGCATTATTGCCATTGCTTTGTATAGACACATGCAGTGCCTTCCATCATATTGTTTTAATGTTGACACAAGGTTCATATTTTGGGATGTGATTGATGTGTGATGCTGTGATTGATGGGATGGCACTGCTCATCAATATTCACATGGCATCCATAATTGTTTCTTTTATTGTTATTGTGTTGTCAGTTTTGCAACAGAAAATATGATGAATCCTTATAAAAAGAATGTCTTGATGATCGATTAAAAAACAATCGTGTCTCCTTGAAATAAAGAAGGAAAAAGTGAGCAAGACATAACAGATTTTATCGGCACAAAATCTGTTTTAAAATAAAACCGGTTTTCTGTTTGTGTTTGCCTTTATTTCATGCTTAGAAAACAATATTTATCGGCCTATATATCGGCTATCGGTCTCCGAATATATATGAGTTTGTTGTCGTTATCGTCTAAAATTTCCATATCGGTGCATCCCAAGTTGTTCTAGTTTCACATTGACATTGTGGAATGATTTGGCAGTGCCATTGTGAAAGTTCTAAAACGTAGATTATACGTGTACCAGAATAACTGGAGTGTAATATAAAGTTACCGGGATGTAGCAGGAAAAATCCATGGAAAGTCAACCTTACCATGAAAAAAATTAACCAAGGTTTTAAGTATACTTGTATCCCATATGTCAACATTTGGTTGTTCGAATACCAATGGGAGGTCTCTCTAAATTTTTTTTGGAATTATTTATATTTTAAGTGCATGATTTTTCAAAGTTAGGACGACTTTTAAGGATTGTCACTCTATCACGCTACATTTTGCTGGACACATGAATATTAAAATATTTTAATTATTCTATGTTCTATAAAGAACTATACCATGGCCATTTGTTGGATATTTTTGATGCTGAATTAGATTTGAATTCACATAAAATCTTTAGACGTTTGTTGTCGTCATTTCTATAGCACAGGTTTATTTCACTTTTTTAAAATAGAAAACTTTTCCATTGACAGAACTTTTTCTGATGTTTAAACACTATCAAAAAGGGTTTTGTATTATATAAACAGTTGGTTCAGTTTATCGGTAATAATTACATTCTAAGAGCGTTTTTATTAGTTGTCCATAATGCTGGAATTCCCTGCAGTGATCAGGATTTGGTCACATTGAGAAAACTCACGGATGCTTCTTAGCTATAGACAATATTCAGTGGATCACTGGATATTTATTCCTTATGCTGTGAAGTTGGATGTATATAAAAATGGTAATGTCTGGGGAAGATTTCCTGACTTAGCAGTCTTCTTACAGACAGAACCTTGGTGTACAGAACCTTTGAATCTAACCCATATCTTTCTTTCACAATATATCCTGATGAAATTAGTAATGGCCAATTTTTTTGAGCTTCTTCCTTTTTTCAAGTGACGTCTATCACACTTAAATATCGATTGTCTAGGGTTGATAGTAAAGAGTGTGTGTTTGACTGTAACCAAAGAATGAGACCGTAAACAATGCTAGTTTTGGTATTGTGTTACTCCTACAAGAAATCTGTTGTACAAAACCTTCTGTTGTTGTAGAATTAAAGTGACAGTTCATGATTATTTTCATTTCAAACCTGCATGACTTTTTAATTTTTAATACGAAATATACAAGATATATTATATCTAGAAGATATTTTGACAAATGTTTACAAATGGCACCCATTCCCTTTGTTTGTATTTGTTTTTGTTCATACTACAGAAGCGACTGAGTCGCTGATTGGTTTCCAACTTTCTTCAAAATATCTTCTTTTGTGTTCTGAAAAAGAAGTCATATAGGTTTGAATTGACAAACAGTAAGTAAATGATGACAGATTACATTTTGGTGTGACCAATCACTTTAAAGTGCTTAATAAATGAATTTCAATTATTGTGAATTAATATTGTGAATTTTCATTTTTATTGTGTTCTCAATAAAAAAAGTAAATCTTGAAACAGAATGAACTGTTCAACTGGTCCAGCCGCTATAGCAGATTTGTTTTTGCATATTGCTCTGCCCTCAGGTATGAGTATGATGTTTAAAAATATAAAAATATTAGTTCTTTCTGTTGCCATAGAAACTATCGATGTCTCAGCAGACTCTGCTTGTACTGAATCTGTCTACAAGATGAAATGGAGCAAAATCACATCGGCAGGTCTATAGAAAAACAAAATCAAACTGGACAGTGTTTTTCTTTTGCAGAGACTTGGCGATCGAAGCATGCTACTTTTATTCTGTCTGTTTACACTACAATCATTTTTTATTCAGTGCCTCAATCAAAGGACAGCCTTTAGACCACCAGAAACAATTTATTCAATTAAATGTTCCATTACGGTGAGCATTTACCCCATCGTTCTCATGCAGTTTCCAAGATCCTTGCAGCTTCCAGAACCATCTTCATCTTTATCAAACTCCTTAAAAGCTTCTCGCCGTTTCCGCAAGTCAAGACTCATAATGTTTTGAAATATCTTCATGGCTTGAATTTGGTTTCAGACCCAGTTCTTTGCGCAGACGGTCCATCCTTTCCAGCTCGCTGCTGATGTTAAGCACATCTGCTTCCATTGACAGAAACACAGAAGAAGCTTCTGTAGGACCTCTGTAATTCCTCTTCAAAACCAACGTGAAGCCACCTGGCAGAGAATACGTGACTGACCTAGACCTCGTCCAGCTGTCATAAATCTGGATCTTGGCCATCCTCAAGAAGTTCTTCATAGTCATGTTTTGTACTTCAGCATATTTAAGAGGAAGGTTTAGACACTTTATGATGTTCATCATAATGGAGACTGGGTCATTCAACTCCATGTATGCGGTTCCAGCCGATATGTGGTCTGAGGATGTACTCTGATTTTTGTTTTTGAAATTTTCAGTTGTAAGTCTTTTGCCCGTACTGTCTGTTTCAGCCATGTTGCATTTCTGCTCATTTAAGGTTTTGGCCTCTTCTGGTAGAGATGGCGTAATGTCTTGCGCCTCTGCCAGGATCAGCCCCCATTGTCCCTCACGCTCATTCAACCAGGTGTGTGTAAAGGCCAACTGGAAGCTCTCTGTATCATAATAGTACTCTATGTCTAAAGTTTCTTTTTCACAGCGAACACCCATTTCTCTTAGACGCTCCTCTGTCCGCTCCCCTAGGTAATATTCCATCTTTACTGGAACCCGCATGATGCCTTGAGGTGCTGTGGGGTGTTCGCCCGCTCTCATTTTGTTTAATTTGCATGAAATTATATTTAAGCTTTTCGATGACGTGTGTAGTGCAAAGTCTAGACTTTCTTCAAAAATGATAATGTGCCTAAAACAGAGAAAAATGTAAATATTCAGATGAATGATTTAAAATTCTGTGCACTGATCTTATTGTAATTTGCATGAATTTCTGTCAAATAGAGAGAAAGGGAGAGGACAAATATTAAAACTTCCTAGCGTGTGAATTGTAATCTGTATTACACATACATCTATTGTTTTGGTCTAGCATGTATGAATAAAATCAAACATTTCTTCATAAAATGCACAAGAAATCAAGTGTAAAATTCTGTTTGATACAGGAATAACAAGCAAGTTACATACCTGCATGTGTTGTTGTCTGCCATTGTCTGTGGTGACCATGGTGAAACACACAGAAACCTAACATCTACTGCATACGTCCATTAAGAGTTAAAGGAATAGTCCACCCAATAATAAAGAAATCTGACATTTACTCACTTTTGACTTGTTCCAAATCTATATACATTTCTTCGTTGGGTTGAACAATGAGAAAGATATTTGGAAGAATGCCTGTATCCAAACAGCTTCTGGACGCCATTGCCTACTATAATATAAAACATTACTTTATATTTAGTTTATTCTGTTGTCCACAAATTTAGATATTCGGAAGAATGTAGGGCAGGACTTTTGACAACCATTGCCGTTTCAACCTTCAAGTATCTTTCTCTGTGATCAAGCAAACAAAGAAATTCAAACAGGTTTGAAATGGACAGAATTAAAAAAATTTTTGAACTACACCTTCAAGAGAAAGTGTGAAGACACCAAAACAAAGTCTGGACACACTTGGTGTAATGTGTTTTTGTATTGTGGCCACTAGGAGGCCTAACACCCTAGTTCAAAACAGCTCAAACCAGCCTAAGCTTCAGCAAACCAGCTAAAACCAGGCCGGGAGACCAGTTGTGGCTGGTTTTTTAAATTGAAATGCAGACCGGAATGTGGCAAACAAACAGTTTTGTCTAAATAGTAAAGTTAAAGAGGTGATGTGTTACACTTTGAAACAACATGGCCCTGAAGCATCCTTTTAAAACATTGGTTGTGTTCTGACTCTTGACCTTTTGTTTTAGAATAAGCAGTTTCATGATTAATTTGATGTTTTTAAGTCATTGCTCGTGTCTTAACCTACACTTTGGTTAGTGAACGGGTTAAGAAGGTGTATGACACCTTATTTTAATGTTAAATTAAAAAATGATTTTTAAAATCTAGCATCCTTTACTCACACTTTTGTATTTATGTTAATGGAAAAAAAAATACAATATTTGTTTTCATTGTTTATGTATACCGTTAAAAAAATCATAACATTTAAGAAGCGATTATACAATACGTTTGTTATACTGCAAACCAGGTATTATATATTTCATAATGTTTTTTCCTTGTTTTCTTCAGTATTCTAGGATCACCGATTGGAATGGCATCCTTATCACACTAATATTAGCCATGTGAAAGATCTATCAAAACAAAATGGGTATGAAAATCTTTATTCATTTTTTCATGTTATTATTCCTTGCTATAATACCACAACCCATTTTGTTTTAAGGCCATAGAATAAGGCTTATTTACATTTGAAGTAAACTTACTCTGTGTGGATAGAAGAGAGGATGAAATTGTGGCAGGGACCTCCCTCTTCTGATTATATTGAGAATTGCAGCTGGTTATGTTCCCCTGTTTTTCACTCATTTTACCGTGGACTATTATGATTTATAAAATGTGTGTTTCAGGGATGGCTGAGAGGTTGTGTGTGATGGTGAGCAGCTGAGGTTGGCTGTGATCTGGATCTTCTCTACAGGCTGAGAGCATGTACAGGAGAAATGGACTCCCTGCCAGCATCAGCATCACCTCTGGCTACACACAGGTATCCAAAAACATGCCATGTGTGTACAGTTGCTCTTAGCTTGAACAGAATATGCGATGACATGTACATATGACAAGGCACACTGAAATACTTGATTCTGATTGGTCAGATGTCCTTTCACGTTGCCCACTCTGTTAGATCTGTGCCTCTCTTATCATTTCATGGTCTTTGTCTCTTAACACAATAAAATGATTCAAACTCCAAAATCAATATTTAAAGGCTGAACTCTGATTTAAAGCAGATGTTAAAGATTAATGTGTGTATTCAGAATTCAAGCTGTGTATTTTAACTGACAACTATATACACTGCTGGTTATCAGTAATATTATTATTTTAAACACTCTTTGGATATGTAGGTATATGCTTAGATGTCTTTAAATTAGTTGAATAGACAAACATTTAGCAAACATATAGTTTTTTTTTCTTACCAAACATAGATTTTTGTTTTATCTATTTTTTTAAATATATGACTTTCAGAATAGACAGAAAATCCTCTAAAACATCTCAGGGTAAGACCTTAAGAAAGTGATTGAGAATATAAAAAAATCAGCAAATTTTAGCAAGAATGTGACACTCTAGATGATCAAAATTAGCGTTTACCATTTTCTTAGTTATACCATAATTCCCAAAGCTCCCTTTGATTTATTTAATAATATAGATCAGGTTATTATTATACTTTAATATAAAAATATGAATAACTGGGTGATTAAGGGCGCTGTGCAGAGTGGAGGTGCTGTTGAGTCTTTTTAAAGACTTGTCCTTCTAAAAGAGCATATTTGAGCCCCAACTACTGGGAAGATTTTATTTGGATAGTAAACTGAATGCTCTAAGAAACTTCAAAGGATCTGTCAGGATGATGAGTGACTGTATTTTTTCCCTTTGTATCTGTTATGTTGTCTGTTTTGTTCTGACTTCACATTATGATCTACACTGGCACGCTGCCTGTTAATAAAATAACGGAAGCGATACGGCTGTATTCTCATCCGCTCTTACATCTGTGCTGAATGATCAAATGCAATGAAATCATTCAGACAGTTGTAATAAAACTGCTTCAATATTCACACTGAACAGACTGTGGATTTTGGCCCATATGGATATATAGATGTATAAGATATTAAACTGATAAAAGGTCTTGTAATCTCAGTTGTGTTTGTTCTTTTGCCTGCAGGACAGCAGCAGTTCAGAGTCTCTGGATGGACGGAGCTTGGACTCTGCCAAGAGTTTTGACGCGGTGGTGTTTGACATGCTCAAAGTGACACCTGAGGAGTTTGCTGTGAGTTTAACATGCACAGTCACCTACATGTAGTTATATTTATATTTCAATTCGTTCATAGTTTATAAATATAACAGGGAAGGGTTTTGTTGTCTGTCATTTGGTTATTGCAACACAGTTTTCTCCTAATGATGCTGTGCCATGAGAAGACACCAGTTTTATAGTCACAACGAAAATATCTTCAAATTGTCTTTCCTAAACTTTTATTTAAGGCAACTTGAATTATGTGACAGTTTAACCCTGTACTGTTTTTCTTTGCAGAGTCAGATCACTTTGATGGATGCTCCTGTATTTAAAGAAATACAGCCTGAGGTGAGACAGACATCCATGATAAGTAAAGAGGAGAGACTGGGGCTTGTTGTCAGACTGGGGAAGTTAAGTGTGCTACATCTCAGTAACTTAGTCCGATACACTTTAAAAATAAAGTTACCCATGATGCCATGGAAGAACCTTAATGTCTAAATTGGTTAATAAAATCTTAAAATCTAAAGAATTTTCTTTTTTCGATAAAAAAGGTTCTTAAGATTATAAAAATAAAATATTTTTTGTGGAACCAAAAAATGTATGTCAATTAAACTATATTAGCTTCTCAAAATGGAATTAATGCATTTATAATGCATGGAAATATTGCATCAGAAAAAGTGAGACAACTAGCCCCCGGCTCTAGACCATACGATTTGTTATGATGCGACACTGTACGGTTCATTAAGATGAGCACAATTATAAATGGATGTCTTGGGGTCTTTGGTGCTAGAGAAAATGTGACGTGGCCGCTCTCGCTACAGCAAGTATTTATAACACACAAAATCCCTACAGGCCGCACATCTTGCTCTAAATTATTCCATAACATTCACCAGAGCTTAAACTTGGCTTTGAGTTACAGACGTCTTAGTATTTTCTTTAATAAATATATTTTGGTGGATTAGAACGGAAAGATGTGGTGTAGACAATTACGAAGATTTACACTTCCGGTCACTTACTCACTTATGCATCATTTATATTTTTAACACATTTCAGAATATTAAAAACTCATCAAAATTGAATAATAATGAAAATATTTAATAATACATTTTATATTTGATCATCTTCAGTGTAGTCACCTTTTGACTAGAATTTACAGTTAATGCTGAAATGTCATTTTCTCAAGCAGCTTCTTAAGATCTCAACCTGAGATGCTTTTTTAAGGAGTCCTGGCAATCTGGGTCTTATTGGTGTTTTTTATTCAATGTTCATTCCACCTGAAAAACATTTTTATTATATAAAATTTAAGTTGAGTCATGATAAAACATTGTGTTTCTTAATCGATTTTTTTCCTATTGAACTTCTATCAGATATTTAGGCATAGACCTTCAGATCATACGTTTTTTTAAATGAATGAGCAAAAATTATACACTAGTGTCCCAAAACCTTTGACCAGTAGTGTATGTCATTCAGCAGATGCAGTTAGCAGGCTTAAATTACAAAATAAACATTTAAAAATATATAAATGTACATTAACAAAGCAAAACAATAGAAATTTGATCTCCATAAATCCACACTCATGAATGTTTGTGGATATTAAATCCTGAACTATATATTTTTACAAGACGTAAAAATTATGTAGGGTGAAAAATTGGCGTCCTAGTTTCATCTTGAAGAAATATAAGCCTGGCTTTCTCTGGCTTTCTTCAGGCTGCCGGGTGATGGTGTAATGCTTCTGTAGAGGATTGCCTGGCAATATGTTTGGCAATCCGTTCTACACAACTTAGTCCTCGAAAAGCTTAGTCTGGAATATTGTGTTCCTTTTTTGTTGACCTTGGTATGAATCTGTGTCAGAGACATGAGCAAATGGAAATACCATCCTGTTAAACGGGTCTGGATTGTTAAAACTGTCCAGAGTGTGTTAGTGTAAGTGATGAAAGTGTCATTGAAGTATGATAATGGGTAGTGTATTGACCTAAATATTTGCAGTCCACGATTCGTGCTGTCTGTGACCCGCACATGTTAATGACCTTTTGTGGATTTGAGTTCTCTTTTTGTTGGAACCATTCCTCGGAGATTGCCATTGACTTTTCGAAATGAATCTGATAGTGAAAGCGAGTTCACCCAAGAATCTAATTTGTGTCAGCATCCACTCTTCCTCCTGTCATTTCAAACCTGTATGACTTTCCTACGCTAAACCATACATTCTTTAGAACACAAAAGAAAAGAAAAAAATCTGATTTGGTAGTTTCAGTATTTTATGACTCACTTTAAAAGTCTGAGTGAAAAGGTATGTGTGCCTTGCTGATCATTTAAGCAATAATAATCATTAATTTTACAGTAAAATTATAGGTAACACCATGACACGTCAGGAAAGAAAGCCCTTACGGGTTTGGATCGACTGGGGTGGGTAAATACTGACATCATTTTTTAATGGTCTTTCCCTTTAGACATGCACTTTCACACTTATAACCGGTACTCATATTACATAAAGTCACAATTTATTGCCATTGGTTTGTTTTACTGTTCCTATAGTGTTTGCAGTCTTAAATACCCTATATAGTATATATCATATTAAATACAATACCATTTATGTCTCTAACTTCCACTGTATTGACACAAACCACAAAGTTGAAACGTTAACGCTTGTTTTCTCAGAATTTGATTTCAGACTTTAGCTTGTTTTTATAGAAAGGGTAATAAATGACACATTTTGATATCCCTTTACATGAGGTGGTGGCATGTTTTTTTAAAGGGCAATAAAATAATATGAAACATACTGTTAATCTTTTACTTTTTTGGTTTCATTTGTAAAATGCAATTATACATTACTTTTATTTTTGTATTTCTTTCTAGTCAATATGACATTTTTAATTAAACACTAATTCACAGAATATTAATTCTCCTTTAATGTTAGTTTATCCTGGTTATTTTCTATGAGTTTCAGTTGGTTTTTAATGATGTGAGGTTCTATTTTTCTTCCGTTTGTATTGAATCAAAATGTAAGGATACGTTCTTCGAATTTCATGAACCGATAAAGCAATGCCTTTACTGTTTCAAAGCATTAAACAGATCTTGGGTTGGGTTTAGGAAACAATTCTTGACCTTTGAGACCCATTAGTCATGGGTGAGAGGGGGTTTTCTTCACATCCTCAGTGCTGTCACATTTATCTGCTTGTACCTCAATGTGTTGCCAGTGGTTTAACTATCAAAGTTCTTTTTGTCACCCAATGTGGTGTTAATAGGTGTTCAGGGAAACTGAATGATTTATGACGGACAAAAATCATTTTATATGTGCACAACCAGATGAATACTTTCCTCCCTTTTCTTTCTGTTGACATGTTTGCATTGGATTGGAGTGTCTGTCTACGCACATAAATTACTTAAATGATTTGGTTGTAATATATAAAGCTTCTACTGTAGGGGCTTTTTCAAGGCAGCCGCTGTTTGAAACACATTGAATTCGTTTGGCTACAGGAGGGGTTCCCGTTGGAAAGAGCTAATTTTAAAAACGCTGAGTTTGACCTCCCCAGCCACAAATTCCCGTCTCATTCATTACAATCAGTTTTTCCAACCGTTTTGACAATGAAGTGGTTTCGTTGTTGGGACTCTCCTATAAGTCTCACTCGTCTGTGGGAACACATTATAAAGCAACAATTTGGGTTAGACCACATACCACTTATCAGAATTTCAACTTGGGAGATTTTGTAGATTTTTAAAAGAATTTCTTGAAGGAAACTAAATAAATAGATTTAGGATTTAGATCTTGACTTGGGGTAGTTTACCCCAAAATAAAATGATTTCACACTTAATTCATGTTCTTGATATAGCAAATATGTATGAATTTTCTTCTGCAGAACACAAAAGAAAATATTTGGGTGAATAATGTTGATATTTTGAGATACTTCTTAAAATGTCTTCTTTTGTTTTTTTTACAGAAAAATAAAGTATTCAGGTTCGACATGTCAAGAGAGTAAATGATGACACAATTGGTATCTTTGGGTGAACTATAACTTTAAGATTTAGTATGTCCCATTCTGACACATTTTAGTTTGTGCCAAACTTTTTATCAGATGTATCAGCATCCCCAGATAATAGCCCTAACTTTGTAAAATGTGGTTAAACTGTAACATTGAATCGAGTCCAAGGTAACGTGTGGCTAAAAGTGATGACTTCGCAAACAGACCCAAAATATTTTGGTAAGTGCTGTTCACCGACTGAGCTGCATATTTACTTGGAAACTCCACTTTCTGAACTCATGTGGAAACAGAAATGCCCTCAAATGTTTCCATCTGCAGCTGTCTGACTGATAATGTAAACGAATTCGGATTCATAGCTTGTGTGAACCCGAGGACACTTTGAATCTTCTTTTGTCAGCGGCTCTAAATGTCATCTTTTTGTAAACGCGCATATAAAGAGGTTTTTAAGCATGCTTTGATAACATTATGTGTCATACAAAACCATTTCTAACCTCCTTTTATAAAATACACTATTACGTCCAATACAGAACCAGTCAATGTATACAAACCCAACTTGTAAAATTCAGAGTTGTGGAAATTTGAAATTTTTCTTGAGTTGGATGGTCACTTCCAGAGTAATGTATGCGACACTTTCAGTCAAAGTTGAAATACAGTATAACATTTTAGAGAATGTTTTTTTTTTATTAATATATTTAATCATCTGTTTATATTTTACTAAACCCATGATGATCAGTTCAGTCAGAAAAATATCATCTATGCACAAGATTTTTATTTTCAAAAAGGAATTGGTTCAAAAACAAATTTTGGGTTATTGATGTGCCAAAAAAGAGGAAGCACATTTTTGAGAAAAACATACCTAGTAGGTTTTCTGCGGATTAAAATGTGCAAACCAATAGCAATAATACCAAACTAATGGAGAAACAGATGACTCTTTGTAGAGCAAAAAAATACTACATTTTCATTTTTATTTGCCAGTTTATGAGAAACATGAACCATGATGGATGTGAGAATTCACAACTGCACTATTAAAACTTCACAGGGGTGTTCAAATCACCAAATATATTGAAAAGCTCCTATAAATTTGTAGTAAATTGCTCGACAGTATTTTTTACAATGAATATACATGGTTTGTAAAGATGTCATGTATTGTCATTAATATCAGTAAAGATAAACAGATTTTGATATCTGTTGGATTTGGTTTCTGTAGGAGCTGGCAAGCTGTGGATGGAACAAGAAAGAGAAGCACAGCCTTTCACCTAATGTCGTGGCCTTCACAAGGAGATTCAACCAGGTAGGATCTGTTACAAACATAATAAACACAACATTTTTGCTTTTAGAGGATATGAAAAACAAATGTGTTCTTACCTAATTTAATTTCTGAGTGCATTGGATTCTTAACCTGCATTCTTGATGTTTAGGCACAATTTCTAATACTACACATATTCTGTCGATATATGTTTTAATGTGTTTTGATTCACTTTTTTCTATAGTATGTAAAGCCTTCATTTTATACAGTTTTCACAGGTCTGTAATGACTTCTGTACACACAAACCATGACAAATGATCTGTTGTCACGCTTTTACCCGTAAATGCACAACACTTTCTTTATCCTCATTTCTGAAAATAAGCCTGGAAATGGCCCTTGAATAAGGGCAGTATCCAGTGGGAATGAATATGATTTTTATTTACATGGAATTTCAGTTTGGCAAAGCTTAAATGTCTCGGTATGTTAATATAAAAGGCCATTTGACATCTGCAATTGCACTTGCCATTTCACTTACTTTTAATCTTGCCCTTTACTAGAAACTACTACGCCTAGTTGCATTTTCTTTAGCTTTTGCATTTTTGTGAAAATTTGCATCTTGATTGTAGAAAATCATTTGTTTGTATCAGTTTAAACCAAGTAGACGTTTTGGGTCTTTCCACCGGGTAGAGATTGACTCTGTTTATCCCAGACTCAAACCGCATTTAATTATATTCGGATTTTGTTTGATTTTGAACTCTTTATATTTTTCAAGTGTGTTTAAAGTTTAGAAATAAATTGATTTTGTTCTTTGCCACCCTGAAGTTCTTGCGTCACTCTAAATGCCTTCCATTTCAGTGAAACCACAATTTTCTATTTCCTTCATTGTTATAAAACTAGAATGTGCTGAAATGGTTTGCACATCAAGTTGGCAAGAATGACAGAAAGTGCACATCGATTTTCTGTCTGTTCTGTCTGGTGATGTAGCTTTAAAATACTCTAAATCTGCAGTGGTTGCTCTTTTGGGTTTGCAACTTGCTGTTCTGTTGATCTAATCTCATATGTTTAAAATGTTTTTCTCTCAGGTGAGTTTCTGGGCGGTTAGGGAGATTTTGACGGCGCAGACACTCAAAATAAGAGCAGAGATTTTGGGACACTTCATCAAAATTGCCAAGGTGAGAACATTTCAATGCAGATTAGATTGTGTTTGACTTTTTATTGTGTTGCGTTGTGTTTTGTTGTGTATCCATGGCATCGGATGTACAACTGACTCTGTTTTATTAAAATCAGACAAACGTTTTGGTAATATTCATATTTACATCTGAATTTCATTAGGCTTAATGGTTTAGTAATTGCATTTGGCTTTGTCTTTACTTTAACTGATGTAATTAGGAATTCAAGCAGGACATTTAACATGCAAGCTATGATTTGCAAAAATATATTTTTTAACAATGATCATTAGTAATGATGTCATCGCAGAGCAATTGCACACACGGGAAGTGTATAGGAAATTGTTGAAAAAAAATGCAGATTCTTTTGGAACAATCAAGCATTGTGAAAACAATTATGAAATATAATATTATTGTGGTTTTTACTATTCACTCGTGTAAATCAGTCTGATATAAGTGCTTTCGTCGCAAAGCAGTCTCATATTTTTTCCAAGGGTTTTATTTGACTTTCCATCTGTCTTGTAAAAGCTGTTAAATATAGTCTATCACAAAAACAGCATGGTATTGGAAATAGACCAATATATATATATATATATAGGAGGGAGGATCTAAATAATTTATTTTCTATGCACAAAAGGCACTCTTTTTTAGTTAAATTAGCTTTTGTTTTATAAATCTAAATAATGTTTTAAATAAAAATACTTAGAAATCTAAACACACATATTTGAGTTTTTTAGTCAACCATATTAAAAATATTTTTTGTTCTTTTTCAATAATTTTTAATACAGGCACTGTGAACATTTACAAATGATCAGAAATGTATTAAATCCCTCCACACAAGCAACTACACTTCTGTGAATTCAATCAGTTTGCAAACTCTCCTGAAGCTCAAGCTCAATGTACCGTAACACAGGAAAACCTGCAGAATGACTCTATATGGTACAACACTCTCCCTACACTCTTTGCCAAATCGCTGAAGTTACCCAGTGAGTGAGTCTGAGTGGGCTTCACTAGCGGCTGTACTAATGAAAAAAACAGGTCAACCAATGACTAAACCAAACCAGCCTCCGGTTTCCTCCTGTTATGAGCCTGTGACAGCAGTTCATAGTGTTATACAGAGGTCAAACATATTGCAAGATAAGATAATCATGACACCATCCAGCTAGAAATTCAAGTGAAGAAACAGATAAATGTGGAGGTGATTTCAGAACCAATTCTTTTTTGGTAGGGTTGACTATCGATCACAAAGCCATGAAAGAACGTTTGTCAAACAAAGATTTACATTTCAAATGATTGATCGAGTTAAACAGCATCATTATGGTATGATTGAATCTATGAACATCTGTTGAAACAGGATCTGTGTATTGACATTAATAGTAAATTACATTACAAAAAAATGCAAAATACATTCACACATTTTGTCTGCAGCAGAAAATGAATCTCATCAGTATTTTGTGTCTTTATTGTTCATAGAAATTGCTGGAGTTGAATAACTTACACTCTCTGGTGTCGGTGGTCTCTGCTCTTCAGAGTGCTCCCATTTTCAGATTGAGCAAAACCTGGGCGGTAAGTTATTGGAATAGATTACATTTGTTAACAAAACTGGTGTGATGTACCTACATGATGTCTGTTAAATTGTACAGCCATGAAATTATATATTTTCATTCATTTATTTGACAGACGCTTTTAACCAAATTATAATTAAGGCCAATTATCACTGCTGATAAAATGGTGGTTAGATGCCTTGCGCAAGGACACTTCAAACATTGTGTGCTGTGATTGGGATTCGAACCAACAACCTTCTGCTTACAAGTTCAACTCTCTAACCACCAGACCACAAATGACCCTTGTCGGGGTACCTCCCACTGTTGTATATTTAGTTCACAGGGCATTTGTTGTATTTAACCACTAAACGGTAGCTGTTTGCTGTTGTGTGATTTGGCCGGTAGTGCCGTGTGTGTATTTATTCCTCCAGAGAGTTGGGCGCGTTTGGATTTCCATTGATCTTATTTGCAGAGTCTGAATGCATTTGGAGCGTGAAAAAAAACGTTGATCCCATTTCTGAACATTTAAGTGACTTGGACAATTTTGAGAAACTTCCAAGAGAATGTTTACTATTGCCAAAGCTTTAAATCTATTTATAAGTGTTTGCATTACCACACTTTCAGGCTTTTTCAGAGGAAACGGGTGGACGTGTATAAGTGCCACAGACATTTGGATATATTAAAATACTTAAATGTATTGGATACATAGATTAAAGTGGATTTCTTTTTCATGTGCATTAGACTTCTCATTCTAAGTTTGGATCTGGGTTTATTAGAAAAAAATTACGTTGATATAATTCACTTTTTTCACATCCTTGGTTTAAAGGATGGGCAGTTACTAACATTTTATGGGGATCATTCCTCTGGTGTGTGTCAATGGAGTATCATGGGGCAAAATATTATACTTATTTCATTTCCGGTCATTCTATTTTAGCTTATTTTCTCATTTATATTCTCTCTTATTTGCTGTCCTGCATAGATTTGTGAGCTGACTCCACTTTCTCCTGCAGTACCTCATATATCTGAAATAGAGCAGAATGAATTGAATAATTTATGAAACATCCATTTTATTGTTTGATCCTCATTGATTCTTTCAGAGGAATCTTAGAGGTCATTTTTAAAAAAGATCTTATGCTTCCAGAATAGTGTCCACTGGCAGGGGACCCACTTGTTTTCATCCGTCTCGAAATTGAGAGGGGCGTTATTAAATATAGGGTGTTAACAGATAACGTATCAAGGACATTCAATAAATTTAGGAGAGGGGGTGAATGTGATTGTGAGGCAGACGAGATTTCAGATCTGTCAGGTTTGTTATCCAATGCTAATTTCAATTACAGATCTCTGTGGTGGGAGTTTAGACTCGCTTAATTTAATGATCTGGGATGCACAACACTGCCAGCATCCACATTCCGCATTTTGCCACAGCACTTCACCAAATTGAGAAAAGATGGGAAAAGAATAAGCAATTTAAGCCATTGTGGCAGGGCCGTTTGTCTGATACACAAGCTGAACTATCATTCTAAAGATGTAACAAGAAAAAGTATTTTGATGTGGATTTTAAATATAATGAATTAAAAAAACATTGTTTAGTATTAAAAACAAATAGAGATTATTTAAATTAATTAGTGTAATGTGTTAATTAGACTGTATTTATTCATCTCTTAGTTTTAGTTTAAGACCCCCATTGTGTAGTGTATATTTCTCTGCGGCCCCCCAAATAAAGACTTATCAACTTACACTCACAATTTAAATTAAACTCAAAGCATAACCATTAATGATGAATAATCAATTATTTAGTGGATGATTTTATTTTCTGATGTTTGATTGCAAAAAAATAATAGATTTAATGATACTCATAAAGTGCCACAAAATGTTAGCTTGAAACATTTACAAGTACAGTTTATTACTGCTGTATTGATATTTGGACTCTATACCTAACGCATAAAGTGTGCTTGAATTATACTCACCGAACTTGAAGTGCACTTCTTTTTTGGAAGGGATCTGTCTGCTTAAAAGACAAGAGTGCCACATGAATTTTCAGACATAATTTTCTGATCAGAGCTAAAGGTCTCAACAGACTAGCAGGAATGATGACTATCTTAGATATGGCTGATCTTTGAGAATGGGGATACCAGAGGTTAATAAGCATTATGTGCCAGTGGCTCTGCAAAACATTGTTTTTGATTGTTATTGCAGTGAAGATTGGACAGAGTTTGACAATTTTCATAAATATACATTAGCACAGATTTGGTCCAGATCTAAAAAGAACCCTCACAATCCATCTGTTTCATTTTCAAATGTACTATCATTAGACACTGATGGAATAGATTGGGTTTTTGTCTCTTTTAAGAGGTTTCTTTACCATAAAAATGACTTATGAGCATTTAAAAGAAAGTACACATTGAAGTGTAGGTCCAGTTGTGGATTTGAAGGTTTCATTTATTGATCGGTACATAATGAAAAGCAACTTACATGTGTTTGCTAGATGACTGTGTCGACTGTTTTAAGTCTCCCTGTGCAACCGGTTTTATGTTTCACCACACGGACCAAAGTGAGTAATTATTTGTCATTTGTTCCAGCCAGTTTCTGAACCACTCAACTTCAAGGCCCCGTTTCCATTTATTTGAAGATTAACTGCTGATTTTCTAATGGCAGGCAATGAATCGAGAGGAAGAGAGCGGTCGCTGGTATATGTTCTGGCATGGAAGGATAGATTCTACATATGTCTTACATGACGTTCTGTGTATGGCAATAAATTATACAGGAAATATAAACCAGAACATATAAAGTGTTACATGTGGATGAACTGTAGCTTTAAAGTGATGACAGTTCTGTCATTACTTATTTGCCCTCTTGTCATTTCAAACTTCAGACTATTTCTTCCACAAAACACAAAAAACATATTTGGAAAAATGTTAACTGGCACCCATTCACTTGCATTGTATAAGTGAAGTGAAGGGGTACCACTGCTGTTTATCCACCAGCTTGCTTTAAAATCGTATGTGTTTTGGGAAAGAAAAAAGCAATACAGGTTTAAAATGACAAGAGGGAGAGTAAATGATGACAGAATTTTCATTTTTTAGTGACCTATCACTTTAAGTATTCAGACCCATTGGTAAGGAATTTTTATGTAAGAATGATGAAGATCTGTTGAAAGAAGAATGAAAGCAAGAGAAAAGAAGAAACAGGCTTTGCTGACAACATGACAAATAGCCCATTGACTCTTGTGTATTTGTATCCCAGCATTCCCTCAGTGTGACACAAAGACATTTTCCATCTTTCTGCAGTTCTGTTTTCTTTGTCATTCGTATTCTCTTCATTTTCTTTTACTTATGCATGGGCTTTCTACTCCTGTTTACTACTTATAATCCCCTTTCTCCTCTCCTTTCTTTTCTTACTTAAACAAGAAAGATAAATGGACACACTGAGAGTAAGAGGCCTTAGGATTGCACTCTTCTGCTGAAAGCCTCGTCCCAGACCAAACAATGTGTCTCTGCGCTCAGCGCCGTTACGTCTTTACGTATGATGATGTATGGAAGCTTTAACTGCATAGTCTGGCAGTCACTTCTGGATTATATATAAAACCCACTTGTGGACTAAAAATTTGAGAAATAAAAAACGAGTAAATTTAAAGCTTTTAAATGAAGTAAATTTAATATTTAAGTTTGTGTATATGTAAGTAAAACATTTTTATAAATCTGATTAACTTAAATATTTATATTAAAATTCTATAAAAAAAATGTTAAGTATTAAAAATATAAATTGGTTAATTTAAATACTTTGACTTTTAAATTACATAAACTTAAAAAATATTTTTAAATATTAAAATATAAGTTAATATAACTGTTTATTTTTGTGGTTATCTTTTATTAAGCCACATGAAAAAATGTATTTACAAATAAAGTTGTGTGTAAGTTTTGATTGAGTTGAAGTTGATAAGCATCATTGGCTGACATTTGTTTTAGTTGCTTCATCTCAGGCAGAAAAGATAAGAATATTTGCACTCTTACATATACTGTAACACCCCAGTTCTGTTATAATTTACCCTGTTCATCATTTACAATGACTTTCTAATTTGTTTTTTTCTTTTAAGGATCAAGCAGTCTCCCTTAGCTCCCAGTAGTTTGTCAAATCTTGCCATAATATTATAATTTCCACAGTTGCTATCTCAGTCTCCTTTCATTGATTTTCTCAGAACATTTAAAAGCATGGAAAGAATACAATTCTATGAGATATGAAGTAGAATGTTTAAAATTGCTAAAAATCTTTCACTCTCTGTGTTTCGTGTCTGAAAGAAGAAAAGCAATGTTGAGGCTTGGTGAATTCCTCCGGTATTTCGTGGCCAAAAAATGATTAAACACTGCATAGAGAGCCAGTTTACTGTCAGTTAATCTTATCGCTTTCTTATTGCATTACTTAAGTATGAAAGCGACTGATGGAAAGGATCTGTTGAAAAATAAATGGATCCATAACTCACTGAGGAAAGCTGGTGTATTTTCAATAGGTCCATTTATTTAAGATAGTGTCTTTAAAAAGCATAAATTACACAATTTTAAGGGTGCCTGTTGTGGGCGTTTGAACAGTGTTTTTAAAAGCGTAGCGTTTTTTAGTTCAGACGCGATGTGGTTGCTATGATATGGAGTATATAGAAGAAATCTTTTTATTTTAGGACTGAATATAGAAAAGTAGCGATTTATTAAATTATGTCTAATCCAGTCAGTTCCAGCACAAATTAGACATTCTTCCTAGTATTGTTTTTCCATTGCTAATATATAATTATATATAAAATAGTTATAATAGTCAGGTGGAAGACATTTGACAAAGACATCTAATGCTATTCTTAAAAACAAGCAAAATTATTTTCTCATTCACTGTTGTCTTTAGCCGCTGTACAGTTGTTTGTCTTTGTTGAAAGTAACCTATGTTCTGCCCCTGCTGCACTGTGATTGGATGGCTGCGTAGAAAGTGACATTGATGGGTTGATTGATGGGTTTAACTCCCCAAATGAAAACGCCAAGTGCCGGCGCTGAGCGGGAGAAAAAGTACGCAAACAGCTGACTTTTTGAGAAACAATTGAAGCATTGTCAAACGCCGGCTTAATCGCCTGTAGTGCACACAGGCCCTAAAGAGAACCTAATATTTTGTGTATTAATACATGTCATTTTCGGTGTGAGATAGAGATGTGTGAGATGTTTCAATTGAAAATGACCTTTTAAAGAAATAATATGAATAGTTCACCCATTCACTGAATGAATGAGTACAAAACCCATTAGACATTTTTTAAAACATCTTTGAGTTTCTCAGAAGAAATTGTCATGTACAGATTTTGAACCACAATTTTAAAATGAATAATGTTTATTTTGGGGTGAACTGTTCCTTTAAGCATAGATGACTTTGGTAGACATGAACAAGAAGATTTTAATTTTTTCGTATTTTTATTTATTTAATGTTAGTCCAAAAGTTGGTCATTTATCAATTGAAACCGGAACTGAAACCTGAAGTGCTTTAAGTGTTTTTTCACGTCTTGCTATATTGTATATAGTTTTACATTTACATTTACATGTATTCATTTGGCAGACGCTTTTATCCAAAGTGACTTACAGTATTATGCAGTAGTCAATCATCACTGCTGAGCAAATTGGCGTAAGGTTTCTTGCTCTTCAGTCACTGAATGACACTTCAGTCATTGTCTGCTGGCACTGAGATTCGAACCCACAACCTTCTGCTTACAAGACTGACCACACAACTGACCACATGACTGACTGATTTTATTAAACCAATTATAATACAACCTGTGAATAACATATTCAGGTATAATGGCCAGGCTGGCAGAAATTAACCAAAGGGCAGAGATTGAAACAACATGTAGGAAAGAGATGTCGTGAAGATGACGCAATGGGCAAACATGCTGAGTTAACACATGAACATTATTGAGCACATAGAGTAACAGTACTCTGGAGAGATAATATAATAATACTTCTGAACACACAGCAGTTTACACTGTCAGCAGTGTTCGTCTAATATTGTTTGAACTGCAGAAGTGTCGAGTTGAAAATGTTCTCTAAAAAAACTTTGCCCCTCGGTCACATTTTCTTTCAGAAAGTAACCGTTAAGCGTGTTCTATTTCTGTGTGATATTTTTCTGCAACATTTGACACAACGTTGATTGTTGAAATCTGAGGTTAATGAGGCGTTGTGTAACTATTTTGCACACATTGTGTTAAATGTTTGTATTCAGAGACACATGTGCTGTTGAGGTGTTGGGTGGATTTAAGACGCTCATAAATCCACCAAAACATTCAATCTGTTTCATCTGACTGTTCTTCCAATAAATGAAAAATTGCCAAAAGCAAATGTCGGGAGTGGGTTTGTATTTGTAACATAATTTCATCCTCACAATATTATGTATTGGCTTTTAATGTTCAACATGTGGAAAAAAAAACAACACTTGCTTTATTTACTTTCTCTTGTCCACAAATCTTCCGAATAAGTCAACTGTTTGTTTCATGTTTGTTTTTCTGCGTTCTGAACAGTTGATCAGTCGAAAGGACAAGGCCACCTTTGAGAAGCTGGACTTCCTTACGTCAAAAGAGGAGAATTACAACCGCATGAGAGAGTACATCAGATCTCTCAGAATGACCCCCTGCATCCCTTACCTGGGTAAGTGAGAGATGATCAAGATGTCCAATCTGTTAATTTCTAATTATTTACATTATTTTCTTCATTGACTTATCCCATAAAATCTTGTTTAGGTGCTTTATTAAATTATTTACAGTGTTGCCCATTTAATGGTTGTTGATTTAATAATGTGCCCACTAATGTTTGGACACAGGTTATGCTGCTAAGATTTGTGACCAATTATCCGCTTTATTACAATAATGACTGAGAATGTTGCTGCTGATCTGGAAAACAGAGTTTCTTAGGGGTTATTAGATGTAATGAGTATTTCAGATTCATTCTTAAGTTCTTTTCTTCTCAAGATGGAACGCAATTACTTTTTATGTCATTGCTTTGTTAACAGCTCAGTGTCTGTGTTAAAGGAATAGTTCCTCCAACAATGACAAATTTCATTAACTTATCCTTTTGCTATTTTACCCTGCATAACTTTCTTCTGAAGAAAATAAAAGAGGATTTTGATAGATCATAATGTGACCAACATTCTTCAAAATAACTTTTATTTTTGGGTGAACTATTCCTTTAGCTTCTTGTAAAAATCTCCAAAGATGTAAGCAACAAACATCTTAAATGTTCTTTAGCAATTCACAATGCATATTGAGTTGTGACAACCCAATGTTTTGCATTCTTTTGTCCATGTTTGATGTTTAGGTTTTTATCAAAAAACATCTTCTCTCCCTTTTAATAATCTTCAAATTAAATCCTATGGCTTTTGCTAAAAAGAAAGAAAATTGCAGCGTTTAGATGTCAACATAGTTTTGGTTGTATTGTCTACCTTCTTCTATTATTTCTGCCTTCTGGAATTCTGAGCTTTCCAAAGGTGTGTTCCCTTTTAATTCCAACATGCGTCACGCACCTGCCCAGACTAACTGCTGCTAATAGCTGCTATTTCTTTCTCACGTAAACACATTTCAGTTGCAGAAGCTCAACGGGATATGAATTACAGATGAATCTCTTCTAAAAATCCTGCAGACAGTTGTGACAGCTCTTAGAAATGGATGTCTCCTTCAGGAATACTCATCAGTCCCCAAAGAACCAGTGCCCAGATCCCTGTCATTTGATTATGATCTTCTTACAATACCATACAGAAGTACAATCTTCTATTTGTTTAACTTCACTCAATTATGAAAGAGATCTGTACGTTTGTGCGGAGGAGATTGTTTGGATCTGTTTTTAACTGCTGTCTTGGTTTGAGAGGTCTTTTTGGGATTTTTGGGTGTTTGATTCTGACATAAAGCAGACCGTTCAGTTTGTCATTGCTTGTGGTCCAGCCACACGCTCAGAGTTTTCCAGGTGCTTCTGTGCCACTGTGGAATGTGAATAAATGACAGGCCTGGCAGAAAAAACACAAAAAGGTTGTAACTCAAGTTGTCTGTCGTTCTTCAAAATATTGTCTATCGAAACTTGAAGGAGGGCAAATAAGCGGAAAGGGCTGACACACAGCGCCTGTGTCCAACCACACACGTCCCACACACGTCTTTCTTATTAACCAAATATCCTTTACATAATTCCCACTAAATGTCTGCTTCCACTCGGGTTGTGTGTCAGTAAACAGTGTGTCTCCGACAGAAACAGAGAGCTTTCTCAGAAACAACGCCGCGCAGACCGCCGTACCTGATGTGACATGCGGTCGAGTTGCAGGGAACTCTAGAAATATGCTTCTGTTTTTAAGCAAAGGGATGTCTCTCAACAGCAGGCAATTGAAGGCGGGTTGGAGCGCAGGGATGGAAAGACCGGGACTGAGGTTTAGCTTGTCACTTCTGATCTGTTTTTCCACTAAGCTTGCCCATTCCTTTTCCCACCAGGACAAAATTTTATCAGTATGTTTTGTCTGTTCATGGTTTAGAGATGCAGTGAATTGATAGTGAGGTGAAAATGATGTTATCATTTAATCATTCTCTCAGTATTTCAAACCTGTATGACTTTCACAGAACACAAAAGAAGATATTTTGAAGAATGTTGCTAACTGACACCTACTCCCTTTCCTTTGTTTAGTGTATATCGTGGAAGTGAGTGGTAGCCGTTATTTTTTGGCGACCAACATTCTTCAAAATACCTCCTTCTGTGTTCTGATGAAGGATGAAAGTCAGGTTTATAATAAGAGAGTAATCTCTCTTTCCATTGCTCATTTTTATGTCATCCATACCAGAACATCACATATAGTACATTAATGACAAGCTAAAGACACGGCATGTGGCTGTACAGTACATCTTTTATTGCAACAATTAGTATATGGGGACATCTGTTACACATAAAGTATATTACAAATGACACATTATTTTCAATAATATTACGTTTATATGTACATAAACACGTGCTGGGTTTTCATTTATACCAACAGCTAATTTACACAGTAAATACAGTTTTAAGAGGAAAGCAAACCAATGACTGTTTAAAGTTGTGTCATATTTTTAAACGATAGCACTTACATGAATTTTAAAAATGATATCCCTGAAATAAATTATGAGTCATTTATCTCATCAGGAAATATATATTCTTGTAGTGTTGCATAAACTAGGAAAGCATAAACTACAGTATTTATCTACCACTGGATGGGACATCCTGTGTCTTATTGTAACAAATAATAAGTACTGATCATTTAATGGTGGCATTTTTAACAAAACTCAGTCACAAATGCACTGAAAATCATTTTCGTTTATCCCACATTTCTTTGCCTTATATGATTTATGATCTGCATCCTTCCCTCTCAAAACACTGTTTTTCCCATTAGGCTCATGTCTAGCTACGGTATCTATTTCAGAAGCATAACAATGAACAAATGAATTGCACTTTATAGGGTGAAGGTGGGAGAGCAGTCAGGAGTTTGTGCCCTGTGTTTTTTTGCTCAGTGGAACGTGTTTGGGTTGGGTCGGATCATCATCACAACCTTCTTAAGAGAATAAGAGCCTCCTCGGAATTCAGCCCAATAAACTCCATCCTGATAGCGACTTCGGTAGTGACCACCTCTGTACCACACGCCGTTCAGATTTGAGTGTGCGCAGGCGTTGTACCACCAGCCTCCCTTTTGATAGTGAGCGCAGTTTCCTGAGAAAAAGGCCAAATGTAAATGAATTGTACAGACCAATTCATTTTACCTGTAAATAATGCTTGTTTCAGTCTTGTACCTGTGTATGCATCATGATCCCTGTCCAAAGTGGTGAACTGCTTCCCGTTGTGCCAAGTTAGGGAGTCACCCGCGTTGCCGTGGTAACGGCCCACCCTGAGCTTATAGAAGTCAGCCTCAGACTCAAGGCGGAAACTCGCGTATTCTGCAAACGTCTTGCGTCCAGCCCAGTCCTCCAACGTCACCAGCAGTTTGTAGTTCCCCTGGTTGGTTAACCAATGTATGTTTTCCAGCCCCAGCCAATATTCTCCATCGATGTTTCCAAAGCCTTGCTGTTATAAAACACAGGAGGTTCCTGTCATTGAGCACTTGATGGACCAAGTCAAATATTTCTCTTAGTCTACATTACTTACTGTACAATTTTTGACTGCAAATTTGACATTTACGTTTGGATTTCTTTAATGTCTTTTGACGTTTTCGGTTTCTCTCTCTCTCTATGTCTTTTTGTGTGTTTTGTCTGGAAGATCACTCATATCCAGCCAATGCTTAGTATAAGAAGTCTGCTTTCTAAGCCCATGGACACTTGTAATTCCAGAGCAATCATTTTATTTTATACTTTATCTCCATGGTATTGAAAACCTGCATTTAAAAGTACTTTTAAGACTTTATATTAAAACTTGTTCAAAAACCCAATACTAAATAAGTAGAGAAGATTATTAGTATGTGTATTCTGCTGACAGTATATTAAGCATCAATTGTATTATTCATTAAAACATTTATTAAGTTTCCTATTTGCAATGTTGCAATACTTGACATAAATTCCTTATTAAACATCTTTATAGATGTTTGTGATGAGTCTGAAAGCCTTCCGATTCAGCTTATGTAAAGCTGATAGTCGAAGGCCATGTTATAACTGATTGACTTTTGTACAAGACACATTGTCTCAGCAACCCAGTAACATAAATGGCCTTGTTTGTGAAATGGTAAAGACATTTAGAAGGCTGTTTTTTGTCACTACATATCAGAGAATGTGTTGGATATGATTTGTACATATATATAGAGTATACATAAATTATGAATCCAACTGGTCCAAGGTCTGGAAAAGCTAAAACATTTCACCATAAAGTGGCCATAATTCTAAACAGTATGCTTTTAAACTTTTAAGAAGGGTTATAGTGTGTTAACTGAGTACTTCAAATTTCCCTGAAGTCTTTAACACATAGAAGTAACAGTCGTGGTGGTAGTATTAGTAGTAGTAGTAATATATATATGTATTTCATATGCTGAGACATTAACAAATATTGTACAACCCAATAATGTAAAAAAAATGCCACCTAGTCATAAGGATTGCCCACTACTATACATAAAACTTATTTTACCTTATATGTCTCCCAGTTTCTGAAAAAGTTGACAGACCCATCCATTCTTCTCTGAATCACAGTCCAGCCACCAGGGTCATGTCTCTGATCACACCACACCTGCATCAGTTTGTTGGTGTTCTCCGGCTTCACTAGATACATGGCGCTGTTAGTATGGCCACCATCTAGAGCCTCCAGACAATCCTTCCATGGACCTTAGACAAAAAACACACAAAAACATATTCACCTTCCAATTTTCTTTTTTTATACGTAAGAAAATCTTATAGCAGGAACATATAGCTGGACAAATTCATGTGCATCTTCGTCAAACATGCTGTTTCCGTTCCTGTATCTGGTAGTTCACACAAAATTGAAAATTGTGTCACTATTTGCTCATCTTGTCACTTTAAAAATATATTTTAAAGAATGCCGTTAGCCCCACAGTGACTACAGACATTATATTTCATTGGTTTTGTGCCCAGAAGTCAAAGAGTGTCTTAAATGTGAATTTACTAACATTCTTTACATTATCTTCTTTTCCAGAAGAAAGAAAGTCCTACAGGTTTAAGAAGGATGGTAGATGGTAACAGAATTTTCATATTTTGGTGATCACTTTAATATGTAGGCTGTCTCTTGCAATAATAAGTTCATAGGCTCCATCCATAAAAAAGTATTCCTTGAATGTCATTTCACATAAAAATGTCAACTTATGCTTAAATGTAAAAAAATTCGAGAAAATACAAGCTTTCCTTTCTAAATACGTAGGATTTCCCTGCTCTCCATTAGCTTATCCGCTCTGTTTCTTTCCTTCATGGCACAGCTGGAAAAGCCTTTATTTTAAAGAGGATTGACCTTGGCTGCCATTCTTGCCTGGGACGTTGCCTCTTCTCTTCCAGCCAAACATAACGCTGGCACTGAGGCCAAAGAAAGATAAATAATGCAACAGTAGCAAGTAGATTAGCAAGCACTTCCAACTTCCCTGGGCAGAAAGTTGTGTTTTTCTAGGGATGTGTCAAAATAGGGCTCAGACTTCCATGTTTTTCAAAGAGATGCAGAGGAAAAGGCCATTCATAATTCAGTTCTGTATTCAAAATAATGCCCTGGTACCAATAGAGAACTCCTATTGATCTTCTGTTCAACATTGTGACAAGTAGAATGTTAATTAACATACTGTTTACAAGTTATTGTTTGTTCTATGTTTTATTCATATTTGTCATTACATTTTAAAGTCATCTGATATAACATATGCACATGAACAACCAGCTTATACAAATAAGTGGCTAGTTTAAGTTGGTTTGGACAGTTTTGGTTGCAAAATAAACAGGGTGCCATCCCAACAAGTTTATTTTAGGTTAGTTAGCATTAAACACAAAGATGTAGAACATCAATGTTGTATCTTGTATCCAATCAGAATCAAGTCGAAAAAAGATTGCTTTTAACAAAACATAATAAATCGTTGACGTGCTTATGAAAACCTTAGATGGTTAAGTTTGATACTTTTCTGCATAAAAACTAATAAGTAACTAATAATGACATGGCAAGAAAAAAAAACACAAGATATGACGTGGTTTAAGAATGACAGCAGTGATTTGTTACAATATTCTGTAATTTTTTAACAGATGGAAAATGAATGTTCAATCCAACCTGACATTGTAAAGCAAGCGGGTAATGATATCATATCATGGCTGCACAATTAACCAAAAAGTTCAATAGGATTACGATTACTGCTGTCCATTTGTGCTTATTTCTGTGTGTTTTGACAGTACGTTTGTTCACTTAAAACAGTCGTAAATCAGCCTTTGTAAATTTCTTAATTACCATAGTCCTTAAGATATTAGTTTTGGATGTTTTACTTTAACAAAATAAGTCCCGTAGCTATTTGTTATTTACCTTATATTATTCTTTTTTCAATGTTTAGAAATTACCACGTTGATGCTTCACAGAAAGATAAAACACCTCAAAACTTCATTAGAAAATCTATTTTACGTCAATAACAATTATGATTATTAAATCAATGTGAATGATCGGCAGTTGTGATTTTTGTCATAATCGTACAGCCCTATATCATATGGTCAAGTATTGTTTGTGTATTTTAGCTATTGGCTCCTTGCTGTCAAATCTGGCTGACAGTCTTATCTTGGATCTTTAAAGTACTTCTGAAGCCATGTGGTTTACAGTAGTCTGGAAACATTCTAGTGTTTACTCTCATGTTGTAGCTTTTAAAAAGCAGGCCTAATGCCCGACGTCTGGCCAACAGTTTATGCCTAATTCACAACCACTTCAGCGCCTTCATCACTCTTGAGAGCACATATTTTCAATCCAGTAGATAAATAAGTAACACTCACAGTTTCTGCCACTCTTATTTTAATTATGTTGTTCATATATAACAGTCTTTGGTTTACTCATGGTTACTCACAGAAGACAGATACAGCTTTACTGTTTCCGGATAAAGCTGAGCTCCCTCGACCAATCTTCCTACGAGGGATTCTGCTAGTAATTGCAGGCTGATACTCGTGATCTTCCACGATCTCTGATCTCTGATCGCGGTGGCAAGTTTTTAATGGAATAAGGGCCAAACGATAACTGTGCCCTAATGACAGTGACTGATGATATTGTAAAGTCCTTTCCAAAGCATTTGGCTGCATGGTGGGAGTGTATTGAGCACAGAAATACAACGCCATCTGCCAAACTTGTTTTTTAGACAAATGGATCACGGTAAAATAACAACTTAACATGTTTTACAGTCTTAAGCACTTGCATGAACTGCATGGGAAATGTGATACTTTTTTAAAATTCTCTAAAAATGAACTAATACTATTACTATTTTTAAGTTGGTGTGTAATATCCACCAATATTTTTAGGAAAATTATATAGAAATGTTAAAAAAATGTTTATTTACTTTACATTTATACTTACATATACACAATTTAAACTGAATATTTATTTAATTTCAAAGCTTTTTATTTTTAATTTATTTTTATTTTTCACATAATAACACATAATATTTTTATTAGATTTATTAGTTATAAGTGGTCGGCATATAAAGCTAAAATAGGAAAAGTCATTTTTATTTCATCATACTTAATTTAGGATGGCTGTGTTTGTCTTTTTGAAAGAATTATGTCAATAAAACCTCTGGGCTTTTCTAATCAGAAACATGGTGTTATTGCCTTGTTGCGTGTCACAACATACTGCTTAGTCTCAGGGGAAAGAATGCGGTGTTTTGAAGATTCCTTTGTGTTTGTGTCTTTGTGAACACAAACAGAGTCATCACAGATATTTCAGATTGTGGGTGTGTTGTATAAGCTCGTAAACTGCTGAATTCACACACCTTAAAATCTCCCTCTGGATAGATGAATTTCACAGCATGAGAGTAGCAACATCACGCTTCCCGCAAATTAAAGCTTACTATGCACACAGGACTCATTAGGCTCTTGAATACATTCCAATATTCCCAAACCTTGAGGCCTGTTATTTATTGTGCCAAAAGATTTATAGAATCCCAGGAGTTCAGCATTGCACAGACTTATAACACTTAATAGAAATATAGTGGTGTGCAAGTCAGATTTTAGTAATCTTTTCTGTAGCGTAGAAGTAAATGTTTACTTGTTCAAGTTTTGTAAAGCCTTCAATTACTCTGCATTTATAATGACTCATTGAGTAAAGCAAAGATGTACATTTAGACTAAATGTTTTTCTAAAGTCTTAAAAGTGAAAAAATGTGTTAAAATAAATAAATAATTTATGGAAATTCTGTAATGATTTGCAACAACAGCAACATTTTCATAGTGGTCTCAGGTTCTAGAGCCCACTGTATTTCACTTGCAGATGATTTGTTCTGGATTCCACTGTTTGTTTTATCAGTGTTGTAAGGAGAACATCTCATGTTGCCTTTTCCGTACCTTATTATCTATAAGTTCCGAACAGATTGCTTACTTTCCAGCGGAGTCTGCTTGTCAGCATGTTTAAAAATCTTCCACCCTTCTGTTTATGCCATGGAAACTTTAACAGAAGGGCCGAAATTACAGTTTTATTTGATTCGTTTGTAATTCTCTTGTAACTCTATATAGTCATTAATGAACAATGATTTTAGTCTTAAGGAGGTAGTAAAGTTTAACATGCCCTTGAGTTGGCATAAACTCCCTAAAAACCTGATGATTCATGTTCTCCCACCGTGATTTGAGAATGTTCCAAAATTACATTGTGCTCTTTAGTTGAAGCAACCAATTATATCCTATTGTACAGTTTCTTGAAGAAATTATGAGAGGAAAGTAGTTTTAGGTCTGGCAGACCAGTGGAAGAAGTTTGGATAACAGAACTTGTGCTGATGAAAGATGGAAACAGGCAGTGCCACAAAAGAAAGACTGAACACTGGAATGGTGTAATGGCACAACGAAATGACAGTGGAAGAGAAAGTCAACTTAGGGGTAAATCAGTTCCAAGAATTTAGCTAGCATTCACAAAGATGGATGAGGTGATGGCCCAGAGCTAAAGACAAATCCATCAAGTCAAGTGAACTTTAACAAAGAGATGTGATTCAAAGGAAGAGGAAACAAGGAGGATTTGCAATGGTGCAGGTCGCTTTAAAACAACATTGTAAATCCATCAGCAAGCCATTTCTCTCTCTCTCTCTTAAGGTCTGCTAGGAAGACTCACAAAAGAGAGAATGTTGTGTTTGTGTCTGGGTCACTCAAGTCTGATACCACTGGAAAAATGACTTCATCCACCTTATCTGGCTACTGGTGTTATATTTTATTTGGATCAAATAAATTACATTTTCACTATTTTTGAGACACTTACTGTATATTTTGTATATATAATAGTTTTTAAAGAATTTTATAGGAATCCCCTCTCTTTTCTGCGTTCTTATTGATGTTCTTTCTTCAATATTCATTTAAACAACAGATGATTTATTTTCTCAGATATTTCCATCAGTTATAGTGCGAGTGCTAGAATGCAAAAAGTATTAAGATGATTGAATTTTGATGGGGACTAATGAGGCACTATAAACAAGGAAACTGCAGTTTTTAAGCATTATTCTGATCTGTTCGCTCATTCGCACCTTCTCTGCATTGGTTCCTCATTGGTGGAATCCTCTGCAGATTATATAGAATGCAGCGGCAAGAGTGGTGTTCAAGGAACCAAAAAAAACCCATGTAACACCTCTCTTCATTAAACTACATTGGCTTCCCGTAGCAGCTCGCATTGAATTCAAATGTCTTCTCATCGCCTACAGGACCACCACCGGTTCAGCACCCAGTTACCTTAACTCACTAATTCAAAGGTATAGGCCCTCAAGATCTCTGCGCTCCGCAAATGAGCAACGACTTGTGGTGCCATCTCAAAAGGGTAAAAAGTCTCTCGCTCATGCATTCTCTGCTTCAGTTCCTCGATGGTGGAACGATCTGCCTCTTGCTTCGCGCTTGGCGGCTCTATCTTTAAAAAACACCTAAAAACTTGTATTTTCCGGCTACACCTAACCCACTAGAAGTACCTTCTTTTCTACTCACTCTTTCTAAAAAAAAAAGTCATTTTTCTACCTTCAGGTTTTTATCTCGCTTTGTGTAACTTGGTAACCTTGTTGTAGCACTTGTTCACCTATTGTGTCGCTTTGGATAAAAGCGTCTGCTAAATGCCTAAATGTAAAATTTAATGTAAAGGAATCGTCTACCACTTACAAATCATCAACAGCAAGGTCTCAAACAGCTAGTAAGAAAATGTTGGCTCAATTTCTTAGAAACCATGTACAAATCACTGATACATTGTTCTCACTTTTGTTTTTCTGAAGGAATTAAACCGAGACTCACCTGAAGGTTTGTTTGTTGTAGATGGGCTGTTAGTTGCCCCCGGACTAGTGGGAGGAGGGACCGGTGGGACTTTTAGATTCTGATCACTCTGAATCTCATTGGTGATCTGATTGTTGCGGCTGAAGGTGGGTGGTTGTTGTGGCTTTTTTATGGGTGGTGAAGGTCTTGGTTGAGGTTGGGGTTGAGGTTGGGGTTGTACCCTTGGTGCCACAACCGGTGGACCCCTCTGACACTGCGCTTCGAGAAGAGCGATAAGCGTTGACTGGTTATTGGCTAGAGATGCAAGATGGTGATACTTGTGCTCCAGATCTTTATAGCGGTTGGTAAGCTGCAGCATCTCTGAGGTCTGGTTAAGAATCTTATTCTCCAGTTGCGACAGCTCCAGCGCATTGTCCCTCTTACGGATGATCTCGTGTAGCAGCTGCATGTACAGCTGCGTCACTCTAGAATTCATGTTACGAGATTCCTTGCGCAAAAGCTTCACCTCATTGACGATGCCACCATCGACCTCTACGAGCTGCTGTAAAGTCTCGATTTGTCTCTTCTGCTTGTGCAGCTCTGAATTGAGAAGTTCCAGCTCCTGCTTGTTCACACGGTTCTCCAGCACAGCCTCAGGCTCCTTGGAGTTCACACAGATGGCTCCCGTAACCTTCTGCTGGGGTACAATGAAGGTATAAGAGCACTTGTCTTGGGATGGAGGCTCAGGGGCCCGCCGGGTACGAGATGTCGACAGGAATTCAACCTCTGGACCTTCATCACTGCTGTCGAACTCCTGAGCGCCACCCTCTGTTCCACGGATCGGTCCGCTCACCAGGAGCAGCACCATGCATACCAGCCCAGGAAAATCCATGACCACACACCAAACAGGACTGCGGATGAATGGATAAGAAAAAAGGAGAGATAAAATGCATTAGAAGGAGAATTGCAAACCAATTTTCAATCCTAAAAAATAACTAAAGGAATAAAATTATAATAGTAAACAAGATAGAAATACATTTTTTATATCAACATATACAAATAAATAAAAAAATGACAAACTTGTTAAAAATGTAACTAAAGTATAGAATAGCTTATGGAATATTATAAAAATGACCACATTTATAAAAAGTCTTAACTATAATAAATCTGTTGCAAACCAAACATCCAATTCTGACATCATGTTTTCATTGTGTCATTCAAAACCAGTATTACTTTTTGAATCAAACACAATAGAAGATATTTTAAGAAATGTCTCAGTGGAAATGTGAAAGTATGGAAGTCAATGGGTGCCAGTATTGTTTGGCTTCCACATTCTTCCTAATATCTGCTTTTGTGTTTTGCATGAGAAAAAAACTAATTCAGGTTTGAAATGCCATTCAGGTCAAACATTCCACTCTCGTCACTACAGTTACATTTTCCAAGGTTGTGTTGCTTCTGCATTTTTTAGTGATCCTTGAAATCTAGTAGTACATTAGACTTTAAAACAGCCCTACGGGTGTGAAGATATATATTTCTCCCTATAGGCTCACGCATTAGACACATTTCCAGATAGAAATCTGTTTGAACAAGTTTAGCTTAACCAAACTTACACAACCCCGTCTGATCCAGACAGAATATTTGGCACCTCACTCTGTTCCTCTGAACCTTAAGCGCCCCAGTGAGCTCATTACTATGGAGTCAGTGAGCTGCCTCTGTTTCTGATATAGCCAGGGAAGTTCGTGATCTCTGGAGAGAGATTAGATTTCACTTGGAAAAAATGATCCGGCCTGCCAACGTGTTCCTCCAGCGCTGATTGAGAGACAGACAGGAGTGTGACTGCAGGACTTATTAGGCTCTCCAGTCCTATATTTTGGAAGTTCTTGGCTTAGCTTGAGCTTCTGAACTTACAGACGCTGAAGCTTCTTAAAGTGATAATTCTCCTAAAAATTTAATTTCTGTCATCATGTACTCTTGTAGAACACAAAAGATGATATTTAGAATGTTGGCGCCCGTTCACTTGCATGAGTTTTAGAAGTGAAAGAACTTTTTTAACATATCTTTATATTATAAGATATAAATCCACCATCAGACATAGTTTGTTATATCAAAATGTAATGAAGCCAATGTTACCACCCGCCCTCGATGCAAAAGCAAATATCCTGTTGCAAGGTGACACAGAATGTTAATATAATGTGTTTGGTCAACATCGATGTCCTGGCAGGATCCAGCTCTGAATAAAAGCTACATGACGCCACTTGATTATCTAAACCTTGCCAGAGGCTTGAGCATCGGTGTGGGAGAATGGAAAATCTGATGTAGCTCTTTGTTCACGAAACACGCATCTCCGATGAAATTGTATAATCCTAACACCTGCTTTTATTCAATAAATGTCCTTTAAATTTGTGTTTACAGTCACCAGCGAGAGTGACATGATTTATTATTCTGTTTCCTCATGGAAATATCGGTTATGTAAATGGTTGTTTGGTGAGACCGGCACTTGGTGTTTTATATTTGTGAATCTTTGTATTGTTCACCTCAAGTTTCAAAGAGAACAAGTGTATGATTGTAAAAACAGCCTCAAGGAGGCTTCGGGGCAAGGATAACAGGAGTGTTTCTTTTTGGGAACTTTAATTGAAAGCTGCTGGTGTATAATGTTACAGTGTGCCGCTGTGCAACACCTTTCTGACCTACAGCATGCAGATTCTTTGATCTGACCATAATCAAACATACAAGCTTCTACAGATTCATGCGTATGATGCCATAACTGTAAACGCTCAATAGGTAAAGCATTACTTTAGCAGCATCAAGGTCCATCCAACAAATCCAGAAACCCAAATACTGAAGTTTTCACTTTGGATAAATGTGTCTGCTAGATGAACATCTGTAAATAATACAGAGTCACTTGGAAATGAATATGAGCTGTTGTGTTTTGCCTATTGAAGTATAGTCTTCCAGCCATGTTGGAGTGCTGTTATAGCTCTTCACCCCTTTGGATTTCATTTAAGAGAAGGATCTGTTGTGGAAAAGAGCTAATAAGGAACTCCTATTTTTCATGATAAGGAAATAAGGAAAGATGTCTTTGGGTTTTGAACAAGTGCAAAACGGTCAGTCACAACTTTTTCATAATGGAGCAGAAGACTTACAAAACTGCCCTAAGAGCATTTGAAGAGTCTTTTTAAGCAGATGGGATTGGAGTACTCTGAATATTCTGGGAGGACAGCCAAAGTGGAGATCAGTCCGAGGATTTGATTTATTGTTAAGATCAGGTTGACTTTAAAAAACTAGCACTGAAAGAGGGAAAGTTATTGAGGCATTAAAGTTAAAAGGGAGAAGGAAAGGATGGTGAAACAAATCATATTATTCTACACATAAATGATGAATATATCAGGAATATATTTAGGATGTCCTGATATGAGGCCTAAAATTACAATACAGAAAACATTACATACTTTTGCACTTCTGCAAGATTTAGAGATTCAGTTTTCATACAATGAAAGTCAGAAAATTCCCATGAATATATTCACCTTCTACAAGTTGAATTTTCGATTTTCTCTCTCCCTTCCAGACCTCATTTAATTAAAAACCAGTAAAAATTTCTTTGTCATTTTTTAACTCAAATGAAGATATTTTGATGAACGTTTGTAACTGAGCGGTCTTAAGTCAATATTGATTCAACTTCAAACTCCTATTAAAAACTCTTTGTATATTCTTCCATGTTTTAAGCATAAATAAGAAATATAAAGGTTTGGAGGGTAAATTTTCATTTTGGGGTGAACTTTTCCTTTTAGATACCAGTAAACATGTATCCTAAAATTATTTATCTCTTTATTTGTTCTGCCAAACTATGTTAGTACTTCCCGCTACTGATAAAGTTACATAACATTTACTGAAGAAAAAAATGTTGAGATATGTCTCCGAAACATCCTGCCGTTTCCTGCTTTGTTCCTTCAGTTTGTAAAGTATGGCTCACCACATTTGTTTTTAAGGAAAAACAGCTTCAAACAAAACATACTATTCTCATAGTCACATTTTGATGTTTTCTGTATTCTAAAAGAGTCGGTACCCTCCGTACAAAAGGTTTTTCCCTATGATGTTTATTCTCAGGAAAGCTGTTGACTGATGACAAATAAGATCTATGGAGACAGCTGCTTGGATCAGGTTTGGTTTGGCATGAGGTTAAATGAGGTTAAATGAGGTTACAGATGTCCAAAATGTTTTAATGTTATATACTTTTTTTTAGTACAGATGTAAGTCGCATGATTTTGGGAAGCCTGTTTAAAAATAGTCTGTTCCATTTTTTGATATGTCAGCTTTAACAAATATGCATCGGAACAAAGCCATGCAAGACAATATCTCCTAAGCAAGCGGTAAAAAAATAACAAAAGTAGCAATTTCTGTCTTTCTTCTACTTTCCACTGTAAAGTATTATTCTCAGGAGGTGCAGAAACCCCCTCATGCCTCTGTAACAGACCAGTAATGATAGGTTGGACTTGCGACTTGTTGGATATTCTGACACACTGTCCGACAGCAGAGATATTACAACAGGCACCGTCTCGCATGAGCTAATGCTGCGGACGGGATGAGGTTTTACCGCGGCGCGTGAGTGTGTGTGCTTCTGGGATACCTGTGGTTTTACTGAGTGGAACATAAGATGTGCTGTGGAGCGTGCGATACAGAAATTGAAAGGAGACCCCGAGTCTAAGCAGTAGGACTCTCTTACTGACTCCAAGAGACAGTGGAAATACCTTCAGTTGTGGTGAAATGTCTGTGTGATCGTTTCTTTTCATGGCTTTAGCAGAAGGCACTCACAGACAAGAGAAAGCACATCTGCCTAATCCAGTGAGCTGTCATTACCCCCTTTGGTGGGAAAAAAACAATCTTCGGAAAACCCTTCCTTTCTTATAAGAACTTTAGAGACAACTTTACAGATGTGCCACGACTAGTTACAAGCTACTGCATGACTGGACTGGTTTTCAGCTATTCCACATTTCACCGTTTGACACATAAAACAATGGTCTATGGAAATGAATTGTTATGATCAGTTTAATTTGAAAATAATTTCCTGAGGATCTGTTGCGATAATGACAGAAAATATTACATTTCTTTTTTTATATGGAATCCATTGAACCTCATGTTATTATAAGATGTATGACTCTGATGTGGTACAAATATAAGATATTTGGAAAAATGTTTCTGCGGGTTATGTTCAAAATTGGAAGTCATTGGGTACCAGTGTTGTTTGGACATTCTTCAAAATATCTTATTTTGTGTTCCACAGAAGGAAGAAAGTCAAACACGTTTGCAATGCTATAGGAGTAAGTACATAAAGGAAAAGAAAATTATCTTCATAATTGGTTAACTCTTCCTTATCAATTTGTAATAGATTTTGAGAATGTATAATAAATTATAATATTCAAGCAATTCATAAACAACTTTTTAAATAAATTCATTTTTATGTATTCATGTTGTTTGAGATACACATTATATTAATAATGTAGGATATTCTATCAATTCACACAGTCACGTGTGGATGTGTGTTTTGTTTTATTACAAGGAAGTAATTTTTGCTGGCTTAATTTTTAACTTGGTGAATACAAATATAATATAATAAATAAATATTAACATTATGTAAATTAAATATGCAATCTGGAAATGAAAAGCCATTCATAACAAAAAAAGATTCAATTTTATTTGTTTTGAATTCATCCCATGGGAGCAGTTTTTCCAATCCTGGTATCAACCAATAGCATTGGTGAAATTAAAAGTTAGAGAGTTCACTGTTCTACATTAGTTGGCAGTGTAGCTGTTAACTGAGACTTTCCATAGCACAGTGACAGTGTTTCAGTCCTTAATTATAGGCTGTAAGGATTCAAGTGTTATGTGTTCTCTCTCTGTCTCCTGCTTTCTCTCTCTTCTCTATTTTCCATCTCCCTTTCCCTCTATCTTTCCCTGCTCTTCTCATTTCAACCTGAGCATGGCATTCCTTGAATTCCACCTCTCCTCATTAGAGTAACCAAGCTGCCACACATGCACACGCACACTGGCTGGTGAAGACCAATGAAGCCCTTACCTAACACCTGAGCTGTGTACCCTTGCACAGAAATGCAAAGCTTATAATGATGCACCAGTTGAAAAAAAGATTTATTCATCATTTATTCATCATTCACCCACTTATCATTTGAAACCTATGACTTGCTCTTCCACAGATCCCAAAGAAGACATTTTGAAGAATGTTGATAAATGGCACTCAGTCAATTGGTGTTGTATACACACAATAGAAGTAAATGGGTACCCCTGCATTTTGGAAACTAATTTTTTTCAAAATATCTTCTTATTTGCTCTGCAGAGGAGAGAAACTCATACAGGTGATGAGCACAGATTCTGTGATTTTAAACATCCTGTAGGTACTAACACAAATCTGTGGGATTGGTTGAATGCAGAAATTGAAGAATAGTGTTCTAGATCTTTTTATGTACAATTCTGAGCGATACGTTCTCGTATTTGCAATCATGAACTGTTTTCATTCTGCTACCATGCTTTCACATCCATGACAAGGTAAATGGAAAGGCTGACGTGTTGCTTTAGAAAAGCTAAGCTCTCCTTCATTAAAAAGAAACTGACTGAACAAAGCCTGATTCAGAATTGGTCTCTGTTCGGATCACTACATATGGAAACAGTGTCCTCGGGGATGAAACAGAGAGACACATCCACAGTCTCTCGCATCCTGTCCTATCTAAATCCGTCACTCTGGGAGCGAAGTTGGAATCTTATGGCATCCCTTGACTGTATATTCATCTATTTATAATTTAGTTATTTATAATTACTTAAATGAATAAAACTGTTTCCAAAAATAACACTTTATAAACTTTAATGAAAAAATCCCCCCTTGGATGTTTAATGATTTTTTGATGTTTTTTGTCATGTGTACATACTTAACAGTGTCTTCATAAAATTCGTCTAGACTGCCAACACATGGGAAAAAGTTTTGCCCTGAATTCTGTGCAGACTGGTTTATTGATTCAGCAAGCTTGCGGTAGCCGCTTTGTTGTTTTAGACTGTGTGCGGGATGCTGATAACAGGCATTGTGTGTTTATAACCAATTAATTGCCTGTTTCCCCTAAAATACACTGTCCCAAATCTCTAACTTCCTTTGTCCCCAACAAGCCCCCAGGACTTCCTTTCAATCCTGCAAAGATTAACCCTCCACTTAAAGCTATCAGTATGAAACGTCGCCCTAGGCAACTGCGCTAATCCAGACAGCCCGTGAGAGACTCGAGATGGGAGGCAAAGCTTAAAAACGATTATCAAAGTACACAATCATCTCTCATAGAAAGGAAAAAATGTCTTAGTTGTTTCTTCTAGGCAGTAATGAGAAGAAATAGGGACTCCTGCTTTCTTTTGAACATTTCAATCAACTCACATCTTAACATTTTTTAAAAGCGATTACGTAACATTGTCACCAAAAGTAACATATATTTAGATCAAATATTTATTTTTTTATCTTGCTTTGTATCAGCAATTGCTCCATAGTAATTTCAGGTGGGACATCTGAGACAAAGTTGAGGTTTTAAAGAGACGCTAAAATTTTGATATTCACTGAGGTCACATTAAAGGGTTAGTTTATCAACAATGAAAATTCTTTCATCATTTACTAATCCTGACTTTCTTCCTTATACTAAACACAAAAAAGCTATTTTGAAGAATGTTGGTAACCAAACAAAATACGCCCCCATTGACTCTCATTGTATGTTCATTGCATTTCTCAAAATAAAAATGACTAATATACAAGTTTGAGCTACATCATGATGATATCATCTTCATAATTTTTGTTGGGGGTTAAATATCCTAAACTTTGAAGAGCAACCTGTAAGCAAACAAAGTCCCTTAACCACAATGTGTTCCATAAGCATCTCATTCCACAACAAACAAGATTATCACAAGCACTTCATTTTGGTGAGCCAAAGCATTAAGAGCCGCAGAGTTCACCTTAACCTTACCTGATATCTCCAGTCTATTGCACGGCTCCCTTTTCAAACCCGTCAATGTCTTGAAGAAAGTTCTGTGAAGAGAGTCATCACAACTTGTAGAAATTGCTCTGTGGGGTTTCCCTCTCTCTTTCTTTCTCTCGCTCTTTTTCTCTCACTCACTCACTCACTCACTCACTCACTCACTCACTCACTCACTCACTCACTCACTCACTCACTCACTCACTCACTCACTCACTCACTCACTCACTCACTCACTCTCTCTCTCTCTCTCTCTCTCTCTCTCTCTCTCTCTCTCTCTCTCTCTCTCTCTCTATCTCTCTCTCTCTCTCTAGTAATTCCCCCACTGTTTCTCTTTGACAGTGTGTCCTCCGTGTCAGTAGAAAGGTCTTCCCTCTTAAAGACTCCTATTAAACACCTCTGACGCAAATGCCTCAGATACCAGTAGCAGTCACTTCAAGCCCTTTTCTTTAACAAAATAAGAATTTTAAGAATTAAGAAATGTTGCTTAGATCTTCAGAAGTGAAGAATCCTTTATTCTCACAGTAAAAATATTGATCTAGGTGTTCAAGAAAGGTTTTAGAGAAGCTGTCAGATGTCCTTGTAAGATATGCAGAAGATGTAAGGTGCAACAGCATGGTCACAGTCGGAAGTAGGAGCTCTCTCAGTCTGACTGGACTTAGTCCATCGCTTCTGTTCCAGTAATCCTGTCTACTGCTTTTACTCCCTCTCTTCCCTCCTTTTTACAACAGTCAGTAAATTTGGGGTTGGTCCACTCCCCTCTCAACTTTTCTCCTCCCCTTGGCACAAAGGCATCTGAGATTCAAATCCCCCACCCATGTTCACAACCCCGGCAGTTTGCTTCTCTCTGCGGTTATTTCCGGCTGGACGACTGCGACTGTTGTCTGGTGTTCACTGATGTCAATGCAATCAGGTCATCTGTATTGTGTGTGTTTTATGGTTGGAATCGAGACAGTGAAGGGTGAAAAGATCAAAAAGAAAGTCAAAGTGTCATTGTGTCCTGACTTCTATAGTGGCATTAGTTGCACTCAGTTGGCTTCTTAAAATGGCAAAAATGACGAGTGTATTTCAGTTATGGCTGAAATAAAATGATTAAGTTTAAGTGCCAGGTTGACTCATGACATCTTGTTTATTTGGATGCATTAACACATTTGTGGAGCCGTTCGTATGGAGTCAATCTTGATCTTGATTCACTTTATTTTATTGGTTAACATTGGGTTTTTGGTCTTGAGGTGTTCATAGTAAAATATTCTTGCTAAATCTTTCTATTATTCTGGTTTTGAATTTGTTGGATGGTTGCTGTTCCATCTTCCGTAGAATTAAATCAAAGTTCGTATTTATTGCAACCCAAATTTTCAGAACCCATCCAACAAAGCAGAACTGAACCCGAGGCAGATGTTTTTGAACAATTCTACACTACAATCAAGAAATATTTATTAATGAAGCATTTCTCCACGTTTTATCAACAATTTCCCCTTCACCTCATATAAAGCCTGATAAAACCTCAGGCCAACATATGTGGTTCTGTTAAAATCTTTAATTTTCCCAAACAGGAAATCGGTTTGTGGGTATTTACAAGCTTTGGGATGTTTCCTTGTGGAACATTCACAGTCTACAAGGTGTTTTTTACAGCATATGTTGAACAGAAAGTGTACTTGTTAGGGGCAGAACTCACCTGGCTTTTAGAAAGAATAGCTGAGATCAGGACTTTTGGAGAGCTGAAAGCCATATTGACCAACTATATCTCACTATCATCTGTCACTGATCAATAAACATCCATTTATTGATGAAACTGCGAACACTTCTCTTTTTTATCTAGGTTTCAGAGACACTGAAGTCAAAAATCAGAGTGAGGGCAAACAAACATCTTGACTAATGCTAAAGTTCCTTCTACAAAAAAAGAGTTTTAGAATTGGAAACAGATTTCATGATTCTCGTAAAGGCGAGGCAATAGACATTTAATATTCTTCTTTGTATAAAGCAGAGTGAGTAAATGATGACAGACTTTTCAATTTTGGGTTAACTTTAACTATATAGTCTAAAGAGAAGGACAAAAAACTTGAGTCACTTTTTGGATTTGATCCATTTACCTTGATGGTGCTTGGTATAGATTCTTGCTTTGTTTGGCAGAAATTTCCCCTGGAACACAATGTTGAGTTTTAAATGCTTTGTCTGATATCCAGAAAGTCTTGGAAATATGCTCCGGTCTTCCTGACAGGATCTGCGATGAAGAAGCAGTAAAGGTTGGTATGAAAAAGAGAGTATTGGAACATTTTCGGTGAAGGTTTTAGGCCACGTACACACTTCTTCTTAAACTTGATTTAATAAACAGCATTTAGACACTTTGTAAATAAACCCTTTTGAGATAATATCAGTCTGCATATCTTCGAAAAAACAGTCATTGTCAGTACTAAACTACTTTCGAATCAGAAAGAAATGTTGGTGTTTACAAATCCAGGATTGTACTATTCATTATCGAATAATGAGAGTTCTGTTACCATGGCAACGTGTATTTACACCAGACACACATAAAGGGTTGTGAGACCAAAGACTTTATAAGGTAACCTCTTGAAAGTGATCTTTCATCAAAAAGCTATTGATGAACATACGTTTTCCACATGCCAGCAGCAGGACAAAACGCACCATGTGCAACCCCCCGCGTTTGGTGTGATTCACAGAACCAAGCAGCATTGTGGTTGGTGAATGGGGCTCTAATCTGTGTCATGGACTGAGTTAACTGTGTCAGATTCTTTTTGGAGGAGTGTGCACTTGGGTCTTCTCCAGAAACAGTGTGTAACTGTGGGCTTCTCTTTCCATTGCTAATCCAAAACAGGTGGAGCTGTGTTTGCAATTGTTGTCCTATGTATTGTACCGGTGTTGACCGATTAATATTTTTGGCTAAGGGAATTAAGCCACTTGGGGGGGAAACCAAGAGAACATTCCCACAGCCAAAGCTCTAATCGTGCACGGTGTTTAGTATAGTAATAACTAACTCCCCAACTGCTTCACACTTGAGAGAGAAAGCAAACATCATTTGCTGAACATAGACATTCTAGTGCAGAATAACTTATCAAAGTTAGTTCAGACTTACCCTGAAAAATTTTTTAATTTCCTAACCAGATGTATGTGATTCATCCGATGTCTGCTGAGACATTTACATGCATTTCTTTTGAAGTTCACAATTATTTAAGGGTTAATTTCTAAGTGAATCTTGTATTGTATAATTTGTATAAAACCTGATTAACCTTTTTTGTAATGGTAAACCCAAAGGTAGATATTGAGAAGAATGTTATCAGACTTGTGCGGCATCATTGACTTTAAACATTTAAATGGTAGGAAAGGGGGCCCCAGAACTGCACATCTTCCTGAATTCTTCAAAATATATTCTTTATCAACTGTATTTTACAGAACAATAATATTTCAAAAATCCCTTTGAGTGCCCCACAATTCTCAGTTGCTAACATTCTTCATACACGTTGAAAAAGGTTTAAACCTCTCATTACCTCCCATTAAACACAATAACCAACAATATTCCAAAAATTAATTTATGCGAATCACGAAACAAAACTTTAATAATAATAAAAACAAGAGAAAGGACATTACAGTGACATGATTGTGCTTAAGACATCATCCTTTTCCTAAAAACCTCTTACAAAAATGCTTCCATGTCAGCATCAATACCACGAATCAAGTTGAAAACTCACAAATGACAGCATCAATGTCAAAAACAATCACGTTTTACCTAGCTATTCCCGTTGGTTCACCTTTTGTTGCATTCTCCTGTCCCTGTTCTTTCCATCTGGTTTTTGTTTTTTCCAGTACATTTGTTTAGAAAACGGTCTTGTATTTGGTAACAAGGCTCTGTTGTATATGCCTGGACTTGGCTCAGTTATGGGCCCTTGGCCACTTAATTGCGTGATGAGAACATTTACGGAAATCTGTCATTTTCGCGGTGACTTGTAAGTACATTTAGGTCAAAATGCTGATAATCAGAGAGTGGACTAGGAGTTCAAAGAATGCACAAATGATAGTTTATCTGCAGGAATGGATGGTGATTGCGGTCTCTGTAATACCTGATTGAAGCGTACCCTGTGTTTCTCATGTGCTAATACAAAAAGTGTGATGTCATCAGCTTGTGATGCCAGCACTCGTTTATCTTTGACAGTAAAAGCCTGGGTGTTTGCGTTTTGGAAGGTGGATATACAGACTAAACATATCGGTGACTGGTTAAAATGCTTACATATACAAGTTTTGTAATTAAATACATAATAGATGATTGAATGCTGCATGAAACCGTATTTGTTTGGATTCTATTTTGATTTAATGGCAACATGCTTATAAACTGGCATGGATTCTGCCAGTTTTACAAGAGTTGTGTCATGACACAGGACATCTATTGCTTTTGCTCTCATTTATTAACTTTTTCAATGTCACAATATTTGCTCCGGCAAATTCGACATTAAAAATCCAGATACTTTTTGTTCTAATTTGATCTCAGATTTTGGATCCCATCTGCCTTTAATATAAATGTTCCCAAATAAAGATAATTTAATAAAATTGGTAAACTTAACCGTTTTGGTTAAGCATTTTCTTTCATAGTAGTCGTTGTCCAACTATCAGGGGTGGCCCAAAGCGTACAAATTTTCTTTAGATGATCTTCATTTGTGTTTTGCACAAAAATGATATGTACAAAAGTTTGTAACAAATGGATAGTGACTAAATGCAGAGAAAAATTTTACTTACATTCTTTCAATAATTTCATTATACCATTTAATATTGACATTGGATCATCAAAATTACATATACTCTACTCTGCCTTCACTCAATCAAATCCGACAGTTAAAGAAGCTTCTAAAACCGAAAGTGTAACCGAAAGCTTGTTTCAGCTCAAAACAATTCACAATCATTGCAATTCTAAATGTGTTGATGTGATTGGTTACAGGTCAATTTTGTCCACACCCCAACATAAAAATAAACAGTAATTAAAAATTATGTTGGGTGTCAATTTTCTTTGGTAATTGATGAGTAAAGGTAGGCTCATGAATATAGGTTTTAGTTACTATAAGAGAACTTATGACATATGAAATGCCATGATTATGAAACCTTAAGTGGAAGTCAATCTATCTCTTTGATCTTCTGTGCAAGAAGAGTAATGTGCTCAAATTTTCCAGCCATGGAAAAAATGAGCATCTGAGGTCATGACAGTTCCTCAGAGCAATCTGCAAGAGGCAACAGTTCTTACCATTGTTGTTTTGATGTTCTTTAAGTTCCAAAGTCTTGTGAGGCGCTGATGTGATGATTCAGTGTTTTATAGCACTTTGAATTACTTACAAAGAATACATAAAAGCTTTGCTGGGTGAAAGTCTACTTATTACTTGGCCAAACTAAAAGAACGGATCAGTGACATCATTCCAGCTGCAATGATCTGGAAACACAAGAGACTGGACTGTAGGAGGAACTTTAATGTATTTAAGGAGTAAGACTTACATTTGTTCCTTTGAAGTTTTGTTGAGTTCGGGTTGACAGGAATTGGACGGAACTTGTTGCCTTTAAGTTTTGTGCTATCCTGCATTCGCATTATGCTTAAAAATAAGTCACAAAGCAGGTAGAGCTCTTTAGCAAGGCCACCGCATGGATTCTGCTGGGTAAACATTAGTCAGAACAAGGCTAAAGTGTTCTCCCTCTCTATTGATGATGGATGTGCTCACTTTGACCTCAGGTGACCCCTTCACCCCCGGAGCCTCAGATTACTCATCTTTTCCACTCTGAAATAACTGACAACACCACCGTGAAAAGAGGTTTGTGGACGACAGGAAAGTTACTCGGAAAGCTGTCTACTTTATTAAGTCTTAATAGAAAGATGGCTGTTCAGATTTCACATCAACGCTTTTAAATCCAATAGCCAACATTAAGACATTACTGCAGTTGCATAATGTGTTGCAGATCGAATACAAACGAAATGCACTTACTAAAAAATATATAAATTGTTACATTTTAAACAATTAATAATATTCAGAACATCTGTACCCCAACTAAAACTTAAGGAAACCGCAAAAAATATAATATCACGTTGGATATACACAATCTAATCACGTACATTGATTCCACACTGTTGATTTAAGATTCTTTAAAATGTTTTTATTTAAACAATTTTCATGAAATATTTAATTCGCAATTAAATAGCGTAGTACTGGTTTCAGCAACCAATTTTTTCAGTATGTCCAATTGAAACAATTATATGTAAACACAACACACATTCTTCTTACAGTCATAACATGAACAGAATAAGTTATATGACTTAACACAAAAATCACATTGGGACAACAATGTGCTTTTTTAACTTATTTAGATTTAGTTAATTTTACATGTAGCATAATTACCCTGGACATCTTAAAATGTCAGTTTTTCTCTTCTTCAGCCATATAAAGACAGTCATTGAACAGGTCATCAGCTTGATTTTGATTGCCAAACCAGACCTTTACAATTGGCTCCTGTTACAACTGCCCCGTCCTCCCCCTCCGTCATTCACTCACTTGCCCTACACTTCCTGTTAAAGCTAACCAACCGTGCAGCTGAAAAATTGATTCTGACAGTCTATTTTGAATGAAAGTTTTGACCCCTGTTATTTCTGTGCGTGCCACTTAACGTCTTCACGGCTTCTTGTGTTATTAGTTCTGGCTTCATTCTGAGCTGACTCACCTCACCGGTGAATAATAGCTTTTGCCTCGACATCAGCACGTTCACGCATGTAACAGTAGCTCAACCCCAAGTCATTTTCCATGGTGTCATTGGGGGGCCTGGGCATGTGTGCTATGGTTGAAAAATGAGATCTGGCTATTGATTCTGCACCTGGCTTTCTGGCATTGAGTGTATAGAAAAGCGGCCTGTTTGTGTGGGTATTGGTCTTTGTGTGATGATGATGATGATGATGATGATGATGATGTATTTGTTTGCGTAGGGAAACAGCTGCAGTTTTTAAATGTAATTTTCTGGTTTATATATAAAAACTGGACATAACTTGCTCAATATACTGTAAGGGTTATTATAAAAAAGATGTGTTGTTAACGGGTTTCTCATTTATAACTTTCTAAACGTTATTTTTTAACTTCACTGAGATGTTTTACTCTCCCACGTACATTATTTTTTTATATATTTAGCTTTATTTTCCTGCTGTGCACAACATGTTTTCTACTTAAGCCACATGGGCCTGCTGCGATTTACAGTTATTTTAACTGGATACCCCATAGTCTTCTGTCCACAATAATTGCTGAGCCACTTGGTAAAAAAAAACATTAGTGATATGAAATTTATTATGTTTTGCCTTTAGTTTCCATAGTTTTCAAGTTCTAGGGTCTGTATGGTAATAAAATAGTCTCCTTCGTAATGCATTTGTGACTGCCTTTGGGAAGAATCAAAAACTTGTCCAAGTGAACATTATTGTGAAATTGTTATCACATCCCAGGCTTGCTAAGGCTCATAAATTCACAGTTGATAGAAACAGCAGACCCTCGGTTTTTTAGTTGACAAAAATTCGGCCATGCACAAAGACCTATGGACATTTGTTTTAAAAATATAAAAATATATTTAAAAATATTCAGAATTGAAATAAAAAAAATCAACCAGTTTATGTTTATCATGTGCCTGCAAAAGTGTCTACAAACACTTGACAACACATCTTGGATTAATGTGCCAGGTTTCTATATTACGTTTCAATGTTAAGTTAAACAATTTGAACTGTTTGTTTAAATGAATATGAATAATCATAAAAAAGTTATATTTAGTAATATAAAATAATAATGAAAAAATGTATTACTTCATTTTATCCTATTGCTGCAGTGTAGATAAGTTTCTCACCACCGTTGTTGGTGTTTTTAAGATCAGTTTAAATTATTTTTTGATTAAATCTATTGTTTAATTTTTAACCACATTCTGGTTTAGATCGGGGTAAAGTTTGCTGTCGAATCACAAGAAAAGACCCGCTGGCCCAATTGAACTCATATAGTATTTCTGAAGTAGGGACTTCATCAGATCGGGGAAAATATCAGCCGTTTCCATGACAGGCGAAAAATCAATAGACAGAGAAGTTAATTTTGTGAAAAATACGGCTATTTATCCAAGCGACACATCACAAAAACTAGTCCTTTAAGATTCCCTGTATGGCAAAAATGTCATTTTATGCACAATTTTACCAAACATTATACAAATCTTTGCATTACTGTACCACTCTACAACTATATCTCACAACGAATGAATCAATGACAGGAGTGCATCTTTTTACAGATGCCTTAAATCCCCACTGCCATAAACTGAATCCCATTGTAGAAACATGTATAAAGGCTTTCCGAGGATGACGCAACTCCTGATTATACATCATAAATAGTGAGGGATAAAGACAAATGTTTCCTGTAATTATCCAAACGGATGATTCCTCCTCATTCACAAAGATGTCATTGTAACTTCAGCTGACATTTGGAAAAATTCTGGAGGTCGTCAATCAGTGATTCTGCTTAACATGAACAATGTGCCGAGGAAGACAGGAGATGCAAGATGAATCTTATTCGTTTCAGCTCCATGAGATACATGAGATCCCTGTTAAAGGGTTTTACATAAAGGGATATGCAGAGAGTTTCTCGGGGACAGGGACTCAAAGTAAAATTTATCACATTTATCACCATGAAGTGTTTCAAAGATGTAAACTAATAAGTAAATAGATTCATCTTTTCAATCCCCTGCTAGACATCTAGAACATACAACCATAAAGACTGTTTAAATAGATTTCTTTTAATTATTTGGGCAAAAACTGCATGACAATGCATTATTTCTAACTGGTCTTAAGTTAGTCATTATCTTTAGTCATTATCTTTATATTTCATGACAAAAAATGAAACAACAACAACAAGAATCTACCTCAAGTAATTTAAAGGACGCATAAATAAAATCAAGATAAATCTTTATTGAAATACTTCAATATCAATAAAGTATAAGATGTTTGTGCAAAAGCCTCTGGCACCATTGTGGAGTTAATTCTTATTTTAAACTATTTATAGTAAAAAAATTTGAACGATTCATAATTTATTGGTCACAAAAATTAAACGAAGCTCAACAAAGACTTCTTTCACAACAGTTTTTTTTATTAACAATGAAGCAACAGTTGTGCATGCACATGCTGCATTGCAATATCAAATCTAACACTAACGTGACTTCACTTTGTTATGGCAACGGCTTGGCCAACTCACTTATTAGTGTCGATCAGTAGGAAGGTTATCCAAACGTACTTATTTAGACACGTTCTTATATATTTATTATTCTAATGCAAGCTTTTGTGCAAAAATGTTATTGCAACTATGTTGTAAAAAGCTAGTTTTATTTTTCAAGTGGAAAGTAAGAGAATCAGAACATGGGACTGGTAATGTGTCAAAATAAAATCCATATTTTTTATATTTAAAATGTTTGTATATGCAGTTGTTGCTAGACAAATGTAATATTAAATATGTAGCTTATAAAATTTTTATTCTAATGTATCCTACTGTATAGAACACTTTGTAAGTTGTTTCAAAAGTGCTTCTGGACACACGGGTTCCGGTTTCATTTTTTATATTTGTATATTTTTCTCTTGCCTTTCAGTACCATTGCTTTGGATCCAGAGATTAAATATATGGTTTAGGGGCGTAACAAACTTGTGGCTTTTGGCAAATCACAACGCAGTGGTTAACTAACCAATCAGAGCACATCTCACGTTTCATTGTGATGAGCTTTGTAAAGATCTACTTGTATCAAAGACTGTGAGATATAAAAATGTATAGGACGTGTAATTTAATGCATTTTTAACCTACAACCATGTATTCACATTGCATTACACCTAAATGAAATCTGGAGCTGCGTCGCTTACGTCTTCCTAAGTGGTCTATGGAAAGACTCATGCCTGTTTTGTCATCAGTCTCATCCAGTTTAGACTGGGTGTGAGAAACATTTCACTAGTTCTGGATTATGCCGATTCTAGACAATTTTTCAGTTGTTTACAATTTCATGATTTTTTCATAATTATCCCTGTTTTGCTTACTCAAGGCTTAGATGAAACCTTATAAGTGCAATCATAGAATAAGTTCTATCCTGCCTCACTGCTACTGAGAGAATACACATTAAATACCCTTAGTTTAAAGTTTATTTAGTTTCCATGCAAGCACTGATCATTTACGGTACTATAGTTTCAAGGGTCTATAAAATCGGGATGTCAATAGTAATCTTAACTTGTTGTCTATCTGAGAGAGTGTTTTTTCAAGTCACAGATGGAAAACTGCACAGAACAAGATGTGCATTGTAGATGTGTGCTGAGTTAATACATGTTTAGATTCAGGTCTGATGGTTTTAATGCCCACTGCTTTGAGAAACGAACGAACGATGTGTTTGGGGCGTTATGCTTCATGTCATGCTTGAGATATTACTTGGTTTGCTTGTTTTAACTGAGGGGGATCTCAAGTCATGTGTGGACACCAACTCTCAGAGTGTAAAATTCAGGAGGTCTTGTTTTGTTTGTTTGAGAAACCTACTTTGAAGTGTATGGTTTTGAAATGAAATCTATTTTGAAATGAATCATTATACCATAAAAAATGAGTTAACAGAGTTGTTTTTCTGAGTCGACATCGGAACAGGAAAAAGGTTTTTGTATGTACATCATAGCCATTAATTTTTTTTGATTTTGCTTTTGTCCTTTTTATTATTTGAATTTTATTATAGTTTACTAAAATTAAATTATTTTTATGGCATTCTTAGCATGTGTCTACACCAAAAATGAAAAGATATAATAAAAAAACAGTAGAACACATTTGTTATAAATATAATATCGTAATGCCAGACTTCTATTTAAACTACCCTGATGTTGCATCGTTCCACACCGTGCACGTTCATAGTAAAAGTGGTGTAACAAAATTTCATCTTGATGATAAATCTTTTGACAAAATATAAGTATGATAAACGAACTAAGTAATTACATAATAATCAAACAAATCAAACAAATTAAATTGAATTAAATAGAAACTTGAAACCTATTTAAAAAACAAAACATATATGGCACATAATAAACTGACAAAAATGTAATTAAAATTAACATTTCAAAAAGTTTTAAGGAATAAATATTTATCTATCCTACTTTGGTTAATGAAAGATCCAACAAAAAGTTTATGTACATTCAAGGTGAACATACTTTCATTTTTTAAAAATCGGCAGTTGTCATCACCTAACTTCTTGACTGACTCTCAAATGACTCGTTCCGCGATACATCTGTCTAATTCATGCCTTTCTGTCACTTAATTCTGATGTGATTGGTCTATCATGTACAGCGTGTGTTGGAAATGGAACGGCAATCAAGTTTTCGTGGGAAGTCCAAGCTAAACTTATGTGTGCATTGGACCAAGTGACATAAATCTGGCACGGAACGGAAATTAGAACGAAGGACATATTGTTAGATTCCTTTTCTTACAAGAGAGTTACTTTGTTAACAACTAAGCAGACTGCTTACATTTAAACACAGCAACATTACACACTCCATGATATATCATTTTAAGAATATCATAAAACCTACCCTTTAAATTAACAAAGCCTAAAAATTAAACATCAATGTCTGGTTCACATTCTTAATAAAGCTACAATAAAACTGACCTGGTGTAAGTCGGTAGAAGGACATTCCTTTAACCTAAAGAAAAAAAATCCTATATATCAATATATCATATATATTATATGACACTGAAATCTTACATATGAATATCAAAGCTAAGGTTTGTTGGTCTTTGAAGTATTCTTGCAAATAAATGTGGCAAAAATAATACAAAATATTGTGGAAAACAAACACATGTTTGTCATTAATGCAAGCTTATTGCAAGATCTGACAAATATTGCCAGTCAGATAAGTCATTTCTATTCATTAGCAAAGCGCTACTGAGAAAGTGCAGAAACAGTCTTATTATGTCCTGCTCACACAGAACAACAGTTCTGTGAAATGTGAACACCATGTGTGCACCCCGAGCCAGCGTGGCACATGACTTATTATGGTGTCAGAATATGAAAGCTTTTTAGACATTGTGCACAATACGGGGCAAGTGCCCGTCTCAGGGGGGGCAAACCACACGTTTCACAACATCATATGAGTTTATGAGTCAGTTACATTAAGATGCTATTTGTGGAATCGTTTCGAAAGCAACAGATTGCAGATGTATGGTTACACAGTTGACGGTGGTGGATGTTGTACTCGAAAACACATCGGTTTTGTTCATCATTGATCCAGCTTGTGTTAGCTAAAGCTTTGAATCATGTTCTGATTTTGGAGCCGGCCAAAGATCAGTGTGAGATCATATCCTCTACACAGAAGACATCCCTGGGAAATGTTCTAGTCAGAGAATTCCAAACAAAACACGACCCTCTGAAACCAGGAACAGGAGATGACCTTGTCCTTAAAAGACACTTTACCCAGGAATGTGCATTCAATCGTAATTTGCTCCTCCTTTGATCACTCTTTTTAAGTACTTGCACTTATCAGGATCAAACCAAATATTGGACTAAATTGAGATCTTACATGAAAAAGGAACTTACATGAAAAAAGTTTCCGGTCATTCCTGTTTTGATAAGGAATTGAAGACATTACTCTTTAGGGACTTTGGGACTTCAGTGATTTATAACAGAGCCTTTGCTTGTGTTCTTATGCGCACCATTAGCTTCCCTTTACCGATGTTTTTGTTTACGTTGCTCAGGACATGTGCAGTTGAGATCCTGCAGTCACGTTAGGGATGAGAAGCAGGAGTGGATGAAGCGAAAGAAACTTGGTTCTTGGAGGAGTTGCCCAGCGGGTGATGTCTCCACTTGAAAGAAAGCCATTGTTTATTTTGGATCTTCACCCACATACATGTACTAAAAGGAGCTGTTGAAATGTTCTCCATCCCCTGGGCCTTTGGTGAAGGCTCATCCTTGAGGCAGGATACTTCATTCACCTTCTGTTTTCTGCTGTCTGCTTGGCTCAAGTTTTCTGTTTATACGAGCCAATTTGAAATGTTTCCCATCCTTAAACAAAACTGTTGGTTAATTGGGACTTCAATGGTCGGTTAAGGGTTCTTAATTTCCAAATGCAGCTTCTTTAGTCTTCTGGAATGCAGTCTTTGTTTTGTCCTTTTAGATTTTTTCCTCATTGCTTGCCATTTTATTCGGGATCCAAATGAGTTTGGATAACATGAAACACTCAACCTCTCATTATAGAGGAATACATTCATATAAATATGCACTCATCTAACCTTGAAAAACAGATTTAAAGCAGAACAAATACATTTTCTTATTAAGTTTTTTTTCAGGCGAAAAAAAAGTAAATATGCTAATTGTATTTAAAATAAAACGATAACTAGACTGCAATATTTATTTACCTACTGATTTATTTATATCTTATGTACTGAAAAAATACTGATTATATTTGTGGTAGATTAAATTGGTATACTTTTATCACTATAAAATTGCTATATGTTTATATTAACATTTTCATTTCATTCATTCATAAATTATGCAAGTTCAGACTATTCTGAGAGTTTGTTCTTGAAATTGTATGCTTAAAAAGAATGTTTAAATAGAATGCTTAAATTGCATAGACACAATTTCTAAGTTGCACGGTAAAAATAAATTTAATATTTGTCATTGAAAGGGATTAAATCATACAAGAACTAGGCCATTTACCAATTCCACGAATGCTAAGAACAAATATATATATATATATATATATATATATATATATATATTATTAGCATGATATAAATGCTGATCTTTTTTTATTAAGTGTCGACAGGTTATCCCTGTTGTCGTTATATGTAAGCATACACATCATTTCTGATAAAAGTCACAAATTAAAACACTCATAATAACAAACGTAAAGTGCTTCTTTTCAGAATGAAAAAACCAGAGAAGTGTTTTCAGCCACAGAATGGAAAAGGAAGCCATTCATGACCTTGTCACCTCTAACTCTTAATTGCATTTCCATGTTTAACTCTGTTCCTTTCTTTCGGGTGGCTTTCCAAAAGTTCTTTTCTATTGTTAAAGTCTCTCATGGTGTACACAGCTCCATTAGACGTTGCCGTTGTATGTTTTATCGGAATTATGAATCAGTTCTCATCAATATTCCATTGGAAAAAACTCAGGATACTTTTAATATAAGAGAGATCCAGAGATATTTCCACTCACTGGCAGTACTATGAGAGGTGTGTCACCATCACTCACCAAGGATTATGGTGTATATTTAGTTATTAAACATGTAATCCAGTAATGGACTTTTGATCCACACATTTGTTTGACGGCATAAAAATATAAAAACACATTTGCTCAGAAGTATGACTGCCTCAATAGCCACAAATCTTTCTTTTTGTACGAAATCCTGCACTCATTCTACCTCAACCACATTATTATAGATATTTCTAAAGCTTACTAACTTTTAAATAACAAGACTGGTTTTATATTTTATCGTCTGCTAGTTTTGGAGCCAAGGTTTCCTTTGAGACCCACATGTCCTTTTGGAGAACCTTCCATTCTCTTTTTCGCCCTTTTCCATCTAATGATACTCTACAAACAATAGCTCGATATTACAACCTGAGTGGAAAAATCCAGGAGTCAGCCTGAGGCGAGCTGGTGGTGCGGTAACACGAAAGTTCCAACCACAGCACATACCCGGTGGGAGGAACTTTTTTTGTTATTATTTCCCATGTTCAGCAAGTACAGTAATTACTTGCCAATTGAAAAAGCTCCTCTATCAACCGCAAGCACTGCTGCCAAATGTAGTGGTCACAAAATTGTGTGGCTTTATCCTCTTCCACCAAACTTGAGATTTTTATTATATCAAATTGCCATATTTTATTCCCAGATTAAGTGTCCACAAAATGGGCACACAATGAACTAGAGGTCAGAATATGTCAAAAGGTGAGCAGATTATGTTATGTCTATTATTCCAAATTTGTCTTTCCCTACTTATGAAAAATCAGTTTTTATTTAGTAATTTATTTTAGTAAATATTATTTGTGACCTACACTTTCAAAATGGGTTGTTGTCATTTCTTGATTTTATCATGAACATTGGTTCCACATCTATGCAGATGAAAAAAAAAGTAATTCTAACAACCAATTTGGTCCAGTGTAAACCATCCTGAACTTTAACTCAGAATTGTGTGTGTGCTTTCTCAAAGTTCCGGATTCCAGTTTTCATTGGACAGAATATGTCAAATCGAATTGATAAGACTTTTCTGTGAACATATCAGGTTGCATAAGACTGTGCATGTGAACTCTTCTGCATTGTGCTGACATTTAAAAAGTAAAGCATACATCGCTTTTGGCTTAATAAGAAGAGTTTGAAGAGTTTCTTCTGACCCACAGCAATGCTCCACACAGGTTGTGTAATGAGCCACCTCAGAAAGCAGGATCTGGATGGAAAATACTCGCCAGCCCTGCACCGCTATCCCTGCCGAACCTCATGAGCTCATTGTCTGGCTAGACGTCTGCAGGCTCTTTCAGCACAGCTGAACAGTAGCCTGACCACATCCTCAGAGCTTCACAGCCCTATAGTCCCAGTGGATCAGATCGCTTTCCCTCACTTCTCAAGGAAGTTCATGGTTTCTGGCCCACTTCCATTGCAAAACATAATAGCAATTTTTTTAAATGTATAGTTAACCTCAAAATAACCATTATTTGCTCACTTTCATATGTTACAAACCTGCATAGCTGTTTTTGTTGTACTGAATACAAATGCAGATATTTTAATGTTTTGTCCAACTATTGGGGGTAATAGTGACCCTGTATGACATGCACCTTAAAAATAATGATAATGCCTTAGTAAATGTCACAAAAATTAACATTTAACTGTTAACAATTTTTTTTATAAATAGTTTCATAGTAGAAATATAAAAATAATTGATTATTTAATTAATTTCTCTAAAATTAACAAATATTTTTAAAGAATATTATTTATCAAATATACATTTGTATTAAACACATTTTTGGTGAATTCTAATATAAATAATACTTTAATTTTTTACTTACTTTTTACAAACAACATTAAAACAATATATTTAATTAATTTTCTAAGCTTTAAAATATAATGTTTTGAGTAAATTACGAACGAAACAAGAAAATAATTTGAAGTCTGTGTACTAACTTTTACTGGAATACCTTCATATTTTAAGCTATTTTTAGCAAATAATGATTTGCTGATTTATTCCTTGAATAAGCATTCAATTCCCAGAAAAGTGGTGTGTAGTGTTGTATCTGCAGTACTCAACATATTAAAATTGTATATAATGCACATAAATATTAAAATATTTAAAGATCCATCTTTTAACTTGAAAGACATTTTTAAATATTCCTTGAACTAAGTATCATTAGTTGCCTAACCTTAACTCATGCTAATCAAGAAACACGCACTTCCTTGTCGTAGTTCCCGAAAATAACCAACAGTATTCCAATGATCCCCACATCTGGAATATTACAGTCTGTTGACATTTCCCTAATGCAACACGTCCAAATGTTGAAGATGTGGCTTGAAGCCACAGAAACTAATGAGATTTCTTAGTCCCAACTGAACTGGAAATTCTCCATGTTTTCAACAAGAGTTTTCCGGTTGAAATGAATTCATAATAGATTACTGTTACTAACTTGTGTTTTGATGTTTGAACTCAAATGTATATTTCTATTCCACGTTACAAACCTGAAAACATGCAGAATAAGTTAGTTCAGGATTGGAAGCAGGTAATTGTGCTTACAAAGCAGATTAGAAAAGCTTTCTCTGTATTATATCCCACTGCTCAATGTTCTGGGAGGAATTGTGCGACAGCAGACACATCAAGGGAGCAATAAGAGACAGTTATGTAAGTTTATCACATATCTTCCATGAAGAGCTTTTGCCATCTGTGTGTAGGACTGTGATTGTGGTAAGTTGCTAAGTGCCCGTTTGTTTGTACACATAGTTATTTTCCACTGTCTATGGCTGTTTTATAAATCCATTTGAGTCACTGCACAAAAGACCCTTTTATCTAGTTATGCAATAAATAAAGCTTGCCATTCCAAATGACAATTTCCATAAACTGTCTTGAAGTTTCCAAACATGCCAACATTGGATTAGTTTGTTGGTGAGAAACTTTATAACCAAAGTTTCACTGCCTTACACTGGGATTTTTGTTGGGTAATATCAATATCTTTATGCACGTATAGAAATGTTATGTTGTATATATTTTATATTAACTAATTCCTCAACAATGCCACTATGCATATTTGGCCATGCAGCTCGTGAAAAGTATTTTGTGTTATTCTCCCAATCAAATCCAGGTGCTACATATCAAACTGAAAAATACAAGTATTACTCAATACCAAAGATCATATTTGATATGCAGTGATCTGTCCAACAGATGAAATTTCAACACTTTATCCGAGCCATCGCTGTTGTTTCTTCAGCCTGATGGGAAAGCCACATCCCCTGAGACAGCCACAACACAGCACCCTGTAGTCCTGCTGTCACATGTTAACTCGCATCTCTGGAATGTTTCTTAGTCCCTCGCCAGGCCAAAGTCAAAGCACTTTTCTGGTTGTTTGCTTCAAGACATGCATTATTTTAGGGTTTTGTTCCATACTAAAATATGAATGCAGACGTTCCCAAACCACACATCTATAAAGTGTTACACTTTATTTAAATGCATTTTCCACCATTATAATTTTACATTCAAGACTTTTTCACATTTCCAAGGATTTATTAGAGTGCATTAATGTTGCTCTGTGTATTCGGTGCAATATAAGTTTGTGACCATTGCAACACAATCTCACAGGAATTCATATTTTTATGAGATTGCTTAATTCCTATTATAATTTGTACATTTGAGGAAGTTTTGCATCTATCACAGAGATGTTAGGTTTATGGGAGGTTAGGGGACATTACATTGCTGCTTTCTAATAATATTTAGTATTCATAATAAATACATAAAAATAGTTGTAATTTATTTACACAGTGAATTACATTGTACCTGGCATAATTAGGGCATCAAAGTCCGGGGTACTCATGATCCCATTCCAAGTGACCCCAGGGAGGTTGCAACCTACATCCAGTCCCCGTCATTCCCGTAAAAACCATCTCCCTGGTGTCATGGAGTTCTTGGAGTTTCTGGAAGAAAAACAAATGGTATAGGGTGACTGAAAAATGGGAGACTTTTAGCCTAAATGGTAGTGTTGACGGGTATGATTTTAACACCTGTTATTGTGGACACGGTATTGTGCAGTGTTAAAATGTCTTGAAATAAAGTTTACCAAGATATAGAGAGTGGTATTAAGTTGGTCATGTGATCTTAATAAGTTTGAGAAAAAAAGATGTTCTAAATTTTCCTCTGGAATCATGTGAAGGAAATGTTTTTAGTCCTTTTCTTGAAAACTTGCTTCATAAATGTAGCTCCCTTACTGAAAGCTTTTGTAAGAAGAGCTTATATAATGTAAATACAATTAACACCATGCTTTAGAAAAGAGGAGCCTGCATGTCTGTTTAAACTGGGATTGGCTGACAGTCATAAACTGTGAATCCAGCACTGGAATGCATTTGCTGTCACTACTGTGCATGACAACATGTTTTGTACCGTATTTAACCCAAAACTTTGTTTTCACAAGTCTTCATTTTGTAAGGGCCGACGAGAAATTGTTCATGCATTGCGTCACAAAGTCGAAGCAAAACATCTGCTAATTGTCATGTTCATTGTTCAAGTTTTCCACACTGTCTGCTTCACATCAGTGTTTTCAGGTTGTTGATCTCAGGAACTATGTTTGGCTTTCGAAGTTGTGAAGAAACAGCTGGCACTTGTGAAACGTTCAACCTTTCTGTGGTCTTCTATCAGTCTGCTTTAAAACCTTACAGATTTTAATACCACTGCAATAGACTTTTTAATGAGAGTTCCTCTTACAAGCTCTCAATTTTTAATTTAAATTGGCCGAATTTATAGCATCATCCATGTCTTACAGAAAGAGACAAAGACCTGGATGTCATTTTTCATCAGCATAACACAGACAAAGATATTTTAAAGAATGTTGGTAGTGCTTCTTTTTTGTACTGCAGAAGAAAGTGATACAGGTTTGAAATGAGTATGAGTATATGAAAAAGAGAACGAGTATATGACACAATTTTCATTTTTGGATGAACTATCACTTTATATAAGTGTGTGACTGGGCTTTCAGCCTGATGCGTGGCCTAGATGCTCTTGATATTTATAGCCCAAAATCCACAGCTCTTCAATCTGCATGTCCAACTCACATGTGTTCATATTTACTTATTATTAGAAATACATCACAGTTGAAGCATATCATTCCCTGGCGTTGTGTTTATTCAAATTACAGAGTTTGAATTATTTTGTATTACAGTAAAACTGTAGTCTTGTGATTTATAATTGTGGGCGAGCTTCTACGGAAGGACAACTAAATGCCTTTGAGTGTTGTTTTTCAGGGAGCATAAACCTTGAAGTCTGTAAATGTCTTTGAAAGTAATGGGCCCTGATTTTAAGAGGTGTAGCACTCTGCCAAGCAAAAAGACCACGCTCCGGCGTTACTCCCCGTTCTATTTAGGGACATCAGTATTTGGACTGAATATCACAGCTGTTTGCTTGTCACCTACTCACTGTCAGTGCTTTCCAAACATCATAAATGATGCCTTCAAAGGACACTTTGAAAGGAAAATGATCATGGCAACTATGTCGTAACTTTGTTTGAAACAGATGTTTTCAGATATGGGCTTTGTTGTTGGATTTTAACTGTAGAGACCTAAAGCTTTTATTTGACCGATAGCATATTAAAGGTTAGATCTTTGACATTTTTTGTTTTGTTTTACACAATGAATAAAAAAAACAATTCATCTATTTTCCACGAATCAAGTTGATCATAAAATTGCCTCATAAACGGTGACCATAAGATTGGAAAAATGGGTCGATTGATACCTGCAGATATATACAGTGGACTTCACATTTTTATATTCTGGACTTTATTGTGCTCTGGATATGAGCTTTGACCATAGGGTTCAGTCATTGGCAGTGACTCTGATGGTCTTTTACATCTTTTTATGTGTGCTGCTGAACTTTAGGGGACTTGGACATCAGCCACTGGAACATTTTCCAGGAAGTCTGAATCTTATTCAGTGTGTCCCAGAAAGTCCCAGAGCCGAGAATAGAGCTGACTGAAAACAAATATATAATTATTTGCAATTATTACTATGTTTCATTCCAAGTAAAGCCATCCTGATTTAGTTTTCCTTTATTTTAATGTCATGTCAGACACATAACCACAGTTATTAGTTACGTCATGCTTCCAATAAAAATCACAAAGCCTTGTGTGAATATGAATTGAAAATGTTCTTTTGAATGATAATCTTTATGCATGTTGTGTCTTTCTTCCTAAAAAAAAATCCTTGTTGTGCCCTTTAAGCATTGTCATAAAGAATTGCACTTTGTTGAATAGCTGTTTTTGGTTCTCCAAACGAACAAATACTCAAAGATGCTCAAAATAATATTTTTTTCACCACTAAGAATCTTTAATAAACTGAAATGTTCTTTAAATGTGACAATTAGCCAAAATGCTTTTTCTATGACCCGTAAGAACTTTTCCTGAACGTGTGCAGATGACAGCTAAGGAAACAGTCATCAACTTTCGCCTTCAGAATGAATTCAGTGGTGTCCTTTTGGTGCTGTAATTGAATCCAGTGAGAGGTCAGTAGAGGTCAATGAGCCTCTCAATTCACTGTTCACAGGAAATATGTCAGGGTCAATCTCAGCTTTACAGCTGACCCCTGACCTCTAGGAGTAAAACACACTCACACTATTTTTGTGTCTTTAACTGACAGCTTCCATAAATCATATAAACACTCTTAAATACCACACTTGGTATTAAACACTCCATTTGTGTTTAATACCAAGTCAAGGTTAATTTTTTTCATACTTCAGATCAGAGTCCACACAAATAAAATGAGCAATATTATCAAAATCATTTTACAGAATATGTTTGTGTTTACATTTTCCTATTGTTTTTCCTTCTCAATTGTGACAACATGCCCCAGTAAGCTTAATTCCGTCAGATTTGCTGAATATTCAGAGTGTCACGGTTTGACGGTTGAAGAACCCAGATGCAGGCAGCGGAGTGGATATAAACAAACACTTTAATAAACAAAGGAAAAACACCCACAACGGAAAAAAGGATAACAGGAAATATAAAACAAAAACTTCCCACGAGGGGGCAAAAACAAACAAAACAGATCTTTAACTACAAACGGAATAAACAGGCACAGGGTCAACAGGAATCGAATTTGCAGGTACGGGAGAAACAGACACATCACTACAAACAGCATTACAAAACTAACCAGCACAGAACAGCAAACACAAGGGGTTTAAATAGGGAAACATAACGAGGGATGCCGACATCAGGGCAGGTGTGGGGAATGAAACAATGATGGGAAGATGGACAAGACAACGAGGGGGCGGAACCAGGAGACGAGACAAAAGAGGACATGGCATGTCATAACAACCAATTCCATGTGACACTCACAAAAAACACATGGGTCTGCCACGATTCTGCCAAACTCATGAAAATCATGACCAAGAGTGGCCAAATCATGACAAAGAGCCTAAGAACAGAATTTCTTTTTTCCCAGCATAGAACTTAGTGTCAATTCGCACCACTACAGAACATTTACCACAAGTCATCTGCTTAAGCAATGGAATATGAGACCTGCGATGTAGCTACTTATGGTTTTCAGATTTATTTCAGATTCATCTTTCAGCCAAATATTGAACCTAGGTTCCACTTGGCCTAATGCTACGATGAAATGTAACGATTGAACACATTGTGCTGGCTTTCCTTCAAAGTTCACTCACACCTGTAATTTATTTAGCAGCAGTCCCTTAGTTTGCATGAGACATCATCCCATCCCAGTCTGCGTAAAGTAGGTCTTTACTCTTTAGTTAATGACTAATTGCCCACATTAACAGACTCATAATCTCCACCTGCTCATTAGAAAGCATATCCATGACCCCTATAGCGGAAACAGATCATGCATTACCCCCAGGCTGCCACTCTTAGACCAGACACTGCATGCGGTTTAGTTGTGGCCGTGAGGATAAGAGTCCTGGAGAGAGATGTCTCTGAATTATTTGTTGAAGGATGTGTTACAAGTGGGTTGGAAGGACGCTGAAAAGGAATGTTCAAAGCTTTGAAGTTTCACAACATCAAGGGAAATTCAGGCTTAAATGTGATAGGTCTGCAAAGTAGTATGTGAATGTATTCGTGAGTTGTATGTACTGTAACAGTCCATATTTCTAATAAATGTTTTAGTTATTTTAAATTAACTTTCTTCTGCAGAACACAAATGAAGATTATTTGCTTGGTTGTCCAACAGCAGCAACAATGAACTTCTTTTGTATGGACACAAAGCCAATGCAAGTAAATAGATGCTAGTTAACAACATTCTTCAAAATATCTTCTTTTGTGTTCTGCAGGAAAAAAATGTGAGTAAATGATGACCATTTTCCTTTTTTGGGTAATCTCTCGCCTTAACTGAAAATGCCACGTCCTTTTTAATTGCCATGTATAATTTTGAATATGAAACTTTTCCTTGCAGTTTTCTATACAAACTGTTATATGAAACAGGTTTTTTGTTCAAAAATGATTCATTGATATGTATTATGCTTAATTTACATTTTATGTTTCAACTGAAAAAATAAGTATAACATTTAAAAACAATATTTAAATTATGAATTCCTTGATGTTTTGAAAGCCATCGACTTTAAGTCAAGTCAATTTAAATGCAATTTAAATATTTTATTACTAAACTGTATGTCTACATTTAAACACATTTCTTTCTTTATTTACTTTAGGAATTTACCTCTTTGATATGACGTACATTGACTCCGCCTACCCTGCTTCTGACAGCATCATAGAGACCGAGCAAAGGACCAATCAGATGAACAATCTTCTGCGCATCATCTCTGACCTTCAGGTGTCAAGTAACTATGGTCAGTTTCTTTCATGAAATTATAATTATTGTTTATATAATTTGATTAAATGTCGCTTCTTTCCTTCTAAAACCTTATAGCTGCGTATTTCATGATTTTTACTTTTTGCTATAATTAATAAATCTTTGTCACACTTAACAACCAACCAGGATAAACTAAACAGAAAACTTTGTCAGTACAGTTTAAAATCATTGATAAAGTATTTTGTCTTTTATTTGTATTTTAGGAAAAACTATACATTTGAAAATTCACTGTACATTGATTGTAAGCTTTAATATTGGATTTATGTGTTTTCACCCCACAGATCATTTGGTCATATTACCACATGTGCAGAAGTATCTCATGTCAGTGCGATACATTGAAGAGCTGCAGAAATTTGTTGAGGATGACAATTACTCGTAAGTTATTCTCATTTTGCACCATAGATGTTTTAGATTTAAATTCAGTTCCTCGAACAATGTAGGTGGATTTTTAGACATATTTAAACAAACAATAAAATAAAAAGCTGGATTCAGCGGCTTAGCTCAAAGTATAGTTTGTTACACTGCTCATGTCGTCCATTTCTGTTGATGGAAATGTCTGTGTCAGCTCATATTTAAAACTATTCACATCTGTGAGACTCTTGTAATTCAGGACCCTGCCTTGTTTTAACACTTCATTCTGCCCAGCTGCCTGTAGTATTTATTAAACGTGTCTGTGGACTTCATGTTGCCCATAGGGCATCCAAACACCCCATTTACCGGCCACAGCTGCATCAGCATGGCATAACTTTATGTTGCATTAAAATTCCTGTTTCCTTTACCTCAGGCCACTGAACATATGATTCTCATAATGTGCTTCCTTGGTTTGGTCTAATGTCATATAACTTCATGTAAACACTGGATTTTACAAATGTGATGAGATATTACATATAAAATGTAAGAAATGCGATAAATGGAATGGATTTGATGTACATATTTTTGTGTTATAAGCGTTAAAACAATAGGTCCCCAAAACTGAAAATTATATCATTATATACTCACCCTCTTATCATTTCAAACCTGTATGACTTTTCAACTGAAGATATTTTGAAGAATGTTTTTTAAGAATGCAAGTGAATGGGTGCCCGTTACAAACATTCTACGAAATATCTTCTTTTGTGTTCTGCACAAGAAAGTCTTGTTTGACAAAGGGGTGAGAGAAATGGTGACAGAATTTCCATTCTGGGTAAATTATCACTTTAAGGCTACAGATGTGTGGTGTCTATGTGGCGCTGTTTCTAAGACCATTACAGCGTGTGGAGTTTCACAGGATATCATCATTAAAGAGGTTTTTCTGTTCTTTTTTAGTTTCCTACTCTTAGTCCAAGAGCTCAGAGCTCTCCTCATGCACAATGTGTGGTCCTGTCTGTCTGTTTTGAATGAAGGGCAGGTGGTTTTACTGCGGTCCAATTTCTTTCAGTCTAGACACTTATAAACGCTGCATCAGAAACTGCGAAATGCTGGATTCCCGTATTTCCACTGTCTCCCTGTGGTTGTTTCAAAGTAATTTTCCGGATAGATTGTCAGCTTTCTTGAAGCAGTGTTTGTGAAACATTAGTGGCACATACTCTTTTATTCCTTAAACTGTTCAATACAAAATGTCTGAAACTTTTAGCTAACGATATTTATATTATCGTAAGCTGAACACTTAAAGCTTTTTACTTTTATATTATGTATGGTCTATTTAAATTTTACATGAGCAATTCTAGCAATATAGATATGACATTAAGCTTTATTGATGTGACATAAAAAGATCAGAATATGTATTTGATAACAATTCACTGAACTATCTGTTATTAACAATTTAATATTTATTTATATATCTAAGTTTCTATTACAAAACATGAAAATTAACAACCAGGAATAACCCTTACAGTAATTTATTATGAAACATTATGCATAAATAATAATATAAATGCTTTTCCAAATACTCATGTGTGTTGTGCATTGGTGTTTGTACCACTGATGTTGAGATTTGTGCTATTATTGTAGTATACATTTTTTGAAAGGATGACATTTTTACATTTTAATTATATATGACTCGATACAAAACAAAGACCAGATTGCTGCAGTGATTCAGCACATTTAGTATCAAGGTCTTGTGATGTTTCCTTCAAAGGAAGAAACGATTAGTTAGCCTTATTAAAAAAAAGTCACTTCACTGAGTTGTTTCTTCAGACACATTCCAACAGCTGAGCTAAAGATGTTGGCCTGTCAAACACGGCCGTGTGGAGGATTAAATGAAACCTGGGCAACATCTCTGTTACACAGTGACATAATTCACACATCGTATTAAGGCTTTATTTAAAACATTAGGCATCTGGTTTACTTTTTATTAAAATGGCAAATGAAACGTTTCTAGAAAACAGTAAATGTGTGTCAAGAGAGACAGGATTTCACGTGGACTGTGTAGTGCAAATGAGGAAATGGATTGTTAAGATATACTTAAGTGCACATCAAATAAAAGACTTTTATGAGCTCTGCTTGTTTTCCGCTTTTATCTGTTTTTTAGTTAAACTGTTTTAAAAAGGAGTGTTCAAGACTCAAAAAGTATTAAACCAGTTACTCCATACGACATGTTATTCATTGTGTCAGATAATGCAGTATTTCAGTATTCAGACAGGGGTTAGGGCTCACAGGATGCTCTGGGTCCTCTGGCAACCCTGCGTTTTCCTGGTCGCTTGGATGAGAAAAGAAAGCAGGGTAAGAACTGGTAATAGTTTGCATTTGGGAAACTGACATCATCGTCTGGAGCTCTCCAGGATCGGAAAACTACAGCTGTGATTCCTCGCTGATCTTACGATTCAGACTGACAGACTTAAAATCAAGGCCACACTTACAGTACAGCACATTATGTAGCTTTGCTGAGTCAATGTAGTATTTGTTTAGTTTTCTTTCTTTTTTTTACAGACTGTCATTGAAGATCGAACCTGGGAACAGCTCGCCTCGTCTGGTGTCCTCTAAAGAAGATCTTGGAGGTATGGTCTAGACCCTGTGGTTTCAATGTAAAACTTAAAAGGGGTTCATTTGTAGTTAAGCTGGTTGTAACTTATGGAAAAATTGGTATCGTGAGAAAGCTGTACATGACTGAGAGATGTGGTGTTCAGCTTGGGCTATAAAATGCCTGGAAGTCGTTGTTAGGAGAGGGATTTCACAGATGCATGTGTTGGGGGGGCAATGAAAGAGTGAGATCCATCTAACCTCCAGTTGGTAAGCCACACAGATGCTTGTTTGAACAGAAGAACCTTCTTCCATTAGCTTTATTGATCATAGGCTGGCAGATAGAAATTACCTGCCATCTTAAGGGGACCCCTCTCTGGATAGTGGTGGTCTTAGACAAGATTTTAATGGATTTGTATGTTTTTAATTTAGATATTTTGAGCCAAAAAATGAATACAGCTGTCATTTATTCATCCTCTTGTTCAATTCAAACCTCAATGACTTTTTTCTTCAGCAGAACACAAAAGGAGATATTTTGAAGAACATCGTTAACCGAACAACAGGAGTACCCATTCACTTCTAATGCCTGTACACCAAACCAATGCAAGTCAATGGGTACCACTGCTGTTGACATTCTTTAAAATATCTTCTTTCATATTCTGCAGGAGAAAGATTTCGTTAGTAAATTTAGGGTGAGTAAATTAATTTATATTCTGGATGAACTGCACATTCAAAAATACAATATAAATACACAGTCTTTTAAATTTATATCTGTAAACATCCAAAATTCGAACATCCAAAATTCACCATACACTATAGAAGTCTTTCCTTAAAAGTTGTTTTGTAAGACAAGAATTTAAAGATTGGTGGAGAACTTGAATGAGATCATAATGTATGTCAGTTCCTCTCAAGAGAGACGGAACAATTACAGAAGGTTTCCTGTTCCTGTCTATCAGATGAGCTGGAAATTAAATTATATGAAGCATTTTATGGTTATACCAGCTGTGGCACAACTATACCAACTCGTGGAGAACAGTTTAGAGAAAGTATGTGATTTTAATATCCTGCTGGATGCCATCGTTGGCCATTCTCAAAGACACGGAGGTGATGTGACTTATGAATATGTGAACCCAAATATTTGTAATATTATTTCTTACAACCACACTTTCAGGTCTTTGTAAAATGACCTCATTATTAAGCTTTTTTTGACACATTTTTGTGTGACTTTCTAAGATTTACCATCTTCCCATGAACAAAATGGTGGGCATAAAGGTAATTGTTGAAATTTAAAGACTTAAAGACTTAAATACACACTGAATGATATCATATTAGCCGAAAAAGTCTTGGTTTTATAATTTATGATCACGTTTAGTTATGCATTTATACAAACATTTTGCAATGTCTTAGATAATTCAAACACATCCACACCTCTACTTGGCCTAATAAAATTAATAAATAAACCAGGATGCTGATGAAACTCATGAAGAAATGACCCAGATATCTGGTTTATGAATGGTTTGTAATGACAGTCACTGATGGCAGCTGGCACGACTCACTTATTAACAGAGGCTGTTTCTAGTTAAACTAGGGCTCTTCCTGCACACTATGGGACCTAACAAACCTCTTTAAAAGACAGGAGGGAATGCCATGATGAACACATTGCTAATGATAAATAAAAACGACTTACAGCATTGCCACAAATACCCCTCCGGTTACTTTTTATGATGGAAAAAGCCTATAAACATAAGAACTGCCTGAAACTTGTTCTCTGAGTTTTGGGATAAAGTTGATAGCAGTTTTTACTGCATTCTGTGAAGAAAAGATTTTCTTAGTGCATGTATTTTTTTTGTACACAGGACAGAAAAAGCTTTGAAAAGTAAATCTTACATACTAAACCAGTTTGTATATTTTACTTTGTTTAAAACATATTTAAAGGATTTTATTAAACAAGCTTAAAGTAATAGTTCAACCAAAAATGAAAATTATGACATCTTAAGAAAGCAATCTTGTAATTTCAAGCCTGTATGTCTTTTTTACCCAGAAAACAGAAGAATATATTTTGAAGAATGTTGGTAACTGGCCCCTGTTTACTTTAATTGGTTTTGTGACCATGAAATATAAGTGAATTGGTGTCACTTCTGTTTGGTTCATATTTAAAACTTTATATTTTTATTTAGGTTTTTGACAGATTGTTATTACACGGTACATTTGTTTCCAACTATGGGCAATCCCTTGTATCAAATCTATTGCTAGCGTCACACTCTAACTACTATATGAAGCTACATGAAATTTTCTTTCAATGTCTTAAAATAAAAAAAAACACTTTACCATTAGAACTCAATCTTTAACATTAGTTTGTGTATCAACTTACCAAAGTTATATGTACCAAGTTACCAAACATTGAGAAATATAGTTTTAATGCATTTAGTCATTGTTAATGTTTGTAAATGTAAATCAACAATTTCCAATTTTAACCTATACAACTTTTGATTTAAGAATGTTTTAGTTGAAGAAGAAAGAATGTTAATTAATTACTGTATTGTAAATATCGTTCAATATGTATAGCATTAAAAATGATTCAATTCTAAAATAATGAGTGCATTTTAAAGCTTTAAAATTAATTAAATATACAGTTAAAACTAAATGTTTTTAATATGATTTCCCACTGATGAAAAAAAACATTAAATGTTAAAATGTTATTCATTAATATAACTTTTAATTTATGTAATATTTTGTAATCTTCTTCAAGTATGTCTATTAAAAATTCTCCATGTGCGTGCGTGCGTGCGTGCGTGCGTGTGTGTATATACAGGGCCTTCAGAAGTGTCAGCCTCAGTGAGATATAACCGCCGGCCGACCTGTCCTGATACATCAGTGGTGGCTCACCTCCCCACCCCACCCCCTGCCCGCCACAGGAAGAGCCACAGCCTGGGGAATAAGTAAGTATCATGCTACAATAAAACACTACCATATGTGTTAGAACATTAACACCGGCCCTTCTGCCAAAAAAAGAATCACAAAAACAAACCGAACGTTACTTTAACAATTCTGTTTTCTCTCTTCAGCATGATGTGCCAGTTTGGTGTAGCAGAGAGTAAAAGTGCAACTTTCCCGGCCAAAGAAAAGCCTCGACACCTATTGGATGATAGCTTCTTAGAATCACACAGCCCTGTCAGAAACCACACTCATGATTCAGTGTTTACCAATGGCATTTCACTAGGTAAGGATGATTCGCTTCGAGGAAAACCATACCACTAGATGGAAGCAGTGTTTAAGTATTTAAGCAAATTGATGGTTTTGGATCCTCATCAGAGTACATTTGCATAACATTTGTCTTGATTGTCAACATTATTGTGCTCCGCAGGCAGTAGAGAAAGTTCTTTTAGTGATGAACTATCAAGTACAGTTGAGAGGTAACACATTCTGTACTCCATTATCTCAAACTGTCTTTGATCATTTTCATTTGACCACATTTATTTTCTCATGTCATTTAGAGGTCGCATGTACGCTACACTGGGCCCAAACTGGCGAGTTCCCATCTGTAATTCCCCCAGAAGTAGAAATTATGTTTACAGGTAAGACCTTATTTTTGTACCTATTATGGAAAACGAAATTAAAATCTTGTATGATACACTTAGTTGATCTGCATGTTTGAGGAAGAATAATGATAACGCCCTACAATAAGGTTTTATCAAGGTATTTGTTAACATTAGTTATTCCACTTAATAGTTTTTCAGCATTTATTAATCCTTATTAATATTAACAAATGACAAATCAATTACTCATGTAAGCTCATGGTGGATCCACTAGTGTTGGCAGATACAACTTTGGACATATTGGTAAATGCTGAAATTAGCCTTAACCAAGATTAATAAATGGTGTATGAGTATTGTTTGTTGTAAGTTAATGTTCATTATGCATAATCTAATTGTGAACAAATGGAACCATATTGGAAAGTGTTACAGGAATAGTCATATTCTAAATAAATAAAAATGGATAAACTAAAATGTATCTTGTGCTTCTTTATTAGTACTCCTGGCGCTGTGTCCAGCTATGAATGCAGTTCTCTAAACAGTATAACCATTGAAGGGCCCTTACGAAGAAAGACTCTGATGAAGGAGGGGAAAAAACCCACTGTAAGTGTCCTGTCAATTAAAAAAATAATGTTTAAAACTCGACACGTTGGTTCCAAAAGGGTGTGTATATTGTTTACACTATAGCATTTAATGTAACATAATTTAGAGACAAGTCCTAGACGTTCTCAGCTTTTAGGGTTTGGCAAACCTAAATATAGCTTCATAATTTACCCTCTTGTCATTTCACACATGACTTTCTGATTTTCATTCAACACGAAAGCATATAATTTTAAGAATGTTGGGAATGCTTTCTGTCGAGAAAATAGAAGTAAATAGGTGCCACTGCAGGTCAGTTCCCAACATTCTTCAAAATAAATTTTGCACTCAGTAAGTCATCAATAGAAAAGGATGATCACTTTAAGGGCAGGGTCTATGATATTTAAAAAATGCTTGCAGCCAATCAGCAGTAAGGGGCATCTTTTCTTGATGGGGAGAGGAACATTAGCCGAGGGTGACAGATGATGTATTGAAGGGGCGGAAACGAACAAAAAAACCGCAGAGCCTGCCTTAAAGCAAAACTAAGAAAACTGAAAAACTCACACAACTGCTGCTTGTTTAGGTCACATGTTCATTGTGAGAAATTAATGTGTTTAGTATGCCGTTCGTAATCTGTATGACAGCTTTCATCATGGAGGCGATACTGGATTGTCCTGTCCGGTTCTATTCTCATCTATTTTGGTTCCAAAGCACTAAGAGCAAATGAGCGAAGACATGTAAGTGATTTAATATCAATTAAGTTAAAATCCAGAAATAAACCACAAGACTGAACTTGTGGCATTTTCTTTTAAAGTACAAATCCAGGCCGTGTAAAAAGATAACACTCACAGGTTGGATAGTGGCGTTGCCTGAAAACTCTACACATCCCAACATTTTCCAGCTCACTGATCCCGAAAGAGGTACTACAGTTATCCATCTGAGAGCAAGTGCACCAAACTGTCTCATAATCATTAGTTTGCCCAGTGACGCAAAATCATAAATTCCATCAAAAAATTATTCATCATTTATCCCCATGCCGTTATACTCTGTATATGACTCTTTTATTCTGTGGAACTTAAAAGAAGACATTCTGAGAAATATATCAGTGGTTTTGTGAAGGCATTGGGGTCCAGTGTTGTTTACTTACCAACATTTTTAGGATACTATTTGGTGATCTATCACATTAAGGCTAGTACCTAATCATTTAAAAAGTAGACATGTCTAAATATCTGTGGTTTGTGGTTTAACAGTAAAGGCTGTCCAAGGTCACATATCTTTTTTTTAACCAGGCAATGTTTACAAGTTCCAGACTGGATCACGTTTCTCTGCAGTTATCTGGCACAGACATTTAGCCGAGGCTTGCAGAAGTACAAGACCACAGGTAAGTGTTTTCTGAAACAAACATGATTCTGTTATGCCTCGGCCAAGCTGTTTATACTTTATTTATGAGTTGTCTTATGTAAAAGCCTTGAAATTAAATAGCCCACTTTGACATTTTTAGCACACAAAAAAAAAAAACACAATAGGAACATCCCACATCTTTTTCTTCACAGATACCAGCAAACCTCATGTCGTTTGAATAGTCCTGGAAAATGAGAAAAAAACAGTTAGAAGATGTGAATACCTAAAAATGTGAACTACACAAATGGGATGATATTTTTACACTTTGAAGAAAGAAATAAACTGTATTTTGTGCACCTTGCCAGTATTACGGCTAAAAGTGGTTATAGTCGGAAACGCATTTCGATGGAAACACATCCGTGCCCTCAGAAGATGTGTCTGGAATTAAGTTTTACCTAAGGGTTTGTGTGAAATATGTTGTAAATAATATGTATAAATAATTATCTAATTGATGTTTTCATGTGACTAAGTGCCAAAGTTATGACCGTTGTATTGTCGCAGTTTTCTTAATTTATTTTGTACTTTTCTTCATAATAGGACTGAAGGTGATGATGCATCTTTATGAGCAATGTTGGCTCAATGTTGCCAAGCTATGATGCTTGGCTACTTTCCTATTGAAAATGCGTAAGATGAGTTGTCTGCAATTTATTTAGATCTTCCTATCCGAGTTTGGCTTAGATCTGTCCGAAAAAATGCAAAACACGATGGTGGCTTCTCCATGGCAGATTATCACGGAAAAGGAGTGCGCTCAAATGATTGCACAATGTTGCCCATCAACATTGCTCAAAAAGTTGCTCTGTGTATCATCACTTTGATGCTCTTAAAAAATTGACACCGTCAAGGAACTGTTTCATAATTTCTGATTTGAATTGTTGATAAATGAAGCTTTTTACAGTGTGGTTTAAAAAGCATACAACTTTAGATGATTGTTGTTCGGCCCTATTCCTTTCCACATACTCCCGATGACTTTCCACTGCAGTGGTAGTCTTCTTAAATAGAAATTATTTAATCGTAGCCAACAATGTTAAGTAATCTCTGTGATTAAGACACATGGATGCCAGATCTGAATTTTGTGCTCATACTGCTTAGAGAAGAGACTTTACATGCATCAGTTCAGTCGAATTATTGTGGTCACTTTAAAGATGACTTTATACAGCATAGATTCCCATTTGTGATTTATACACAAACTAAACTATTTTCACACTTTTTTTCTGTTACTGATGTTGATCTAAGGATTAATTTAGACCCCTGTGGTGAAAATCAACTTATTAATGTTGTTTTTATGATTATGTGCCTTTCTGAAAATGCTTTATATAGATTTTGGCTGAACTGATTTCTATTTGCTTTATCAGCTCTCAGTTTCGCTTTTAGTTTTAGCAGCTACTAGAACTGCTGAATGTAATTCATTGGAGGGGGGGCTAATTTGCATAACATCTGCAAACTTAATTAAGCTGAAGTGTAGAGTCACATTTAAGCTAAGATAAATACTCATTTAAATATGTAATCTTGAAGGTCAAAAGTGGATTTAGGAGACAAACTTATCGACTAAAGGGGGATTTTAGGAATGTGTTTAGATGGCTGTGTTGATTTTTTGAGAGCATTGATCTGTCAAAAAAGCTGTGTTAAATCAATTCAAAACTGTGAATCTGTTAGTTATGTTTAATTCATGTTAGATGTTAGAGAGTTTAACCCAGCATAACAGGTGTAATGTTCGGCAGTTACACATGTCATTCCTTTTGGGTAAAATACAGTTTGTCAGCTTGGAAGTATAAGCCTGTTTCTGAAATTATTCACATATTCTTATCAAGTTATTTAAATTACGTGATGTATTTTTTTACGTCTTGACAACATAAACCAAACGTTTTCTTTCTCAAGCGTTCTCCGTTTGCAGATGATTATTTTTCAAAAGTGACAAGGTTTTTTATTATGGGAACATCACCTGGAATAAATTATGACAGTTAATTGGCCCTGCACAAAAGATACACTTTCCCGTCATTTAAAACAGAAAACTTTCCCACCATTAACAAGTTTTTCCGGTTGACCATGTTTTCTCTGTAATTCAGTTGAGTATGGGCACATTTGATGTAATTTATAATTATAAAGAAAATGTTGTCCTGTCCCAACAAAGTTTTACAAAAGGGAGAAGAAAGACTGGAGCCGGCAACCTTAAAAACATTAAAAGGGAATGGGTTAAATGCTTAAAGGGTATATGTGCTTTACTTATCTCAGCATACAAACACAGCATTGGTATCTGTGAATAATCTTAACCTGTAGATGAGCTTGAGAATTCTTGAGGTTTAAACTGTACCTACAATATAAAAAAGTGACTGATTTATGATGCCTGACTGTCTTTTTTGACACCTCTAGAGTTTAAAAACTGAAACTCAGGTCAAAAAATCATTTTTTTAAAGAGTGGCATAATAATGTCATAAATCATATTAACTGTGCAAATTTTTAAACTATATAAATGGTTGTAATTGTTTATCAATCTTAGATGTTAGGTATTATTGGAATTTATTCATATTGGTGATGAATGGTCATTATATTAATGTCTTTATTTCTTAAAAAATGTTGTTGTTTTTTTAACTCAACTGCTGGGTTAAGCCTGTTGTGTCATCAAGTTTGGTTATTTCTCTAAGTACTGGGTTGTCTTGTGTGTCGGGTTACCGGTTTTGTCTAATCGAGTGTTAGCTTAGAGAATAAGCTTCTCCCTCTTCTCAATACCTCAGACAACCTAACTTGTGGCCATCTTAAATCGCCTCACAGGAGCAAATATCAGCATTACAACATTTATTTTTCAGGACTGGGTGATTTTACCCTTTGGCATAGTTATGTTTTAACCTTTTTTCTTTACTACAAAATTGTTAAAGTGAACACAGATTTCTTATGTGAAAGTGACATACTAGGTGAACAAACGAACATTGCAGCAAATAGTTGGAGGTTTCAGCGCCTTGCTTAAGGGAGTCACCTCAATCGTGGTATTGAAGGTGGAAGAGAGCGCTAGACCTACAATCTCCGCCTATAATCATGAAAAAAAAGAAATTTTGTTCATCTTGAACCAATGCCATGTTTCCAGATGTATGATTATGTAATACTCATATATAATTGTTTTGATTATGATAACAATTATACTTATAAAAGCCACAAATACTCTATATAATGCTGGGGGGTCAGTTGTGGTCTGGTGGTTAGAGAGTTGGCCAGTAAAGCTTCTAACTTCAGGGATAGTGGCCAGTGAGACACTGACATTGTGAAGCATTTCCCCAGTCATGCAGAAAGATTATTGACAAAAAAGACAAGCTGCATTTGCTGTTCTTTTATGTTTTCCAAAAATGTAAGGGCGTGCTGCTAGACAGATGCACAGAGAAAAGAAATCATTAAGGATGAGATAAGAAAAAATTAAATGTTTTGTCATAAATTACTCACAATCAAGTCCTTTATATAACCTTAAGACCTTTATTAATCTTCAGAATACCAGATATTTTGACGAGAACCAAAAGCTTTCTTACTGCCTTTATAGACAGCAATATAACAAAATTGTGGTCAAAAAAGTTCTGTTTCTGTGTTGTATATTATTTTTCCAAGTCTTTCTTTGGTATACTGGTGCTTTTAAGTATACATATCGTATTTAAATTTTTTGTTTTGGGAAAAATTGCTGGGTGTATGTTGACGAATGTTTTTGCTAAATTTAACAATTTTTTTTTTTACAAAAACATACAAATACTGGGAGGGCTCCATTTCGACATACAGACATAGGAACAGAGCATTTCAAAACTGTGACAATACTCCACACTCCGGAACGGCGCTTTCTCACGCCAATAAGGGCCAACAGATGAGGGAGGGCGGGAACTCAAATGAGACCAGGGGAAGGTAAAGGGTGGGAGGAGCCAAGATGAGGTCTCGAGCAGTTGGAGACCTGCCAGGATGACTTCCAACGGGGTGTCAATGGAGGAGGAGCCATGGTTGGGGTATCATTGGCAAGAAATACAAGTTAAACATCTCGAGAGGGTGAGTAAAACTGATTCTTTTTATTCTTGCCTGAACTAATACTTTAAGCGTTTAACTTAATAAAGGGTAAACTTATATTTACCAATTATTTCATATTGAGCACTGAATGTGTCTAAAATGCAGTTTATTCGTTTATGACAATTTTTTAATGGAGGCGATACTGGATTGTTCTTTACTGTCTGGTTCTATTCTCAACTGTTTTGGATCCAAAGCACTAAGAGCAAATAGGCAAAGACATATAAGGGAATCAAATTATATTTACTTGAAAACTGAAATAAAAAAAACTGCAATTACCAACTTCTAAGACTAATTTTGTGTACTTGAAGCTTAGGTGTAGAGGTACAAGGAAGCTATTTTAAGGAGGAAAAATTATTTAAAAATCTAATCTTTAAGTTCAACCATTGGTTTAAGGTGACAAAATTATCAACTACATGGGGACTTTTTATATTTATCACTATGTTAAATTGATTAAAAACTGTCAATCTTTTGGTTATGTCCAAGTCATGATTAATGATAGGGGTTTTAACCCTGCATAGCCGGTTTCAATGAAGCAGTCAAAGCTTGTTTACTCAAGAATGCAGATGCAGAAGAATGCTCAGAATGCTTCTTTCTCAGAAGCAAAGATCGTTTTTAATTTAATACCATACCTGGAATCAATTATGAAAATGACAGTGACAGTGAATTAACCCTAAACAGTAAACATAAGCCATTTCATAATAACATTAAATACACCCAACCCTTTACTGTCTTGGATAACAGAATGTTTTCCCATCATTTACTTACATCATTTACTCGATTTAGCATGTTTTCTCTGTTATACAGTTGATTGTTGGCATATTATGTTCACATACTGGATGAAAATATTCTGCTGGGCCATCAACATTTTCCAAAAGTAAAGAGAAACTCTGCTGCTGGCAGCCTTTAAAACACTAGCAGAGAAAGGGTTGAATTCTTACCAGTTATATGTGCTTTACTAATCTCACGATACAAACATAAAATTGGTTTCTGTGAATAATCTTAACATGGAGATGAGCTTGAGGATGTTTGAAATTAAAACTGTACCTAAAATATAAATTAGTGACCGATTTATTATATATGGCAACTTCTCAACGGGCTTTTTTTTACAATAAATATGGTTGTTTAGAGGATTTTATTGAGTACTTCTATAAGAACTTGTATAAAGCTTAATTTTATGAAGCCCTTGAAATGTACAAACATTTAAAAACATTTAGAGGTACAAATAAATTTGTAGCAGTTAGTTGGGAAAGAATTAATGATATTGTAAAATATAATTGTTTGTCTATTGTAATAATTTTACTTTAGGAAGATTTTGTAATCCTGTATTTGAATACAGTGGAAACAGGTCAGACACCTGTTATGATTGGGTATTAAAAGGACCAGTCTTAAACATTTGTAAATTGAGGTTCTGCCTGAACCACTATCATCAAAGATTATTTTATTAACAATAGCAATGGCAAATTAAGTAGAAATTTTATATTTGGTGGAATGGTTCTGTCTTGGGGAAACTCTTCGCTCATCCATGCAGCTAAACTAAAAAGAACAAGGAGCGCAGCATTGCATTCCCCCCCGGGATCTGATATGTGACAGTTTAGTAAAGTGAAATAGATATGAAGGAAGGGGTGGAGGTGCGATTCTACACTACAGGTACTCAAGATTACCATAAGAGGGGAAGAAAGCTTGTGATACTCTTCCTTTAAATCTCCTGGCCCATTACGTAAAGCCTTCCAATAGGTTAACCTGAATGAGCAAATAAGTGAGTTTGACTGACGTTGGCTGCCTGAATTAACGCTGCCAAGCTTCATGTATGCCCAAAGCATTGTTGTTTATGTTTTACAGTCATACAGTCTGAAAAGGTTTCCCTTATTTCTCCGCAGATCTAAAAACCAACAATAGAACAATAGAACAACAATAGAAATGGAACACAGCAAATTGAAGAGATATGTAGGAATATGTATCCTCGAAATGATTGTCTTTCTGATGTGGGCATTCAGGAACTGGCATCCTTTTTACACAAGAGACTTGCCATTTGACGATAAACAGAAAATCTCTGAGGCTTTAAATTCAATAACGCCCATCGAAGATTCAAAGCACTTCATGGTGTCCGCATTTATCGACCACAGGCTGGACGCAACGATTCGAGTCATCAGCATAATCAACAGACACAATCTTCAACCGCTTTACTGTATTTACTGCTTTACTGAACACAACTGTAAAACGACTGAGACTGATGTACAGATACACAGTGACCATTTTGGCTTCCCATTTCATGTCTCAGATGTGATTTGTAAAGGTGACCACTTGCAAGATGCAACACATGTCCTCATCTCAACTAATGCTTCATCGGTCTATGAGACGCACCGGTATCTGCCGATACGAAACCGTGCAAAAAGTGACACTTTCAAGTATAACTTTACAGTTTGCATCTCAAATCTCTTTCATGGCTACAATAATGTGCTGCAATTTGCTCAAGACATAGAGATGTACAAGCTTCTGGGCATACAGCGTGTGGTCGTCTATAATACAAGCTGTGGACCAGACCTGGAAAAGCTTCTGAAGCATTATGAAAGAGAGGGGATTGTAGAGATTGTTTCATGGCCAATCGACAAGTTTTTGAACCCGTCCTCGGGTTGGAGCTTTAATAAACACAAGGGTGACCTTCATTATTATGGACAATTGGTAACACTCAATGAATGCATTTATAGATACATGTATCAATCCAAGTACGTTCTCCTGAACGACATCGATGAGATCATCATGCCTTACAAATATTATGATTTAACATCTCTCATGGACAACCTCCAAGCTCAGAATCCCAAGGTTGGTGTTTTCCTCATTGAGAATCACATATTCCCCAAAACACAGTTTGACGATAGCGGTCGCTTTAAACGTCCAGAATGGATTTATATTTCTGGGATCAATATTATGGAGCACATTTACAGAGAACCTAGCCGAAAGAATGTTGTTAATCCAGCAAAGATGATTGTTGATCCGAGGATGGTAGAGCAAACGTCTGTACATTCCACTTTAAAATACATTGGAGAGACGTATAAGGTTCCACCTGATGTGTGCAGAATTATACACGTTAGGGTCCCACTGCAGGGGAATCTGAACAAAGAACAGCTGCATGTTGACCAAAGAGTGTGGGAGTTTGAGCAAGAACTTGTACCAAATGTTGACAAGGCCTTGATGCTTTCTGGTTTGTTAAGATCTAACAGCTAGTGGTCTTGGTCTGGTCTCGGTCTGGACTGTCTTTGGTCTTGGTGTTGTCTCGGTCTCATTGTTAGGGGTCTCAGGATTTTATTTAAAGGATGGAATCACTCAAAGTTGATGGTGGATTGCGAGATTTGTGTGTTAACATCATTCATGTTATTGGATGAAAAACTTTTAAAGCATTTATTGACTTGATTCTTAGTTGACTGTTTAAAAACATTTGATACTTTTACTGCTAGAATGAGAATAATTGGAAATTGTCTTACACACATTTTTGTTAAGGTATTTCTGTTTCAGCTTTCGGTCAATTTTTTTAGCACTTATTGTTTTGCTAAAGGCCATAGAATTAAAATGATCTTGAGTATTTACAGTTTTTTATTTTTGGAATTTTTACCTGCACAATAATTTAATGTTGCATTAGGTGAGTGATAAAACATGGAACATAAAACATCTTACAAATAAATTTGTGCAAAATATATAACCAAAGTTACGTCTTCTATTTTTATTGTATCTTCTTTGTTGTAAACCATTGATTATCCCTTTCTTCTCATTCAAGTATTTTGTGCATACAGACAATTTTAACTGTTAAACTGATGTTTTTGTGTGTGTCTGGTTGTTTCTTAAAGTTTTACATACATATATACATATATGTATATGTATATGTATATGTAACAGCGCCATAGCACAGACCTTGAATTAGTGGGCAAGCGTAATCAAGGGAAACTGAAACAGGTGTAAACTAATCAGAGAAAGGCAAAAGGAGACAAGTGCCAAAGGGAACACAATTGAGTCCTGGGGTTGTGGAGGCTGGGAGAAGCCAAAGAGAGGCCTGAAAATGGAAGAGTTTCACGGAGATGACAACAGAGGAAGGACCCTTGGTGGTGGATCTCTGTGGAAACATCAGGTTGCTGACTGACAGAAACTGCGCCGATGTAGAAGGAGCACAAATATCTACTTATGAGTTCTGCAGAAGAAAGTAAGTCTTACAGTACTACTAAAACCATGAGAACTTGGATAAAGCTGAAATTTATTTAGACATTTAAAGGTACAAAATGCTAAATATGTTATTTTATTTGGTGGTAAAAAATTTTTATACTATCTGCAGTTGGTTGGTGAGTATAAATGATTTTATAACTGGTCACTGTGTATCTGTACATCAGTCTCAGGCGTTTAACAGTCGTGTTCAGTAAATACAGGGGTTGCAGAGTCATCAATAGGTTTACAAATCTCAGCTTTGAAGAGCTCTTTTTCAAAACGAGATAAGTGCAAAATTTTGCCCTGTATGAACTATTCTCTGCTCCATCAATGTTCACTCTATTTTCTTGTTTAAATATACTGCAAGTTTTTTTCCAAAACGCAATAAATCCCAAACCTGTTTTTAGTCTAAATGTGATGTCCTCTCAACCAATCATAATTTGTTCAATGCAATCCAATACGGCAATGCTTTGCAGCGTTTGTTTGAGTTCAGTCTTTTAAAATGAGTAGTTTAAACCCTGTGAACAATGTTGATGGGCTGGATGAGCCAGTGAAGTTTGCGCCCGGGGGTTAAAAATGTCAGACTAGACATTTGCTTTTATTTGGTTGATATTTATTTTTAGTTGATTTTAAGGGGAAAATTATGTTTTTTTTAAATAAAGTTGGGACAAGGCCCTTTTTACCACTGTGTGGAATCCCTTCTTTTTAAAACAGCTGGAAATGTCTGGGGACGGAGGTGACAAGTTGCTCAAGTTTAGGAATAGGAATGTTGACCAATTCTTGTGTTGTACAGGCTTCTAGTTGCTCATGTGTCTAAGACTTTGTTTGTCGCAACTTCCTCTTGTAATGTGCCAAATATTTTCTATCAGTAAAAGATCTGGACTGGACCATTAAAGTACCCGATCCTTCTTCTACACAGCCATGATGTTGGAGTTGATGTAGCGTGTGGTCTGGTATTGTAATTTTGGACTATGCAAGATCTTCCCTGAAAGAGATGAAGTCTGGATATGTTGTTCTAGAAATTGATTATACCTTTTGAGTAGAGCCTTTCCAGATGTGTAAGCTGCCAATACCTCATGCTTTCATCAGAGATGAAGGCTTCTAAACTGAGCGTTGATAACAACTTGGGTTTTTCTTTAGATGTCCACTTTAGATGATCTGGCGACCCAGTTTTTTTTAAAAAGAACTCCAAGTTTTGATTCCTCTGACCACAGATCAGTTTTCCACTTTGCCAGAGTCCATTTTAGATGAGCCTTGGTCCAGAGAAAACGCCTGGGCTTCTGGATCATGTTTAGATAGTGCTTCTTTTTTGACATAGAGTTTTTACCGGCAACCGCGAATGGCCAGGTGGATAATGTTTAACATCAATGTTTTCTGGAAGTATTCATGAGCCCATGTTAAGATTTCTATAACAATAGCATTCCGGTTTGTGATGCAGTGCCGTCTAAGGGCCCGAACATCACGGGCATCCAGTATGGTTTTCTGGCCCTGACCCCTATGCTCAGAGACCGTTCCAGATTCTCTGAATCTTTAGGTGATATTGTGCACGGTAGATTATGATAACTTCAAACTCTTTGTAATTTCTGATATTGCTCCACTAATTTTGCCGCGTCATTGGGGGTATTGGTGATCCTCTTCCCATCTTGACTTCTGAGAGATTGCCACTCTGTGAGGCTCTTTTTATACCCAATCAGGTTGCCAATTGACAATATTTGTTGAAAATCTGTTCTCCAGTTGTTAATTATTTGTACACTTAATTTTTCTCCCCTCTTATTGCTAACTGTCCCAACTGTTTTAGAATGTGTAGCTCTCATGAAATCCAAAATGAGCCAATATTTGGCATGACATTTCAAAATGTCTTGCTTTCAACATTTAATATGTTATCTATATTCTATTGTGAATAAAATATACTTAAATGAGATTTTTAAATTATTATTAACTCTTCATTTGTTCGTGTGTTCAGGCCAATCTCTCATAAAGAGTTATGTTATCAATTTTAAATATAATTTTTTTCTTCATAAAGAGAAATTGATCCAAGTGATTTATAAATAACTCGCCATAAGAATCAAGAATTACAGCGAATACTTTAGAGAAAAATTGATAAAATCTATTATAAGTATTTAATAGGAAAAGTTTTGATTTGAGTAAATGAGTTTTGAGCTTTCATCCTGCAATTGCCTTCTTTGTCCCAATGTTTCACTCTGACTTAAAGTGCTCTCGCATGAATCAGTACCATTACTAGTGTTCAGGTTATACAAAGAAATAAGTACTGTATTTGATTTTAATGCTTGGATCAAAAAGTTTTAGTTTTTTTACAATATGTTATAATACCACATCATGAATTGATAATAAATGTTGTCTGTGTGTTAACCACATTATCTTCATTAATAAAAATCATGATACAATCTGTTAAAATTAGTCCAAGAAGACATGTTGTCCTGTCCTATAATTTTGATTGATATGTTTGTAGGAATATGAGCTGTCATCTGTTCTGCTGATAAAGACCAGATCAATACCAGATCTAGCGTCCTGTATAAATACCAAAGGTATTTCTTGTGCTTATTAATAACTAATTTCTGTTTATAAACTATAGGTTTAAAAATAAATATATTAAAAGCATAATATTATTTAATTGTGACCGGACTTTTATACTGAAAACTTCAAATGTATTTTATTTCTGTTTCTATTTGTGGGTAAATATAAGTACATGATTTATATACTCAAACTTGTTATAAGTGGAAGTTACTATTATACGTTGCACTTTAAATATTTTATACAACTAAAATTCTAGATTTCTTAATGTGGTTATGTTATGCAAACATTGCAGCATATTGTAATGGCCAAAAATAATTTTAACAAATAAATTTTATACATCATTTATTTTAAATCACCATATCTTTCTTCTGTCGAACACAATCCAATTTAAATAAAATCCTCCAAAAAGGACATTATTATCATAGTTTCTTTAGATTCACATGCCTTGCTTGAAGTAAATTTCCTGTATGTGATTACTGATGTAGCTAACAGCTAGAAACATAACAATTATATTAATATATATTTTATGTTATTTTATAATGTTTGAAAATTTAAATAAACAGTTTTTTAAATTAATAGTGTAACTTTGTGGCAAGTTTAGCCCAGTTTTTCATTAAATGAATTTAAAAAGTAAAAAAAATAAAAACGTGAATTATGTAAGCACAGAGCTGTTCTCAGAGGTTTACTGTGACTAAAAGGTGCAAAAGTCCCAATTTTCATACTATCCCCACTAAATATTATTTGAAAGAAGTACTAGTATGTGCCAAATTATAGTATGCGCTGAGCACTTTAGTCGCCTGTAAGAGACACTCAATACTTACCGTTCAATGGAAATGGCTTAAATGCCTTTTAAAAGTGGCTCTGTGCTTACATAATTCACCTTTTTATTCAACTTTTTAAATTCATTTAATTAAAAACAGTTCGCCATTTAAACAATGAAGAAATAAGACAAAAAGGTGTGATGTTAGGGCATTTGTGCAATTTATATTAAATTAACTTGAATATGAATAATTTGGTCAACTTTCTCTGATCACTCTAAATATATAGAAGGCAGTAAATTTAAGAATCAATACACATGTTTATTAGGGTGACACTATTGACACAGCATTTTAAAGAACATCAGGATTATTAAGGATAAACTCCACAGGATTGGGCACAATGTCGAAACCTCATCCTGCCTTTACCCTGACTATATTTGCCACTGTAAAAACAAAATTTCATTGGAATTGAACTTTTGAAATATCTTGTTATCAGAATCAAGCATCCAGGAGATATGGGATAAAATATATTGGAGTCTTTATATAGATAAAATAAATGTTTAGTAATTTCATCTGTTTTAATAAGTTGTGAGCTTCCCTCCTGCATTATATATTTAACTTTTAAATATGGTATGGGGTTTTTACACATTAACTTCATTTTTTAGAATCATGTTGCAAGCTTTATTTAAATAACAAGACATGCTGGCATCTCCTTTATTTCTGTTGATGTCTTTGCTTTAAATTTTATTATAAGAACTTCTTTAAACATTTCATTAGATTTGTATTCTGTATGAAGCCTTTTCACAAGAGGGCGCACACTGTTCACTTAAAACCCCTTCCTGTCACCCCCTGTGAAATAACATTAGAGAAATAAAAAAACAGACATCCTCTTTACAGACATACACAGGAATCAGTACATGTCTTTGAAGGCTACACAGACAACATAAGAACTGGCGTCTGTTTAGCTGATGAAGACCAGATAGTGGTGGATCAGTATCAAAGGTACTTTTTTTTTATCTCCTACTGTCAGTTTTGAAACTTTTGATTTTTTTAGTCAATATATTTAGTTTATTTATCTCTTTACCTATGAAGGACAAGGACATTCACCTATTTTAAAACATCCTATAAGATTATCATATTTCTTTAGATTCACGTGCCTTGTCTGAAGTTAGTTTCTGGTCTGTTTTTACTGGTCTTGCTAGTGGCTAGAAATATCCCAATTTATAAATAATTTATATTAATATGTTATTGCATAACAACTGAATTAAATTAACCGGTTTTTGAATGGTTGGTGTTACTTTGTTGCAAGTTATACATGTTAGAGTTCTTCTCAGAGGCCGAATGTGCCTAAGAAGTGCTAAGTCCCAATTTGCATACTGTCCCTACTTATATTTGAAAGAATAATGAGTTGGTCCCAAATATGTTATGCTCAGAGCACTTAAGTGGCCTGTAAGAGACACTCAATAGTTACCGATCACTGGCAGCGAAAAAGAGCAATCCAGTTGTGTTTAGAAGGGGTACAGATCTTGCAGGAAATGGCTAGAAATCTTGTGCGTTCACACAAACTCGGTGCCAACAGTGATAACATTCTCTGATTCACAAATTTAATTTCGAAGTCTTTCAAATTGCGTTCAAAGGCCCCTTGAGGGAATTCTATAAAAATAACATGCCGCCATTTCTCAATAAATTGTTTCTGAAATTCGAAATTTGCATCACTGTGCTGCATCCCTTCTAGACGCCAATCAGCTTAAGTCGTGATGTAAGGAATATAGTTTTAGGTCCAAACCTCCTCTAACTTTTATCGAAGATCAAAGATTTATTTGAAACTTGAATACATTTTTCCAGGCTCACAGAATCTCTATAATCTTCATTTGAATTTTTTTATGGCATTTCTGCCCGTTGTGAATTCGTTATGAAGAGAAAGGATGAGATCGTAGTTTTAAATCATGCCATGAGTGTAGCAAATGATCAGCATTTTGTGTTAGTTTTTCAAACTAAAGCCGCTCATCTGTATGGGCGGTTGGAAAAGTGCCCTAACAAAATTTTAATCCACAGAAACGTCTGTTAGTCTACAGTAGTGGAGGAGTTCAGCAGCGATAAAAATGTTTATGAAGGTAATAAAAAACCAAACTTTTCCCTTAAGGAAACGAACCATGGTTTTACTGAAAATGCTCTGACCCTGTCTTACTCAGACTGATTGTCATCCATTTTCAGTTTAACTACCTGTAACGTATGCTTTCTGTTGTACAATGCCTTTTATCTAAATTATACTAACGTCATCTGCGACCAAATTAAGTCCACATCTAAAATGTTTGTAAATAAATATAACGTTAAGCCTTCAGTAAATATGCAGACGGTCTACTTTTTAGAAAGCTAAACTATTGCAAAAGATTTATAATAAAAGTTTATGTATATGAAATGTTTTTGTAAATACCTGTAAATGGTTCAATTGTGTTTTATTAATCCAGTCCCCAATGCTGTTTAGAGAATCTAAATAATTAATAAGTAAAAAATAACCACAATACTAATGCAGTGGCATTTTTTTTAAAGGCAGGGACAACAATTTCTGGTAGTCAATTTTGACATACGAAATAACCAAAATGAACTCAACTCCTTCAACAAAAGGGTCTTGACCCTTTTTGAAGGCTCCTCCCCTATAGACAGTAGAACTCAGATTTATTTAAGTGGCAGAATTAGTCTTCAAGCAGTTCTTATTGTATATCCTACCATGGGATACAGAATCTGCCCCACTTAAATTTATATCCAAATTTTGTGATGCTAGATACATTCATAAAATCAAATGTAAAATGTTTTGCTGAATGAATGATGACTCAAACTAATAGTGGCTAAACATACATGGAATTTACTTTCAAATGTAATTTCCTTGCTTTGCTTGTAATTCAAAATAATCTTCCAAATTTGTTCAGATGTCTTAAACATGTGGGAGTTGTGGCTATGTTCAAACCATTTTTACTGTTTTCAAAGCTTTTACTGCCATAGAGTATGACATGTTCCCCTTGTTTCTCTATAGGTATAACATTGCAAATGGAACACAGCAAATGGAGGACATTTTTAGGAATATGTATGATCAATATTATAGTTTTTCTGATGTGGGCATTCAGGAACTGGCATCCTTATTACACAGGAATGTTGCCCTTTTATAATAAACAGAATACCCATTTAATAACACCCATCAAAGATTCAAAGCACTTTATGGTGTCCGCATTTATCGACCACAGGCTGGACGCAACGATTCGAGTCATCAGCATAATCAACAGACACAATCTTCAACCGCTTTACTGTATTTACTGCTTTACTGAACACAACTGTAAAACGACTGAGACTGATGTACAGATACACAGTGACCATTTTGGCTTCCCATTTCATGTCTCAGATGTGATTTGTAAAGGTGACCACTTGCAAGATGCAACACATGTCCTCATCTCAACTAATGCTTCATCGGTCAATGAGACGCACCGGTATCTGCCGATACGAAACCGTGCAAAAAGTGACACTTTCAAGTATAACTTTACAGTTTGCATCTCAAATCTCTTTCATGGCTACAATAATGTGCTGCAATTTGCTCAAGACATAGAGATGTACAAGCTTCTGGGCATACAGCGTGTGGTCGTCTATAATACAAGCTGTGGACCAGACCTGGAAAAGCTTCTGAAGCATTATGAAAGAGAGGGGATTGTAGAGATTGTTTCATGGCCAATCGACAAGTTTTTGAACCCGTCCTCGGGTTGGAACTTTAATGAACACAAGGGTGACCTTCATTATTATGGACAATTGGTAACACTCAATGAATGCATTTATAGATACATGTATCAATCCAAGTACGTTCTCCTGAACGACATTGATGAGATCATCATGCCTTACAAATATAATAATTTAACTTCTCTCATGGACAACCTCCAAGCTCAGAATCCCAAGGTTGGTGTTTTCCTCATTGAGAATCACATATTCCCCAAAACACAGTTTGACGATAGCGGTCGCTTTAAACGTCCAGAATGGATTAATATTTCTGGGATCAATATTATGGAGCACATTTACAGAGAACCTGAACGAAAGAACGTTTTTAATCCAGCAAAGATGATTGTTGATCCGAGGATGGTAGAGCAAACGTCTGTACATTCCACTTTAAAATACATTGGAGAGACGTATAAGGTTCCACCTGATGTGTGCAGAATTATACACGTTAGGGTCCCACTGCAGGGGAATCTGAACAAAGAACAGCTGCATGTTGACCAAAGAGTGTGGGAGTTTGAGCAGGAACTTGTACCAAATGTTGACAAGGCCTTGATGCTTTCTGGTTTGTTAAAACCTAACAGCTAATGTTTTACTACTCGAGACTGGTGTTGGTCTCAAGACCAGTTTCAAGACCCTTGTTTCATGGTCTTGCTGTCCTCTCTGTGTTGACTGTCTCTCTTTTGTCTTGGTCACAGACTTGGTGGTCTAGGGATTTTATATGGTCAAGACTACAACTGTGGCACTAAGACTAAATTGCTGGTTGATTGTGTCATTTAATCATTTTGACATTTTTGTTACTCTTACTGTCAATAAGAGAATAATGGGAGATTGTTTTAAATATATCAGTGAAGAAAATGAATACCTAAATTTTTGTTAAGGTACTTATGTGACAGGGTTCTGTCTTTAAATTATTTAAAAATATATATTTTGATAAAAGCCTTTTATTTTGTTGGGTGTTTACAGGTTTTCTATGATCTTGCAAGATTTAAACTTTTTCCACAAGACATATCAAGATATCATTGTTTACTTAATGACTCCTGTTTTATGAAAAATCATCGATAAATGGCTCTGATAAATATCAAAACCACGACACCTGTTGATAAAAATAATCTTTCTGTAGTGCGAAGTTCTTTATTCCATATAAAGACAGGAAAGCACATTATGAACACTATGGCCACATTATGAACACTATGGCCATGTAGTTTTCTTTATTATCTGTCAACAAATGGCAGATGTAAAATTTTTTGCTTTGAGGAAGACACTGCAGCAATGTCTGTGATTTCCTTATTCTCTTATTAATTATATTTCTGAGAATTTATTTATCTATTAGGGATTTCAAGATAATTTTTTTATATGATTGTTTCGTGTGTTCTATTTGTGTTGAACCCTGGACTGAATACCGAATATTTTGATCTGATCTGAACACACTAACTGTTATCAATGTTTTTTGTAATAAAGGTAACAAATAATGATGGTGCTCTGGTGCTTCATTAATTTTATTTATTAAAAATATTTTATTAGTGTAAAGCAAAAGGGGTTTTCAAAAAAAGTTGCACTTTTGTTACTGCATTACGATGGCTTTTAAGTAATTGTGATACTGTATGCATACTTATGTTTCGTAAATTTAGCAGCTAAATGCAAATGATGTCTGCTAGAAGAAAAGTATGTATTTTTTCAAGTAGTTGTCATTTGTTGCAAGTTGCAAAATCACACCTGCCTTGTGTTTAACCACATATGTGCATGCTCTCAAACATGAAGTACGAGGGCACAAATATTAAGGGTACGAAATACTTTGATATCAAAGGTCAAAGGAAATTACGCTAGGTTCCTGTTGTCACCACTTTTAACGTTTTTCCTCTCTTGCAGAAATGCACATGTCTACTTCATATTTAACTGTATTGTGCGTTACCATTCAAGCCATATTGAATTATGAAATACTGAAAAGTATACGCATGAACATTAGACCATTAAATCAAAGATCATTTTAATCTACATTTAAAAAAAAACATATTTAAAACTCATTGGCAGTCGGATCACAAATACTCTTACAGTGGTTCATACACAAACGGCCACACACACTCACACCATGTTCAAATTTATATTTTCAATCACATACACATGAACGCAAGGCCCACATTATGCTTGTAACATTTTAAGACATTTTGTATGCTTAGCACCATTGTTACGTCCCAACATTTTGAGCACAGTGCATCCCTCTTCTTACACACGCACACACACGCACACACACATTAGACTACTCTGTAATGTACAGGAATATACTGATACAACATCATAAATGCTATGTAAATATCACAAAAATTCATGTCATTAATTTAAATTTCGAGAATGTGCTAATGATCAGATAATACTGAAGTCATAAAAGACAAAGATATGTGAGTTCATCAGGAACGAAGGAGTCCCTTCTGCATGTTATCTACACATATCAATTAAATTTTACTGTTTAAAAGGGAAGACTTTTTGCCATGTATTTTGGACCATTGTGTTTTTGCAAAGAACTTTCAAGGTCGACCTTAAAGCTTATACAATACTTTTAAATAATATATTGAAAGGTGCGGTGCATTTATTACCTTAAAAATGGAATTGAAAAAATAACAGTGATAAGTTCACAACTGCATGACTCTCACAAATGTTTTAGGAAGTGACTTAAAATGATTACACAATGTCAAATGTCTTAAAACATGTTGCACAAAGTCTTTGACAATTCACTTGATTACTCAAGGGCCCATAAATATGTAAGAATCAAGTTAAGTTCATTTATTTATGTACCTCTTATGGCCTATTAAGTAAAAGTAAATTTCTTCAGGCAACTTGTCAACTGTGTATACTCAGAAGGGGTATTTGGATATGGAAATGTAGATGATAAAGATACTCTGATAGGTTATGCGCCCATGATCTGAGAGCGTAGTGGCTTGTACCCGAAGTCGCACAAGACCAGGCCGGAGTAACGGCTTCAATGTGAAGATGATGCCTCTTCCTGCTTCATCCTTGATTCCAAACGGCCTTTCTCCGGTATCTCCTGTTTGCTCAAGGATGGTGAAGGATGTGTTGTCCTGGAGAACTCCTGAGTCAGAGAAAGCTGACAGACGGGCTACACTGTGCTGGGTGGTCATGCCAAGCGGAAGGGTCAGGAGCTTGTACTGGAGGATAGGAAAAGTGCTCCCAATAGCACAATCCAGTGTGGAAGAACATGGTCTGTAGCAGGTGCTGTGGTACAAAAACAGCAGATTATGTGAATAAGTATTTTGAGGCTTGATACAAACCAAGTACAAGTCTAAGTGTAGCTTTACACCTAAAGCGAATGAAGCATTAAGCGTGAGTGAAGTCAAAGCAAATCCTTTGGCTCGATTTGCGTGAATCGCATCATTCAGGCCATACCATCATGCCAACTGTGACTCAAACCACGTGATTTGTACGTTTGATGTGTGCAACATGTGATTCATGTGAATCTCCCGAGTTACAAAAATCTGAACTTTGGCGGACATTTACACTGCATTAACCAATCAGGAGGTTGGTAGTAGCTTAGGCAGAAATCAAAAACAACAATGGCGGAAAGAATTGTCGCTGTTTGTGGATAACTGGAGCTATATGATACATTTTCATACTTTTATGGAAACAGAAGGGACATGGTCATACAATCTGGTAAATTGTAATATATTTATCCAATAAAGTATATATACACCGCCTGGCAGAAGCCCGTCACAACACAATTAGAGTCTCTTATGAAGTGAAGCATATAAACTAGGAAGCAAGTAAACTCAAAAAGTTCAAGTGTCCAACTACGTGCATATTTCATGATTTATTTATGCAATTCACGCCTGGTGTGAACACAGTATAAGGTAATAAATTTTACCCTGGGTTGCGCCCTCTCTGGTAGCTGACCGGGCAGGGGGTGTCAAGACACTGGTAACCACCCCGTGTGTTAAAGCACATCTGGTTTGCTCCACATTGGATGCCTTGTTGAGAGCACTCATCGATATCTATAAGTAAAAATGATTCCAAAAGAACATTTATTTGATATTGACACAATTACATGAGTGAACCCATCCACAAACAACAGATTATTGAGACAGTACATTCACCTCGGCAAGTTCGGCCATTTGATGATAGTTGGTATCCTGGAGGGCAGATGCACTGGTAACTCCCAATTGTATTTCTGCACTCGTGTTGGCACGGTTTTCTAAATGCACACTCGTCGATATCTTCGTTAAGGAAGAAAAGTTCATTTTTAACACACCAATAAATATACAGACATAAAATACAGACACAAGACACAACACAACAGCGTTACACACCTATGCAAGTACCATCCTTGCTGGTGTACCCAATGGGACATTCGTGCCTGGGACGACGTGAAGATGCAAGATGTTCAGGATGCACCGATAGGCGGGTGAGATAAGGTCGCTCTAGGGTGGAGACCAGCTGAGGGCGGAGTCTGGCTTGTACCCGGGTATTGTTGGCAAAGATATGCCCTCTCTCTAGGCCTGCGCATGAACGGCCATCGCCAAGAAGGACAGTGCCTGGTGGACAAAGGCATCGGAAACTGCCTGGAACGTTCCGGCATTGAAAAGCACATGGGCTGGGTACCTGGGCACATTCGTCGACGTCTGCAATTTCCAATAAAGCAGTCTCAATCAATGGGTATGAAAAACATTTTATGTTATATATTTCAATATTTTTATCATGGTCTGTCTGAATGTGTTAATAAAAAGTGTATTTTTATATTTTTCATTTGCAGAATTCAACTCCGTAATGAATCTCACCTAGGCAAGGTAGACCCGCTCCTTGAGACCGGTACCCTCTCGGACAAACACATCCGTACCCACCAATCGTGTTCTGGCATATTTGACTGTATCGACACATGTGACTGCCATCCTGGCATTCGTCTATGTCTGCACACAACAATTTGTATATAATTAAATTCATCTATAAAGAAAAAACGTATTGGGTTCAGAGAGCATTTAAGACCTTACCTACACACACCCCATTTTCTGCTGCGGTCATACCAGCTGGACAGCTGTCAAAACACTGATAACCCCCATCTGTGTTTTTGCACTCTTGATTTGGTGGACACACATTCCTCAAACACTCATTTATATCTAAAGACACACAAAACGGTGACAAATTAACTTCCTCTGAAGGAGAAATTGGACATTTATTGCAGGGGTATTTTTTACATTTTATGACAGCACATTTTTGTCCTCATGCCAAATACTTTTAATCTTCATATATAAACATGATGTTAACATCTGATCTCACTGACCAAGACAGCGATGGCCCACCAGCTGGTATCCAGGGTGGCAGGCGCAGCGATAAGAACCCAAAGTATTGAAGCACTGCTGCTGGCATGGAGAAATGGCTGATTCCCGGCATTCATCCACATCTAAGGCAAAATATTCACAAATTGTTTTTATATATGGCTCCTGCCTCTAGAACAATCCCTCTGTAAAATCTTTATAAAGAATGTATGGTCGAAGAGCAAAGAGACTGTTTACAGGACTAATGCTTTTCTAACAATGCACATATTAACCTTCACAGCTGGTGCCCACCACACTGGGTTTGAAGCCCAGGCCGCATTTGGCCTGACAGCGATATGTTCCTGCTGTGTTCACGCACTGCTGGTTGTAATGGCACATATGGGAACCTTGTGTGCACTCGTCGATATCTGCATGACCATAAAAACCAATGTCAAAGCGGGTGATAGTAATCATTTTTTGCTTATGAAAGATAAAGAACGTTTTTAAGCCTTTATATAAAACTTTTGTAAATCATAATTAACTGTTCAAAGAACATTCTGGGTTCAGTTCAAATTTCTTTTATAAAACAATTATTCAATTCTTTATTAATTTTTTTTAACAGTGGGTGGAAACTGCTACTATACAGGCTTCAAGAATAACAAGAACAATTATTAACTTTGCTTACTTATTACTAAACGCTTACGGACCTTCTGTAACTAATGTAAACATGTACAAATTGGCTTTGGCATTTCAATTGAATGTGCAACTTAATGTTACTGAGAAAAAACTGTGAGATGAATCGTTTATGTGTAAAAAAATTAATCAGTAACAAGGTCAAATCATAATAAACCTAAAGAATTCCTTTTTAAAAGGTTTTAGTTAGAGGGATTATTCCCACAAAAAGTCTGTTTTTATTTATTCATCCTCAAAACCTGTATACTATATGTAAAACATAAAAGATATTTTGAGAAATGTCTTGGTGGCTTTGTGTTCATTAAGTGGAAGTCAAATGATTGTTGTTTGGGTAATAATGTTTAATAAAATACAAATAAAAATGACCAAAATACAAATAGAGTAAGATAAGAAAATATAAAAGAATACATTTTATTTTTGTTTATATACAGTAAGACTGACCTTGGCAGGTGTTTGACTCTGCAGACATGGTGAATCCAGATGGACATGCACAGGAGAAACCACCCATAATATTATTACACGAGTGTGTGCACGGAGAACCCACAGCGCATTCGTCTTCATCTGAAAGATCAATGATAATCAAACTATTCATGAAATATATTTTGTGAAATTAAAAATATAAATTTTTATATTTAGATATTTTGCATACTTGTTTGTTTATTAACACCATCATTTATTTTTCTATATTATGTACATGAGTTTTTAAACCATTCTATTTACCAGCACAGTATGACGCTGTGTCCAAGACGAAACCTTTCGGACATGTTTCCCCGTCCCCTTCTGTGTGAAAACAGATGACATCTCACATTAGTTTTAACACATTTAACCTCTCTGCTGTCCTTATTAAACTGCTTGTCTCCATATTTCATGGTTTTTATTGATTTGCCAAAAACAATTATTATTAGTCAATCCCCATGTTTGTCACTTTGTTCAAAATATTTGCCTAATATTTGACTGCATAAAACTTTTTGGGACACTTAAGTGAAAGGATTCTTATTACTATAAAAACTATTCGAACTTTTTGATTGTATGGCGAAATATCTGAAATTGGTTTAGTAGATATTATTTATCAAAGACATTAATTCATGACACTGCTTACATGCTTAAATTTGATCATTTTACAGACATTACTCATAGTCTAATAACAACATTTACACTAATTAAAGTTTGTTATATGAAATCGTGATTATTTCACTAGTTTGCTTTGTTTAATTTCATAATGCTGATTTGATTATTTGTTTTATTATTATTATTATAAAAGTGAAAAAAATAAGTGAATAAGTGTTCCAAAACTTTGTAGCGGTGTAAATTGTTTTTCAAATTTCCTTAAAACTTACAAAGATAAAAGACTGTGTCAACAACAACTCATGTATTTGTTTTTTTGTATTCGTATTGACATTTATTTTGGGAAGCCTTAAACATAGACCTGGTATGAGTAGACTGGCTGTCATTTTGAACTCCAGGTTCAATGTGAAAAGACTGTAGGTGCTAGATATTCCTGTCAGTCTCAGAAGCTGCAGCAGAGGTCCTTGGCGTTTCTCAGGACCCTCAAAAACCACAGAATGATTGCAGCGCAATGTAACAGGATTTCCGTCCCACATGTGATTCTGTGATGACCAGGAATAAAGCTGTCCCGAGCCCGTCTGCACATATGACTCATCAAATTCCTATCAAAAATTAAAGAAGACATTGAAACATTCTTTACTGGGGAAACTGAGATCCATGTCTTTAATGCTTGAGTCCAAACCTGTAGGTTGACATTGGAGGACAACAGCACTGGAGGAACAAAGCCATTGACAACAATGTCCACCAAAAGAACCCCTTCAGTATCCAGACCTCTGGACACATGTGTCAGCTTCAAGATCTCTCCTGTCATTTAAAAAAAAAAGAGTGGGTATTTCACAGAGGAGCTCACAGCATGAGTTTATTTCTTCGGGAAAAAATACAAACCTGTTTCAAACTCCAGTTGAGATTCCTGTCTGAACAGTCCTTGTGTGAGAGAGAAGCCATTTTGGGTCTCCGGAGATTGGTAGACGGTCGACCAATATATCGGAGCGAATACAGACACGAGTACTCGTAACAAAGGACCTGGAATACACACACTTTAGTATATAATACTTGACTCTTCAGATTAAACTGCACAAACCAAAAGAAACAATACCTAAAAATGGTAGGGGATTGACTATTATAAAACATAATATAGTTATTTAATTTTCTTGAGTTAATTTATGAGAAATACGAACCCCTATGGATATTACATAGGGGATCTCACATGGATATTTAACCACCAATATACATTGTATATGACATTCACATCCGTCTTGTCTCTCACCAACATTCGGAGGGACGTTCTCAACATGAGCTTCAAGGGTGCTGGTACCCTCTTCAGTGTTCTCTGTGATATTGGCCTCCAGAAAGGCAACTCCAAACTCTCTCTCATTGACCATGCCTATCAGACTTCCCCGTGCGCGCCGTGGAGACTCTCCTAAACAGCAAAACATTAGAAAGTGTAAGATATGTATATACAACAGTCGATATTTACTTATCCAAAATCGAGACCACAACATCTTAAGTATTATAAAGTAATTCCTCTTTATCTTATGCACATTACTAGTAGAGACCTGTTGAACTTTATTGTAGAAATTTGAATATATTTAGAGTTATAAAATGATGATTTATGAAAAGAGTCTGTTTGAGGTCAACCTGGGCATAATGAAACTTGACATTTTCTGGAATCCACGTTAGGACCCTCGCATGATGGGCCTCCATTGGCTGGCGGTGGATTGTTACAAAGTCTGATCCGCTCCTGGATGCCATGTCCACAGGTGACACTGCATGGGCCCCATTCCGCCCAGTTTGAGTATCCTCCCGGAACTACAATCCCAGAATTAAAAAGAATTAAAATAACAAACTTAAAGTGATAGTTTGTCGAATCGTTTCATAAAGCTTGGAAGTGCGCTCTAGACAGTGCAGAATACAATACAATTTAACCATAAAGCATTTAGACGTGCTATATACTAAATCTGCAGAACACAAAAAGAAGATATTTTGAAGAAGGTTGGTAAGTAAATAATCACTATTTAAAATTATATGGACACCAAATCAATGCAAGTAGAATGCCAAATTCCAACATTTTTCAAAATATCCTTCATATTCAGTGGAAGTAAAAAGTTTAAAATTAATTTGTTGATGAACTATCACTTTTAAGGGCCTAGTTTTTGAGTATTGTTTTATTGTTATTTTTTCAGCCAAACACTGAAGGGTGTCTGAAAAAATATTTTTACCCTGCACTCTTAGAGAAATTGTTCTTTCTGCAACACCCGCTTCACTCTCTGCAATACACTTGTAGTCCCCCGAGTCTCCAACCTAGAAAGCACAAACAAGCATTGAAGTGGGACACAAACCTCTCCATCAGGACAACTTGCAAAATGCACTATTTATCAAGTTCCTTAAATATAGCCTTTTGAAATTATGGTAAAGGTACTGATATTGCCACCCACCGTGGAACTGTAAACAGCCAAAGAGCCATTGCGGAGGGGATGAAACCTTGTAGAGCCAAGCAAAGGCTTGCCGTCTTTATGCCAGCGAAGGGAGGGTACAGGGTCTCCGCCGACAGCACAATCCAGCATGGCTGCTTTACCCTGAACTACAGTCTGAGTGGTGTGGGCTTCACCCCTAAGCACTGGTGGTTCTGCCAAGACAATAAAGTATGCTCAACCTAACAATCCTACATAACATATTTTATTCCAAAACAGGATGTGACATAAAAAGAAAAAAAGAAAACATACCTCTGACACGCACGAATGAGAGTGTCCGTATGGAGCCCACAGCGTTCTCTGCAATGCAGACGTATGTCCCACCATCACTTATAGTCACGTTCTCAATGACCACTGAGCTTCTACCAGATTCATCAACGCTCACACCTGTAGACAGAAGATAAAAACATTTGTGACTCAAGTCATGTGAAGGTAAGTTTGGAGGAAACAAGAGATGGACCCATCATGGCTATACCTTTATATGGTCGGTTGTTGGATGTCCAGGTTACTGTGGGTGGTGGAGTACCCTGTGCATGACAGGAAAGAGTCAGCCTTTGGCCTTTATTTAGGGTAACATCTCCAGGCAACTCTTTAAAAGCAGGTCTCGTGTTGACTGACAGGTGAATGTCATGTCGGGCCGTCCCAGCAGTGTTTGTAGCCACACAGGTGAACGCACCTGCATCACCAGTCTGCCCATAAAACAACATGACATTTATGAGGGTATATAAAAAGAGTAATTATTTCAAAAAAGGTCATTATACCTCTGCTCTTTCAATGATCAGTTCTCCAGACCTCAGTAGAGTGAATTTGCCTGGTAGGTTGGGTATAGGAACTCCCTGTTTTTCCCAGCTCACCCTAGGCTCGGGAAGACCCTGTGCTGCGCATGGCAACAGTGCTTGAAATCCCTGGATGACGGAGATCTCTGATTGACCAACAGAAATGATGGGTGGGGCTAAGAGGAAAGACACAAACAGATAATTATGCACTAAACGTGGCTGCAAAATGTTAAGATAGCAGCAGTATCAGTTATATGAATACATCCATGGTAATGTTTTTTTGCCATGGATGTCATGAGTTTCATTTAATTTTATTGACCTTAATTGTTTGGTAATGTAAACCCTCAAATTAAAGCCCTCAAATTAAACCACTAATAATGAGATATTTTTAACCTTTTTGCTTCACGTCTTTTCTTACGTCAGAAAAAAATTCGCATTTAATTCATGACTCTTTATGGCCCAACTCTCAGTGTACTCTGATTGGTTAAAAAAGTCTAGACTAATGTTATTGGTCAACTCTCCTGTCAATTACAACATCACCACACGTGACAAGGCGACATCATGTGAATCCAGTTACTCCTGAAATTGTAACTTCAGAGTAAATTAAATTCAAATTTAATTGAATTAAATATTCCCAACTTCGAGATCTTCCAAAACAATGACTGACCAATGAATGACACTGATAAACCTCCTGAAAAAATTGGGTGAACTTACTAAACAATGACCACAATGAATTAGTCAGACACTTTTTTAATAAATTGGGTGAACTAACCCAACAATGATCCCAAGAATAACTGATAAATTTTTTGAATAAATTGGTTGAATAACCAAACAATGACCCCAATGAAGTATTGATACACTTTCTGAATAAATTGGGTGAACTAACCAAACATTGACCACAATGAATTACCGATCCACATTTTGAATATATTGGGTGAACTAAATAACTAAATTAAAGAGGATGCAACAAATCCACTAAAGCTTTCTAAACAATATTAACAACAGCCCCTTCATCTTGCATGAAACTTACTTTGCAGAACCAGTCTGATGTCTTGGCTGGCTCTACCAACATTGTTTCGGGCTGAGCAGGTGTACATTCCCGCATCACTACGTTGAGTGCTGGTGATGTGCAGGGTGCCGTTGGAGAAGAGTCTCAGGTTGGTACCTTCCACCACTGGTCTACGCTCCCTGTGCCAGGTCACATCTGGTTTTGGCTGACCATCACTGGTGCACTCAAGACTGACCGGCTGGCCAAGAACTACTGTGTATTCCAGATGAGGTACAGATAGCACTGGAGGAACTATCACCCAAGAAAATAAGACAAACTGTGGGTCAGCTTTAGAGAAAACTTAAAGAAGTTCTTTGTTATATCTATTCATCTTCTTTGTCAACAGCTCCATTTGTATTTTTACAATTTAATAGAATATAATTTACTGTTATAATTTACACAACAATATTAAAATAAACCAACTGGCACATCGTATTTATAAAGCATGCACTTATTTTGTTTTGTTACACTTATAAATAAATGAATAAAATAAATATAGTTCATGTACCTTGCAAAATAAGGTTGGTCCTTCCCATAGCTGTGCCAGCTTCATTTTGTGCAAGGCACTGATACGTCCCAGCATCCCCAAGAGTGACCCTCGAAAATTTCAAAGCTGCATTGGAAAGAACCGCCAGTCTGTGACCTTAAAAACAGCCAAAACAAACACAAAACTATTGTTTATGATCTCAAACTATTTTTATATGACCTACATATTCTTTTTTTATTTATTATTTATTTTTTGAATGCCATGTAGGCACTTAAGGCGAATTTATGGTTTCATTCATCATAATTTAACAAAACGAAAAACTTTACACTTTCATTAGATTATTTTACACATTAAATAAATAAATAAAAACAATGTAAAAGAACAAATAATACGATTATGTAATATAAAATGTAATACATGTATTATTTATTAGGTAAAATATTTAGATTTTTTAAATATTCATTTGATAAATGTAGTTATTGTATTTTAATCTAAACATCTAAATACAAGCAAATTCAAACATTGCCTGATGTCCATTCCAACAGAATATTTGTGCATGTGTGAGTCTTGAATTACCAATCTGACACCTATGTAAATAGCTTGATCATGTCTGCTTTCAAACTCAGAATATGGAATAAAACTTTACCCCTTATGGAAAATATTCTTATTAATTATGGGTTGATTATTGGTAAATGCAAATGTGTAAAGGTAATGTAAAATGAAAACAGACACATCAGCTCATCTGCTTTGTTTGTTTCCTGCAATTCAATATGGACTGATATCCAGCAGAAATGTTTTTTTTGGCACTTTATATAAACAGCATTTGGCATTAGATTTTAAATCTGTAAATAGATAAATTATGCTAATTTATATGAAAGGTGAACACCCCAATATGAACTTAATAACCAACCTGTTGCTACGGGAACACCTTCACGTTGCCATGTAACTGTGGGCCTCGGATATCCATGCACTTCACAGGGCAGAACCACAGAATGATGTAACAGAACCTGGACTTCCTCTGCCATGGGCCTAATCTCTGGGGGCTCTTACAATGCAAACATACAAATCGAATGTAAAAAAAGATTTTTGGTTATGAAAACCTGCATCAAATAAAATTAAATAAATGTATAAAATGTGCTGTTCTTTGTACCCTGAACACTTAGAGTAATGTGTTTATAAGCCACTCCAACTGAGTTTCGTGCAGAACAGGTGTATTTGCCAGCATGGCTAGGTGTGGCTGCCAGGATCTCAAGTGCACCTATTCCACAACAGAATTGAAAAATAATAAATACTAGCAATATACAGATATAGTCAAATTTATTTGAGTTTTTGTTTGCGGGGGGGTTCTGTGGCAGGCTTACCTGTGGGCAGCACACGGTAACTGCCCCCCCGAGTGCCCAGCTGCATCCAGTTCTTATTCCAGCTGACTGTAGGCTCTGGGCGGCCCGTGGCATGACAGGGCAACACAACAGGGGACATTTTAACAGCTGTAACACTGCTGACATCGTCTTCAATTTCAGGAGGAACTGAAAAATATTGAGAAAACAATACAGGACCTGCATGAAAAAATAGGAAGTGAAAGTGACTGGTCAAACTTGTCAGATAAGTTGACACGTCAGCCAAATGGGACTTCTGCATTGAACCTCTCCAGTGAGTACTTAACCCAAGAGCACTGAAGTCAAAACCTGCAGAAACTGAGAATTGAACAAGCAACCTTGTGGTCACATGACCACCCCATTGTGTTCTAAGAAAGTATTTGAGAAACTTATTCCAACCCTGACAATGACTTTCTTTGTTTTGCTAAACACAAAAGTAGATATATTGAAAGCGTTGGTAACCAAACACCACTGGTCCACATTGAGTTCCATTGAATGGACACGAAACAACGGAGGGATTTCTTAAAATTCTGTTGTGTTTCACATAATGAGTCACATACTGTGTTTTCCCGGCAGGATCACATATTTCCAAGATTTTTTGTCTTCAAGACAGAGAATCATTTTAAATCTCAAACCTTGCAGAATGACCTCTATGACCCTTCGTTCTTCTCCGACTTCATTTCTCACTGTGCACTCAAAATAGCCCTCATCCTCGTCTGAGGGAGAAGTGATGATCAGAGAGCCAGATGACATCAACCTTCAAAACAAAATCATATCAGTTTCAATAGAAACCTAATCAAAGGCCTGCTGTACCTGCAACTTAAGCTTATAACTTTGAAAACAAACTGAGCCCCCATATATTGAATTATTGTTCTGCGCACCTGTAGGTAGTAGACTGAAGATCCACATTGAGGGGTGTACCGTTCCTCTTCCAGCTCACCTGAGGAGCAGGTATACCTGTGCTCTCACAACTTAACACTGCTCTCTTGCCTGTGATTGCGGTTACATTAAAAGGACCAGGGCTGATCGAGGGTCCAACTGGAAATGAAAAGTGAAGATAGGAATAGGCAAATAAGAACCGGTAAATTTTGATATTTATAACAAAAAATAATGTGATGTGATATTGCCTTTTATTGTATAACCTCAAATTAGAGTTAATGTAATGGTGTAATGATTATAAAAACATAGAATCAAAATCCTGTTGCATTATTTTTTTTTTACTTTTATCTTTTATACTTAATAATGAAAGCTTTTAATCTATGAAGTTTAAGTACACCCGTGGTTGATAATCCACCGACAAAATTGCGTAAATAAACATTTTTCCTGAAAATAATTTTTAAAATATCCAAGCCACATTGATCTTGATTTAGTTTATGGAGCCCCACGTCCATTACATCACTCTCTGAAGTTAAAAATGTTCTAAAATTTAAACTGAAAGCTGGCAAAGTGGTCCTTTCGATCCAAAACTTTACATCATCCTGTGCATATCTATGCCTAAAACTGCTTAGACGCATGATAAAATGAGTTACTGTGATTGGTTACAGGTTAATGTCATCATTAACCAAAGCAGGTTCAAACCACATTTTACACAAATGCCTTTGTTGAACTTCACTTCTTTGGAGAAAATACTCACTATTGGCTTATATATATATATATCTTTGTACAAAGTTTGACTTGTAGAATATTTAAAACACCATAAACCCCATTTTTCATGGTCCTGCCCTTCTTGTTGTTATTTGCCTTGTTGGAAGGACAGGATCATGACTTCCCCATGTCTTAGGTTTGTGTTGGAAGCTAAAGGCTACTTTTTCTTTTGAGCCATATGCCCTTCGCCCGATTCTTCTGTTACATGCCTTTCTTCCATATTAAAATCTTCCAAAATTTAAATTAAATTTCCTGTCCTGTGTTTAATCATTTGTATATCTTCCCCTTTCTGGTTCCTGTCTTGGGTTAAGTTTTATTAATGAAAAGTTGGTTTGGTTGTTTTGTAGTTTTGTTCTTATTTAACTCCCTAGAGGGATTTAATGGTATGTTCTTGTTCATTTAAGTGTTTTTGTCAAGAGATGCTGGGTTCTGTTCTTTTTGTGAAATAAACATATAAACAACATAAGAAACTTAATATTCCAAGTGCGATGAAGAATGAATTTAGTCTGGTGGTTAGAGAGATGGACTTGTAAGCAGAAGGTTGCAGGTTTGAATCCCACTGCAAGCAGACAATGACTGATGTGCCCTTGAGCAAGAAACCTTACCCTTATATACTCTGCAGTGATAATTGGCAAACTACACAATACTTGTAAGGCCCTTTGGATAAAAAAACATTTACATTTAAAATGAATTAATGTTAATGCAAATTAATTGTTTTTTGCATTACCGTAAACTTTCAGATCCATGCCACGATGATCTGATCCCGCCTGATTGGACACACTGCAGTAGTAGCGGCCAGAATCAGAAAGCTGCACTGACTCGATGCGCAAAGAGCCTTCTGACAGCAATGTGAATCTGTTTATAACATTTTGTGATCGGATTACGTACATAAAACCCATTTTTAACACATGAAAAAAATGGACCAGGTAAGAATTCTTTCCTTCTTTTCATCAGTTCTCCAGAATGAAACTCACCTTTCATTATGAAGTTGAACTGGGCCTCCATCCTTCCTCCATAAAACAGAGGAAGAAAGCCCTTCCTCCACCTCACAAGGCAGCACTGCATCCTGTTTGGCATGTGCTATGATAAGGGAGCTGCCAGCTTTGATGACAGGAGGCACTAAATAAACATCATGAATAAGCTGTTGTTAGGCTTATTAAAAATGTAAATAGATATGTTTGACAATAAAAAGTTCAAACCAAAGCGCGTATTTGGACAAGTGCTATCACATATATGAGTTTTTAAAATAAATATTGATTTTGTTTTAATACTAAACGTATGTTGACATCAAATAATATAGTGCACTGCTTCTGGTGGTGGTTTGGCACCCAACATTTAGTCTGCAATGTTTCCTTCCTACTTCTGAACTTACAGATTATCTCTACAGTGAAGAACAAACTGGTGCTGCCAGCCATGTTGGTAACCACGCAGCTGTACTGTCCACTGTCATGAGTACTGATATCTTCAATTTCCAGATATTGTCCATCCGCAATGGTCTGAATTCGACCGCCCAACTAAAAGAGAAAGGACATGGAATGAAGGGGTACTGATATAATAAAAAATAAAATGTGTACAATACCATAATTCCAACCTCACCTGTAGTTTTACATCATCCTTGTACCACTCAATTTCTGGTGGAGGGTCACTCTCAGTTTGGCATTCAAGCGTCAAATGACCTTTGGCAGGTACTGATACAGTTCGGATGTCATTGGAGCCAAGCAGAGTGGGTGGAACTGAAAGTATTAAGATGACAACAATGAGGCAACTTAGTGATCATGGACGCTTTCACCAGCATGACTTTCCCACATCACAAAATAAGCGATAATAAAGTCAAGGTTAACTCACGTTGAATGCGCACCCAGTGGTTTCTGCCATCTTCTCCCGCTGGGCTAGTGGCAAGGCAGGTATACAGGCCTGCGTCCTCAACCTATACCATATCATTATAAACTTCACAATTAACTTCAACAAACTACAATTCAAAAACATTTATGTATTGAAAACAAGCACTATGTGAACTATAGGGATATCCCGTATACTCTCGAGTACTGTATTAATATAACCCATGATTATCAACATTATGTGAAATTACACATGAAATGTTGAAAAGTACTAACCAAGTCAATGGTAAAAAAAGTTATGCCTTTAGAGTCACAATGAGATGCCAAACCCTATAAAGCATGATTGATTGACCAAATAAACAAAAATTTACAAAACACTAGAGTTTGTGCCAGCGTTAGGAGAATCACCAAATGCCGCCCCCCATTCAAAACCATTCCAGATGGTGGAGCTGATACACGACGGGGTCCATCAGACATGTCCCCGTAACACAAAATAAACAGCTTTTACAAATACCACAATAATATTAATGATGAAATGAATCAACGTCTTTATCTATTTTTTTATATTACTTTTGCTCATTTAGCCAAGTACACCATATGTGACCATATCAAATGGTGGACAGAAAGCAGAGTAGTTTATCCAATTTCTATAACTTTCTTTGTGTTGTTCGGCAACATATTATAGGGAAGTTACTTCTTATTTGTCGGAACACAACAGTGCTGTACCAGCAAATTCCCTATGCATTATTATGCGAAACATAACTGCTGACCATTGGGCAAGTTTCAGGTGTACATTTATGTCAGTAAATGATCAGTTGCTGCAGTGTTTGTTTACTAGCTGTTACTACGGGTGTAAACTTCAATTGAGCACATTGTTAATGTTTTACTCAGTGATTCTAAACACCTGAACTTTGTTGATCCTAAGAAGCTGCCCATCTCTCTGTAATACTGCCATGTTGTTTTGTAGGGGACGTCCATCTTTAAGCCAGCTGAGGGTTGGAGGAGGCTGGCCGCTGGCGAGGCACTCCAGCTCCAACACACTGTCTACAGCAACCAGCAGATCATCAGGGGATGAAGAGCCAGATATCTTGGGTGGCTCTACAATGTGCCAAATAAACAAAAACAATATCAAAATCATAATTCCCTTTTTTGTTTTAACATATTTGTGAACTTTTCGCCAGGCTGATAGAATGAGCAGACAGAAGACAGCCATGGTTCATAGCATAGTCTGCAAAGTTTAACAATAAATCCATGGTAAAGAAAATACCCAACACGGTCAGGTTGAAGGTCTTGGTGCTGCTTCCTGCTTGGTTGCTTGCCACGCAGCTGTAGAGCCCTCCATCACTAAGACTCACATCAGAGAGCAAAAAGCGAGTTTCCTGTCCATCCAGCAGAAGGTTCCTGTGCAGTGAAAGTGGCTGACCATCTTTCAGCCAGGAAAGGGTTGGTGGTGGAACACCATGTGCTTCACAGGTTAGTGTTACTGAGGAACCCTGGACCACAGCTACTTGTTCGGTCGGCTCGGTGCGCTCCACAGCAGGAGGAGCTGCCAAAACAACAGTTCAATGACTGAAGCTCAGAGCTGAAGCTCAATTGAATACAGAATGATTGTGTTCTAGGAATTTTCCAAATACTGCCTTATCAGCCATTGGTCAGTTTAGTTTGTTTTGATTCAGCATTTACTTTTATTTTATTTCAAAATTGTGTGATCTATTTTTTTTTTAAATAAAGATATTTTGAAGAATTTGGTATCGACATAACACCGGTCTGCATTGGCTTCTGATATTTTACCAGTCTGGTATTTCTCAAAATATCTTCTCTAGTGTTCTAAGGATTTTTAAACCACTGCAAGTCAGAATAAAAAGTGCACTTATTTAAACTGTTTTTCTTACTTAAGGAGAAATGTATACACTAGTGTAAAATTGCAGATCATATACACAGTGTATTGTCTGTAACTTTACAAAACGTTTTATTTTACCAGCATGTTATTTGTGAGAGTAACAAATCGTATTATTTATTGATTCAAGTTCATAAATATGAATAGTTTTTTAATCTAGTTTATTTCAGAAGGAAGTATCTTTAAACTCAAAGGAATTTGTACATAATTAATTATATTAATTTGCATGTGGAGGAAGCGGGGTTCAAAAAACACAAAATGGGATCATTTGTGTCCTTAAAAAAGTTTTGGGACAACAGTTCTGAGACTGCGTTCCCCTTTAAATAATTAATATGTTCTGTATAAATTTTAGACGTACGAATTGAAAAATTCTGAAAATTGAAAGAGAACTGTTTTTCAAAGATTCTATTAGATAATATAACTGCTTTTCTTGTGATATTTATAAAAACCCGCATTACATTTTTTTAGTGCAGCAAATCATATCTTGATGTTTCAGCTGTACCTTGCACTTGGAGGTCAAAGTTGAGCTCAGCTAAACCAGCATGGCTACGTGCCACGCAGGTATAGATGCCCGAATCAGACGGCTGTACCTGTGAAATCCTGTGCCAACACAAGGACAATATACTAAATCTCATGTAATAAATTTGTTATCAGAAATGTCAACTTTGAATAACTGACCTGAGAACAGAATCTGAAGAAAGGAGACGGATGCGAGGTGACAGAAGCAAAGGTTGACCATCTCTCAGCCAGCTGATTTGAGGTTGGGGGTTTCCAGTAGCCTTACACTCCAGTGTTACCAAACTGTGCTGAGTACTGTGCACTTGACGGGGGACACTGGTCTCCCCGATTATTGAAGGAGGGACTGTTATAAAGCAATTATTAAGAAGAAATTATTTTAAATGGAGATTTGTTATGTGTGTGATAAAAAAGTTATTCTCACCTGAAACAAATAAAGTATAGATCTTGCTATCCTGTCCAGCTGAGCTGACAGCCAGACATGTGTATGTTCCTGAGTCTTCTGGCTTTACATTTAAAAGTGTTAAAGTGCTGCCATCTGGGGAAATGCTGTAAAACATCAGCATTAAACCTTATTCAGTGAATCTTGAAATAGAAAATCACATTTTCTAGTTAAATAGTTTCTAGTTCAATGTGTGTATTTTCTAGTTAAAAAAAATATGAAATATGAAACAATCCCCTTTTTGTAATTAATGACATTACATGACATGACAAATACAGACATTCTGGCTGCTAGGGTGGCACGGAAAACGTACAATTATTGTAAAGTACAATCAAATGTTATTTATGATTCATAATTTTATGATATGATACTATCAGAATTTATGATATTATCATAATATATTATATGATATTATATTATATATTCCAAAATCTCACATTTTCAGCTTTTGAACAAAACCACTGAAAACAAATTTAATTCTTTTTAAAAATTAGATTTCTGCAAAGTCCAGTGACAAACATAAAAGAAAAAATTTAATTGTAAAATATTGAAAATAAGATTTTGGACAGAAATGTTTTTATTTAATTTGTTATGTTCTGTTTCATTTCATTTCATTTCATTTCATTTCATTTCATTTCATTTCATTTCATTTCATTTCATTTCATTTCATTTCATCTCATCATCTCATCTCATCTCATCTCATCTCATCTCATCTCATCTCATCTCATCTCATCTCATCTCATCTCATCTCATCATCTCATCTCATCATCTCATCTCATCATCTCATCTCATCATCTCATCTCATCATCTCATCTCATCATCTCATCTCATCATCTCATCTCATCATCTCATCTCATCTCATCTCATCTCATCTCATCTCATCTCATCTCATCTCATCTCATCTCATCTCATCTTAATTTAATTGCTGTAAATATTGTTTAAACATTTTGAAACGGAATGATGTTTAATGTCTTACTCTATATTCTCTGTGTTGCCATTCTTCAGGGTAATTCCATTCTTCAACCAGCTTATTTTAGGAGTGGGTGTCCCTGTCACCTGACATTTAAGAGAAAAGTCTTCTCCCACATGTGTACTGACCTCTGATGAGTGGCCAGAATCTATAATAGTAGGTAATGCTGGTAGGGACAAACATATTTAGTTACTTCACACATAGAGGATGGTTCAGATTATGCTGTGAGAACTGTTGTTGCATTTTTACCATGTACAGTAAGTAAATAGTCTTTCTGCGTCTGTCCTTGAATGTTTTTGGCTATGCAGGTGTAAGTGCCCCCATGAGACATCTGCAGAGGTCCTAACTCCAGTCTGTTTCCTCTCATTGACCAGTTCCACTGCAAACTGCTCTCTATACATAGTAACAACACACATTTTTTACAACAAGATCTTACATTTATCATACGTTCACGCGTAATGTATTTTTTACAGACCAACAGGAGAGCCATCTTTCAGCCAGGTGATGCTGGGTACAGGAACACCAGAGACCTCACAGATGAGGGTGATGTGAGAGCCCAGATTCTGTGTGACTGTCTCGTGAAGAGGGCCCTCCATCACAGGAGGCACTACAAATAAGGGTCATTTAAAGTTTATGTACCTGCATAATGCTAATAATTCTGTATACTGTGTTTATATGACTAGAATAAAAACTCACCATGCACTGTTACCCTAAATGTGCGATCTACTTGGCCGGCAATATTAGACACCTTACATGTGTACACCCCACCATCAGCCACCTAAAAAAGTCAAAAGCATATTTATTACTATACGGTACTAATTAGTTTACGTGTGTCTTAAAATAGATAGGACCATGTTGGCTAATGTGGACCACTTGAAAACACTTGAAAAAGGTGTCTTAGTAAATATTACAAAAATAAATAGTTATATTAACTTAGTAATAGAGGGGTGAATAGATTTTAAGAGAACAAAATGTACAAAATTGCATAAAAATCCATCAGTTAATTTTTATAAAATGTATAAATATTTTATAAGTCAATGTAATGAGATCAAATTGATTTTTACAAACATATCTATATATTTGGGGGATTCCAATAGAAATATTTGAGTTAAACAGGTTACGTTTTTTACTTACAAATACAACATGTAAACCACATAACTACTTCATTTAAAAACTTAAAAATTTGCTCTTTTATAAGTGTAAATAGTTTTACATTTAAACACAATAAAACAATTTAAAAATACATTCTTGCTGACCTGAACGCCAACTATTTCAAGTTGCTGGCGCTCTAATCTCAAACCATTCCCAGCAGCCAGCTGTAGCCCATTACGATACCAGGTGACCTCCGGTTCAGGGACGCCACGAGCCTCACAGCGCAGAACCAATGCTGACCCTAACTGAGGTGTCATGACCTCTGACTCAGAGTCTAGAAGTGGGACAAGTGTCGGCAGGTCTAAAAACAAAGATTCCGTTTATTGAAAAGCGCCAAACGTTACAAATACACATATTATTATTCAACTACACTGACCATAGACGGTAAGCATAATGCTTTTCTGGTCTTGTCCGGCTGAGTTTGTGGCGGTGCAGACGTATTGGCCAGCATCCTGCTGTCCAGCCCTGTGCAGCTGCAGCATCTGCCCACCTTTGGACAGAATGATGTCGCATTTCAAACCACTCATACAATGCTGTGCTTCATGAAGCGTCACTAAACTGCGAAGTAGATTTAGACTGAGGTTTACCTGGCAGTATGTGCATGCCCCTGGTAAACTCCAGCACCTGCCCATCTTTGGTCCATATGATGTCAGCAGGTGGATATGCCTGCACATCACAGAGCAGAGAGATCATGTGACCTTCCACAACGCTCATATCCTCCTCTCGGCTGCCCACTATGACTGGTGGAACTGAAAGTGACATCATAACATTTATACAGAGAATGCATTTAGGGTGATATATAAAAGTAGTCTAGTTACACTGAAAATAAACAATTTGTTGTGATCCTACCTTGAACAGATAGGCTGTAGAGTCTCTCGACAGCTCCAGCTTTATTTTCAGCAACACACTGATAGCTGGCCGTGTCCGAAACCTGCACATTCAGGATCTACAGACAAGGAAATTAAGTAAGTTTGAGACATGGAAAATAAACTTGTCAAAATCAACCTTGTAGGAATGATTTAAGATTATATCAGAAATACTTTTATCTGAAGTGGCTTACAATCATTTCCCTACAATCAAACCAAAAGTTTAATTTTCGTGAAACAATTTATACAAAAGAATTAAAGCTCATAAATTAATAAAATTCACTGTTTAAAATGTGCTTTTATGTTTGTAGAAAGTTAGAAGATATAGTACTTTTTGACAAAAAGTATTAGGTTTATATTTAAGTAAAAAAATGTTTCTTTGTATAAACTTAATAAAGTGTTTTTAATGAATTTTTAGTTATTTTAATATTTTACACTGAAAAATCTATTTAAGGCTTTCAGATTTTTTATATAGTTTATAACTGTTCCTTTTTGTAACATTTACTCAGTGTAGGAATCGAACCCATGACTCCTGCCTTTGTGGAACAAATAACATATTCTTGATAAAAGAAAACATTGAATAGTCGCTGGGAATAAGACCATCACCTCCAGGAGTTTCCCATCCTCTAGAATCTGATGATGAGGGCCGTCGTAAAGCGTCAGGCCATCCTTAAGCCAGGAAACAGACGGAGCAGGGTTTCCTGTGACATCACAGCGCAGTGATACAGTGGAATTGACCACAGCAGACACATCCTGCATGAACTCATCAGCCTGGCCATCGATTACTGGTGGAACTGTGTGAAATACAGAACATAAGTAGGTCATTTCATTCTTCTTGGTAGTAAATGTGATAAACGATTGGTTGTTTAAATTAACTTGCTTGAATTGTTTGATTGAATGGAGGTTTGCCTAATTGTTACTTTGACTTTCTTACCCAGTACCACAAGGTCATAATGCATTTGATCCTCTCCAGCTTCATTCACAGCTTGGCATGTGTATCCGCCACCATCCTCAAGCTGAACCCGTGGGATCTGTAGAACCTGACCTCCTTGAAAAACCAAATAATAATTACTTACAATTGTAATATATTCATGTATTACCTGAATTTCCAAAAATTATGTGCCTTTATCACATGATGAAATATAAAATGTATTTGGATTATAATTTTTTTATTTTATATAACTATAATATTGTTTTTTTTGTAATGATGATTATCCATTATACATGCATACAGGGCATGCATGCGTGCATTCTTGCGTGTGCTTGTGTGTGCCTGTATGGGTTCAATGTGTGTCTGCATATTACAAACGTAATTTAATATTATATTGTTAAATAATTACTCTAATAATATATAAAATATATTTAATACATTTTTATCTTATTATTTAATTTGTAAGATATATATATGTACTGTGTGTGTATATGTATGTGTGCATGATATTTTTATTTTCTTAAACTCACTAAAAAAGTACAAGTAAAACTGTAATTTAACTAAAATAAGAGCTAGGGTACCCCCCAAAAATTTTAAATATTTATGTAAAATTAAATGTTTTTCAAATTGTAAATTTGAACAGCATTTTAAACTGATGGGAACATTCTGTTACATACGATTTTTCCAATATTAAAACTACTATTTAATATTAAACATTAAATGTATTATTAATATTACTATTAATTAATATTAACTAAAATTACTAGTTTAACATATTGTTTACATTAAAGTATATGTTGTATGACACTTATTTACACAAAAATTGTTTGGGGAAAAGTACAATGGTCAAATCAAGGTATATTTTTAGTACTATGTATATTCATACAGGCTGCCGTTTTTTACGTGTATAAATATCGTATGAAATGTCCTAATTTGTCACTGAATTAATCAATATTTACAACTATTACTACACACTGCAATTTCAAAAGTTTTCCGTCCACTCACCAGGAAACACCACCACTCCATCTGCGCTGGTCAGTTGTCTGCCTTGTCTATACCAGCTGAGTCGAGGAGGTGGTATGGCATTGCTTTCACAGGAAAGACTGATGGAGTGTCCCAGTACTACTTCCTTTCTTTCAATCATCCCTTCATTGCCATCAGGGTCTTCTTCATAGCCCTCCCTCTCACCCAATGTAAAGCCAGCAGCGCCATTTACCACACGGTGAAAGATCGGAGGAACTAAAGACGACAAAGTTGAAATGTAATTCGTGATTTTAAATGTTCAATCCAATTAATTAGTGTGTTGCAAACCTTGTATAATAAGATTGAAGTCTCTCTTGTCTTCTCCAGCTTTGTTGGTAACCACACATGTGTACTGACCCTCATGGGACAGTATGGCGTTCTCGATATAAAGCATGTGTTGGTCCACTCTGAGGCCGGTGTGTGTGTTCTCGTTTAACAACTGTGAACGAATTCGAAGGGTATTTTTAAAGTTATCTATTTCACATTCTCAAACGGCTGGTAAAAGAAAAATTAAAGAATAAAAAGGCAAAACCACACCAACCTGTCCATCTTTAAACCACTGCGTGACAGGTTCTGGAAAACCCTTGGCGAGGCATGACAGGGCCAACGTCCCATTAATTTTCACTTTCTCTTGTTTACTACCAAAGCTGAGAGTGGTTGAATCACCCTCGATCTGTGGAGGAACTGAGAAATAACAATTGCTTTAAATGCATAGTTCTTCTAAAAAACAGATATTTGTATGCAACCAATAAGAAGAAATTAGTATTTTTTTAAACAAAACAAGTTTATATTTGATTGACTCACCCAGAATCCTTAGTGTGTGGTGCCTGTATGCCGTTCCCGCTGGGTTGGTTGCTCGGCAGGTGTAGGCTCCAGCATCACTTCCACGGGCCGCAGCCACACGCAAAGCCTGTCCACCCTGTGTGTATGTGAGCTGGGGACTGGACACGATAGGGTGGCTGTCCTTTAGCCAGGTAATGGTGGGAACTGGGATGCCTTCCACCTCACAGTGAAGAACAGCCGGGAATCCCAGAATAACGGTAACGTCTGAATGCTCACTGGAGTCACGAATGCTGGGGGCAGCTGTGAAGTTAAACAGTTTTTGTGTAACTCAACTGGTAACTTTCCAGACAATGGCATATCATTAGAAAAGCTAGACATTTCGGCAATCATTTACCTTGTACGTTCAGTCTGAACTGGCGTGTCTGAGTGCCAGCGTTGTTACTGGCCAGACATTTATACAGGCCGCGATCTCTTGGCATGACAGATTTTACTCTCAGCACCTGCCCCTCTTCCAGAAATTCCACATGAGGGTCTCCGTTACGTGACAAAACTCTGAGAAAGATATGGGGAGGAAGGGCTCATGTGCACAAAGTTGGTAAACACAGATTTTGTTCACCAAGGGTGGGTCAGGAAAGTCTTCCAGTCAAAAGCAAACTAAGTGATTCATTTATGCCCCTAAAGGGATAGTTCGCCCCATTATTAAAATATTGTCATACCATCTTCAAACATGCATGACTTTCTTTTTTCTGTGCAACATAAAAGATATATAGGAGAATGTTGGTGGACAAAAAAACATTTATCCACATTGACTATAACTGTATGAACACAAAACCAATGCAAATCAATGGAGACCACCAGCTTCTCGAAATATCCAACATTTCTCAAAATATCTTTTTGTAAAATATAATAAGATTTCAATTGTAAGGTAACTATTGCTTTTAAAAGATCATTAAGAAATTCCAATGTAATTTCACACATATGTGACTGGAAGAACATTGACCCTTAGTGACATCCATTGGCACAAAAACAACCAGACACTTCTCAAAATATCTTCTTTTGTGTTGAACAGATGAAGGAGTCATAAAGAATTGTTATAGGCCTTTTATAGGCCTTGTTTTGAAAAAGGAGTGCACAATAATCACGAACACAGACAATCACATTTATACTGGTGATCTGAAAGCAGTGTAACAATATCAATGGGCACCAAACACTAGTCAGATTCTACAGTAGTTCTCAACATCCCTAATGTGTCATCCACTTACTCTCCATCATGAGTCCATTCAATTTTAGGCACAGGACGGCCACTGGCTTTACACTGCATGTCCACTTGCTGTCCTGCCGTGACGGTCAAATCCTGAATCCCAGATGAGCCCGAAATCACTGGTGGGGCTAAACAGACAAAAAACAGACGCATACAGACAACACATTTATAACAAACTGAAAAAACCCACAAAGGAACTCATTCATATGCATTAATAAATGTGAAAACTACCAGACACTATCATTTTATTTCATCCAAATGTTCAATGCTTACATCACCCTAACACCTCGTAAAACATTGCTTTGTTAAGTCTTCTGGCTGTATTTCACCTTGTACTTCAATGGTGTAATCCCTCCTGGCCTCCCCAGCGGAGTTCTGGACAGTGCAGGAAAACCGGCCAGCGTGATCATTCTGAACACGATAAATCTTTAAAAGCCTTTTTCCATTCTGCAGATACACCCCTGGGGTCTCCAGTACCTGGAAACAAAGAGGTCATCAATTTGGAAATAGTGGCCAACTTATGTTAGATATTTAATCACCACTAGGTGACACTGCAATACAATATTCATTGGTTGAAATGTAATATAAAGACTTTCTATAAATATCTGAATCTGAATATCCAAAAATATAAATATGTTCATATAACTATAACTGTGTAGAAGGGGCACATCTAATTAGTTATTGTATTTATTGCATTAAGGTTTCATCATCGGCCTCATGTAATATATTATGTTAGTCTCATATTTTTACAGTCTTTTGACTTTTATATTGTTTTAAAGTTTTTATTGTAAAAGGCCAAAATAAGATTTGACCTAAATTTTACCAAAGCATGCATTAACCATAATGATCTATATTAGAAGCCACATACTGGTCTATTGTCCTTAGTCCATGTGATGGTTGGGGTTGGAATCCCAAAAGCATCACATCCCAGCGTAAGAGGCCGTTTCAATGTGACCGTCAGGTTTACCGGCTGTCCATCATCTTGGATTTCTGGTGGAACTACATTTGGAAATGCACAGAAATGCTTTTTAGAATTTGTTACATAAACATTTGCAGGGTAAAATAATTAAGAAAAAAGTGACTTTGAATTCCTCACACGAGTTGCGTAGAAAACATTTATATTACATTAACATTTTAGAAAGCTCTGTCATTAATTCCTCATCCTCTAATCATTTGAGACCTTTATAGCTTATTGTCTTCTGTATTAAACAGAGGGGATATTTTGAATAGAGTCGGTAACTTAACAGAAGTGGCACGCATTCACTTTTAATGTATCGACACAAAAATAATGCAAGTGAAAGGGTGTCAGATCCCAACATTCATCCAGATACCTTCTTGTGTTCTGCATAAGAGTAAACAGCAGATTTGCACTTTAATAATGCTTTGCATTTAGTGGAGTCTCACCATTGACCTTCAACCTGGTCTTCCTTTCCACAGAGCCTGCTTCATTGGTCGCCACACACTTAAAGTCTCCGCTGTGACTGGCTGTAACCGAGTCAATCACCAGCGAGCCGCCCTCGGCTGCAGACACACCGTGTTCTGGACGCTCCGTTTGGATCTCCAGACCATTTTTGAACCATCGCACCCAGGGAGAAGGAGAACCTTGCCAGGAAAAGAAAGCAAAAGAAAGACATTGATCAGACAGCATCACAGTTACCAGTGTGTTGAATATACGGCTCCCCGGAGCCTATGCAGAAAACCAGAAAGCTATCCATCTGACAGGAAAACAAAGAGCAGAGACAAGGATGATGCCAGCAAACTTTTTCTGGTGAGAAGCGGACTGGCTAGCTTTCTGTGAGAAAGGACTTCTAGGTTACATGCACTGAGTCAAACTTCCAAAGCCCATACATCACGTTTATCAGAAGAGACTAGAAATTAGAACAAAGAGCTGCATTTCTAGATTTACAGCACAGAGACTAAATAAAGAGTGCAGAGATTCTAGGACAGCAGGGTACTGTAGTTCAAATACACCAATGAACTCTATCAGCTGTGTCCCTACCCATTTAACAGATGTGTGAGGAACGTTATAGGTCACGAAAGCTTAAGATTTAACCCATGGGAAAGAAAAAGCAAGAAATCATATTGATATGTTTCCTTCTGCACAACACAAAAGAAGATATAGTGAAGAATGTCGGTGACTGGCACCAGTTGACTTGCATTGGTTTTGAGTCCATACAATTGAAATAAATGGGTACCACTGTATGTCGGTAACCAACATCCTTCAAAATATCTTCTTCTGCTTTCTGTAAAAGGAAGATAGTCATAAAGGTTTAAAATGGATAAATGATGACAGAATTTAATTTGTACAAAATTTTTTGGCTTTAGTTCTCATGTTTTTCTCCTTTAAGAGCCACCCTCAAAAATATTTTCCATAAAATAATTAATACTCCAAATAATGAGTACATTTTAAAGCTATGAAATTCATTGAATATTCTGTTTAGATTTTGTTTATAAGTAAGTAAAAATACATACATCTAAATAACCAAATTTTTAAAAAAAAATTGGCGTATATTACAAATCTATATTAGTAAAAAAAAAAATCATTAAATAAACTTGGTCAAATGAACTGTTGGGTTAGTTTCTAAATTATTTTCATATTTTTCTATTGATTTTCTCACAAAATATTTTATTAAGTTAATATAATTGTTTATTTTTGTGATATTTCTAAGCCTATTGCCCTTTATAGACATTCAGACTATCTGCTTCAAATTCAGAATATCATTGCTCAATCCTGTCTATTTTTTATTGCTAAAATGTATGAGATGTAATGAGATCTGCTGTGATTTCCAGCTTTGAAAAAGCAACCTAAAGCAATAACATTTTCCTCTGGAAGGTGGCGGGGCAGAGGGCAACCTCATACTTGTTTAACAATCATCTCTTAAACCTCCTCAAGGCCATTAGGCCTTTGGTTTAAGAAAAATCACTGTCGATAAATGATGTGTCCATTTAACAAGTTACAAAAGCCTTTCTTCTGCCCAGAAGTCTCTTTTCGTTCTCCATGGAGAAAAGAAAGCCACATAATTTTGGAGAAAATACAACGGGGATTAAATTATGGCTATTTTCATTTGCGGATGAGCTTTCCCTTTAATTACTTAATCATAAGACAATGAGAAGTGGAGAGGAGAGAATGTCCAAAGCAGATGTTTACAGTCATAATGTTTGGATTTATTGTTTTTGTGACATAAAGAATGATGTGCACAGCTGGTGATGTTGACATTACAAGATTACATTAGGAGCCGTTTATTTTTCAGAAATCCCACTTACAATACTTCAAATGATGCGTGGTCTAAAAATGTTTTTGGTGTAAGCATGGGAATTCACTGTTTATACGCATTTGGATTTTCAGGGGGCTACGGTCGTGTCTTTCAATGTAAGCCAGTGTTAATATAATGGATAGGCTTGTGAAAGACTGACTTCTAGGACTACAGTCTATAATTTATATGCCACGCTATACACTAAGTAATGTATCCCCATGTATTAAATTACTTGAAGTATAATACCTTTATATAAGCTTATATATGTAACATTTTAAATAGTGCATCATATTTTCCAGTATATTCCCATATATTATTTCTTCATATGGGATCATTAATAATGAGCATTATCAAAAAAGACTACCACTGTCACATTTGGATAGACCCATCTTCTACGTAGTTGCATGTTCGGAGCTATGGTACAGAAGATTGATATTAAGGGCTAGGAATCAGAACCCAAGGTAAGCCTAGAGTTGCTTGTCTTACCCTGCAATGCCATTGTCATCAGGGGTCCTATAATGAAGAGACCCACTACACTCCTTTATGGTGCAGTCTACACATTAGGCTCGAGGGAAAGAAAACCCTCTCATAAAAGTGCTGTCCCGGGCCCTGTGAATTATAGCAACGACCGTGTACCACAAACCACAGATACACTAGGCCTGCGTATATAGACAGCAACCAGAAAATGTATGATGCAGACATTATATATTCTGACATATTTGCACTGTAATTGTTGTTATTTTAAAGCTGCATTGTAAAAATGCAAAATTTTATTACAATTTAATCCATGATGTGCTGATTTTCTATTGGTCACATCCAGTCATGTGATTTTTTTAAATCTGATGTCGTCTAACCTGACTGAGATTGCGGATTTTAAAGTCTACCACATTCCCGCACCCATGGATAAAATGAGAAATGGATAAAAAAGCTTAAGGTGACCGCGGCATAGTAACATCAACCAACAAGCAACTTCATCAAAACATTCATCCCATTAAAATCTGTAATTCCACAGGTTGGGTTTCAATTGGTCTGTTGTTGTTCATTTGGAATCCCCATTATAAAGTCAAACGTCCCCGGAGCCATTTAATGATTGTACATATGTGAGAAAACATTTCTATTTGCACATTTTTTACAATCATATTCTCTAAGTACCTCTCATTTAGTGCCACACAGACAATTCAGCCAGACTCAAGCATTAGTTGCCATAACAACATATTAAAAGGCACCAAAATGTTGCAGGAAATTCACTTATAGCTATTCAAGAAAAATTTGAATTATAAGTGCAGCTTAATTGTCAGATGAAATGACTATTTAAAGGGATAGTTTGCCCAAATAGGAACATTTAATCACATTTGTGTCATAACAAAACTGGTATGACTTTAATTCAGTTGCAGAACAAAAAAGAAGGTATTTTGAAGAATGTCAAGGAACCAAACATCTGGAATGCTAGTGAGTACCCCAGTATGGAGACAAAACACATTCCTCAATGTGTCTTCTTTGTGTTCCAGGGCACAAACAGTCCTTTTTAATTGGATGATCTATTCCATGTCAAACCATTTGCTTGCATGAAGTCAATGTGTTTGAATTATTTAAACTTAAAGCATGCCCAATGATAAAAAAGAATGACCTAGATATTAACACCATATACCGCCAAGTCCCTGTTGAATCAGTTCCGATTCCCAGCTCTATCGATGGCCATCTCAAACAAAACCCATCAAACACTTTCAACCCCTGCACTCTCACTTCTCTCATGTTGCAGCGCCCATAATTATGATTCCTCTCCCAATGGACCCTCTTTTGCCGGAAAGCAGATGTGGCCCTCGGAGACAGAAGAAAGGAGCAGAGTTCCAGCTGCCGTGCAGCCCCCAGTCACGAAACACATTCAACATGTCATATCTGCGACTCACGCAGGGTTGCCATGGCAGGTTTCCTTCATAACAACACCTATCAGTTTACGGCACGCAGCCAGAGTATGTACATCGACAGACAGTGCCACATTTGCGGATTCGTACAAAACACCTTTTCCTTTTCAAAAGGGTTTATGTGAGAGAGCTGTTGATTCACCCCGTGTAAAGTGTTACCAAACCTGAAGGAAAACAGACAATTACAGCAGCCAGGATGAAGCTGAGAAGAGAAATGGAAAACAGGGCTACCCAAAACACTGAGACAGCGCTCCTGTACACACATCCACACATAATTCTGTTCATGGGATGATGTGCTATTCCTGATGATAATGGTTATTATCAATTTTAAGACTTGTACGGAATGTTTGTCTATACAAAGCTCCCTTATAACACGTTTTCATATCTGTAGTATAGTTTTCAGCGGCTCAGTTATTAATTGTGAGGCATTAAGATGCAATATTTTGTTTATAGAACAAAATCTGAGCCCCTTGTCAAAAAATACTTTCAGAAATTCGAGGAAACCCATATGACACTCCTTCGATTCTTAAAATCCTATAGGAAAGTACATAGTGGGAAATTTATGTTTATGCACTGTATGTATATATATATATTCTTATGGGAATCCTATAGAAATGGTTTCAAAAGTTGAACTGGATTCTTATTTAAATATAATCTTAAAATATAAAAGACTGAAATTCTTACTAAAATCCTATAGGAATGGTTCCAAAATAGGATAGAAATTCTTATTAGAATCCGAAACAAACTTCTTATTAGAATTTAATAGGATTTTTTGACAAGGGCATCCTCAGTAAAAGAACCACACTTCTAAATAAAAGGCCCATTTACGGAGAATGAATTTCCATACGAGTTTACTTCTGTCAACGTTGAATGTAATGGAATCAATGGTTATAATAGTTCTTTTCTTCTTAAAATGCAAGCTATGTTGATGTCTACGGGTATATGATGGATTGTTATGGGGTGTAATCTTGGAATAGAACATAGAATAGGGAATGGAATAGAGAAAAACCCTATTAAAATAGTTCGCAAAAAATTACCAACAGAAATTCTTTGTAATAAAGCAAAATGTTCATATTGATGTTTTAATGGAAAGCTTTAGAATATATGTGTTTCAATTGGGTTTCTGTTTTTACAGCAGGTTTGAAAAGCCAGTTTGATTGTCCTAGAAAATATAAGGTGACACAAATGTTTACATTGTTCGAATAAAGCCACCAACACAGCAAATATTATGTCAAAATATTCTTAATAAATTGGAAAAGGCAGCTTGAGGATACACTTATAAAAGTTATCGTTCACCTTTTATAAAATTCTGTCAGCATTTACTTACCCTCTTGTCATTGACATTGAATTTGCTGGTAACTGGCACCAATTCCCTTTTAATGGTTGTTTGTAAATGCAAAAAAGGGACACTTATCAGAAAATACTTTATCAGATACCAATCCTATTCCAGCATTTAACTTAAAAACAAATCCCATGTGCACATTTATTGTAATAGACCACTTGAAACAAGTAATGGCTTAGACTTGGAAACAATATGGCTCACGTCAAAACTTAACAAGCAGATCTGATTACGTAATCACATCCTAATAATGCTATTTAACAAACGATATCTTACGTATAAAAGAAGTTAAGATGCCTGGTGGGAATACAAGAACTTTATGTAGGGTGAAAGCATAGAAAACAACATATGTTGCTTTTCTCAGTGGGGATCGTCTCTTTATCTGTGCCTCTGTGACCTACCTCGTGCTGGGCAAGGAATGATGACTCTCTGGTTGGCCACACTCTCAATGAGGGTCTCTCCATTTGTCTCAAAGTTAGGGGCCTCTGTAACCACACAAACACAGAGTTCACAGGGTTAACTTTAAAAGGTCTGATGCAGAAGGTTGGATTCAGGGTCAACATGGTGAGCGGAAGAACACTAAGTGACTTGTAACCTTTTCTACCAGCGATGCTTAACTCCCTCCACATCAGTTTATGAGTTTATATATTATGTTTTAGTGTAGTGCAGTGAAGTCCAGTATGGTATAGTATTAATATTTAATTTTTAGTTACATTATTAAATATTTTACTTGAAACATTGAAGCATGATCTGTAAACTTTTCTACAAGTTACGCTGAAAGCCCAACATCACATTATTTTAGATTTAGATACTCATATTGTATGAAACTATTTTAATATAGCATAGTGTTGTATAAGAAATGCACTAATATACAAGCACATAATTAATATGAGCATATAAGCTTTGTCAACACTGTAAGCTACCATCTCTATCTATCGGCAGATGTTACTCTCAATTGTCAGCTATTGATATCTGTGGAGACATTAGCATCAGTGCATCTCTAAATAAGTAGAATAGAACTATCGAACAGAATAACACAGTATACAAATAACTGGTACAATACAGTAAAATAAAGTATAGAAAAGACGAGTAGAAGAGAGGAGAGGAGAGTAGAGGAGATCCTAGTTCTCCTAATATGGTTTGCAAAGACTTCAGAAAATAAAGTTAATCAGTATTTTATTATTAAAATTATTATTTATGCAAGATGGACAAACAATACCTAAGACATGAAGAACAATATCTATGGTGTCTTCTCCTGCACTGTTTCTGGCCACACAACTGTAAGTGCCGCTGTCCGAGTGTCGGACTGTCTGGATCTTCAGCATTCTGTCATTTCCCACCAGAGTGCCATCATGGAGCCAACTGATCTGTGGACTTGGTTCTCCTTGAACCACACATGGCAACACCACCGTCTGACCAATCAGAGCCTTCAGAGAAGTAGGTGCTGGCTGTATCCTTGGCTTGGCTGTTAAAATAAGAATGAATTTTGGTCTGTCTTGCTGTAAATGTATTAATTTCGAAAGATTCGAAAATTTAAAATGGTAGGACCATCACTGTATGATACCATGGTAACACTACATGACTTTTTAAATGACAGACTGCATCAAAAGTAAATCTGCTATACAATCCACCTTTTTTGTTACGGATAAATGTTGAGCTGTACCTTGAACTTGTAAATTATAGGTGAGCGAGACATTTCCAGCTGGGTTAGCAGCAGAACAGGTGTAGAATTTACTGTCTATCTGCCGGACATCAGTAATCTTCAAGGCACCAGAGGGCAGAACGGTGAACCTGTTCCAGAAAATGTCAAAGGTCAAGTTGTGAGGTAAGGGGAAACATTTTTGTGAGTAAACTTCGGTTCACAGACGAGAACAGGCAGCCAATTGTTTATGTTCCCAAACAGGTTTCTAACTTGGCGATAAAATCGTCATGAATTCATTTGGTCTGGATTCAGTTTGTTCGACAACTTTATTATGACAACAAGTCTGAAATACAAATAAAACTAATAATTTCGAAAGGAGGCTACAAAGGTTGCCGTATTCATTAAAGCTCATATGGTACAAAGTCCTCCACCTCACATGTGGACTATCGCTGAGGCTACCAATTATATGGATCGAGATCCAGACCCAAGATTGGTTCCACCTGGCCCATGAATCATTTTCATTAATGAATGTAATTCAGAAAGTAATTTGTTTTCTATCCACATGGAAGAGTTGAAGTGCTCCTTCCAGCGAGATGTGCTACAGTGTCCATCTGTACATCTTTATGTAAAACTGTTTATCTGCGTAACATGCTGTTTATTTTTAAGACTCCACTTTAAATAGAAAAGTTCAGCATGTCTTGAAACCCCTGCATTTTGTTTCAGTTAAGTGCCTCCAATCTCACTGTTTTGGAATGCAAGAACATGTCCTTCGCCCCAAAAGAAGCCGGACAGAAGCTATATCTGGAGCAGCAAATACGGCATAAAGTGGAGTGTATATATTTACACCACAGTAAACATTTTATTAAGAAAATACATTTTGATTTACGAGTGACAAAACAACACGGGTGCTAGATGTCGCGACAGTCACATAAACAAATGATGCATTTGTTTATAAATGAAAAATCTGTTACAGATTAACATAATTATTTGCAGTTGAAGAGGCAAATTAAAAGATGTATTTATTATTTATTATATACAATGCTTTACTATTGCCAACTTGACTATTCCCACTGGAAATATTGCATAAATCGCATAACAATACATTATACTGTCATGATTCTGCCTCTCTTGGTCATGTTTTCCTGTTTTTGGCAGAATCATGGCAGACCTGTGTTTTTTGTGAGGGTTACATGGCTTTGGTTGACATGCCATGTGCTCTCTTCCGCCCCCTTGGTATCCCGTCTATCTTCCCATCATTGTTTCATTCCCCACACCTGCCCCTTGTCGTTATCCCTTGTTATCCCTATTTAAAGCCCTTGTGTTTTCTGTCCTGTGTCGTGGCATTACATGTTTGACTCGTGTCTTGTAAATGTTGATATCTGTGTTTCCTGAAATCCTGTTCTTTCTAAGGTCTTGTCTAGTGTTTCCAGTTTATGTTCTTGTTTGATTTGTTCCTGCTCTTTACCAGTTTTGCCTTGTTTTAGTTTATTAGAATTTAACCTTGTTTTGTTTCCCCTCGTGGAAAGTCTTTTGTTTGCCGTTTTTATAGTGTCTTAGTGTTACTGTTTTCCCCATCGTGGGCTTTTGTTTTGTGTTTTTTGCATTAAAGTCTTGTTTGTTCCCCTCAATCTTGCCTGCATTTGGGTTCTCTCTCCTTCACCTCATCCCACCCCTCATGACATTATACACTCTCAAAATTACTGTGTTTTTATGTGAAACCCTTGAAACTCAAAAAGTATGTATTTTAAAGCTTTTAAATTAATAAAATATATATAAATGTGTATATGTAAGTAAAAAATTAGTAAATATAGTTGACTCAATGTATTTAAGAATTTACATAAAACATTTTTTAAATAACACTCTTCAAAATTATACAAAATGTTTTATTTATTAAGTGTTGGATTTTAATCAATTATTTTAAGATTTTTTCACTGAGAAAAATCTAGTAAAATATTAAATATTTAAATAAGTTAATATACCCATTTATTTTTATATTTACTAAACCACATGACATATTTTTTTAGTTTGCTGAAGTTTATACCCTGTGGTTTTGAAGTGCTTATGTGGTGGAAATGATCGCTGAACTAATCTCAGTTTTTGCCTCGATTCAAACTTTCAAGTGCTTTTTAGTAGAGGTGTGACTAATTTCCATGCATACTTGATATAGATGGGGGGTAGAGTTATATCCCATCTATTTTAAGGCAGAAAAAAATCATTTGCTGAGGCCATTTTTAATAAGGTCAACAATTTATTTTAATGGGTACAATTATTGACTACAGGGGGCTCTACAGGAGATCTGTGAGAACTGAATACCTCTGACCTAACTGCCCATTATCCATGGTGAAGTTCACCGGACACCATATTTAATGTCTAATAATTCAAGCAGAACAAACAGACGACCGATCAGACACAAACATGCACACAGAAAATGTTGAACTCATCAGAATGGCACATCATTTGCGTTCTCAGAAACACATGTGAACGCCTGCAGATACAGACTGTGAGTAATTATAAAAATCAGGACAAATGCAATGAGCAAGAAAGAGATAGAAAACAGAAGAAACTGATCTTAAAATGTCTTCTATTACAATATTACAGTTAAGGATGACATTACCATCATCTGCATGATCATGAGTCACTGAGATGAAAAGCAAGCGTAATAGTTTTTTAATAATGTAACAGACACATTTTGAAGTTATCAAGAAGTCATCCCAAGCAAGGAAGTCAAAGTAACGTTCTTGTTTTATTTGTATAACATCATGTTCTGTTAAGTTACATTCTGGCTTGTATTTTCTTTAAAAAGAAGTATTTCATAAAAGTCTGAAGTTGAAAAGTTTAGCGAACCGTCAAATGGCATTTTTAATTTGATTGACAAATGCACTTGCTTGTTGATAAAACTATTATTATTGTGTTGTGTTCAACTATACATAAATGACTACAATCCCGGCGTTTGATGTAGTCCAAGATATCTGATTTAATAACTGGCCTTATAATTACGTTTGAGATTTGTTACTTCACAAATCGTTTACAGGTAACCGAAAACACACACACACACACACGCACGCACGCACGCACGCACGCACACACAAATTATTTGAATGTAAATTAAATAAACTATTTTAAATAAGTATTTTAAAACCTTTTCAATTATATATATTAACTTATTTGTAATTCTTATCATTTTTAAATTCGGCTATTAATTTGACCATTCATTTATATTTTTATGTTTAAATTAATAGTTACATTTTTATGTTTGAATTTAAATATACATTCTTCATGTGATTTAAATCCCTGCTCTTGTAAAACTCCATCAAAGTTTAAACTCTAACCCCATAAAGGTTAGAGCATGGTTGCCCCAACATCCCCAAGGCTTTCCCGTTCGACATGAAACACACTTTCCACACACAATCTTCTTTCCTGTGTGGCAGATGTCTCTGCGCTGGTGTGTTATTCTCGTCAGGCAAACAGAGACGTCGACATGCTGTTTTATGAGACAGGAAGCTCCTGGAGACTTAAACATTACCCAGGCTACACTTCTTCCTCTGTGACTATCAGTCAAACACACACATACACTACTCACACATCTCATTCCTTTTTCTAACCAGAAATACACTGCCTCGCCATTCCAGTAATACTGCACTTTTACAGAAATAGGACATTACCTAATGCTGAAGTTGTCACCCTTACATCATTGCAATACCTCCTACGAATGGCATTGCAAAAATTCCTTGCATGATTTTACTGTTATTCCGATTCCCATCATGATTGTTTTACATTGAGTTGGCCTGACTGAGATATGTCTGCACGACGTTACGACTTTACCTGATGGAGATGCACATATTTTATTGCTCATTCAAAGTGAAGACCAAATGGAGGTCCCAGATAAGCTTCAACCCAGTCTCAGGTGTTTTTTCTTAAGAAAATCAATTGGAGCAAAAAAGAGACAAAAACAAAACCGTTATGAGTACGTCTGAGAAAAGTTTATAAAATGGTCGAGCTCAAGCAATTAAGATAAAGCTCTTTAGATAAAAATCACTTATCCAAAATTTCTGTTGTCAATTTCTCAACCTCGGTATGATTTTCATGTACAGATATTTAAAAAGAAAGTTGGTAACCGATCAGCGGTGGCACCCATTCACTTTAACTGTATGGGTGCTAGCTCCAAACATTCTTCAAAATGTCCTCTTTTGTGTTCAGCATAAGAAAGTCATACAGGTTTGGAATGTCACAATTGTCATTTTTGGCTGAACTTTGGTCAAAACGCTGTGAACTGAACCTTACCGTTCACCTTTAATAAAGATGTTAAAGATCTTATATGCGACCCCAACCAACCCCCCCCCCCCCCCTTATGGGTGTTAGTATGAGTCAATGAACCTAACATCTGTTTTCCAGTAAAACCCATGAGATTCCATCACTCACTTTTGTTTAAAAGTAGGTACAGCATGACTCCACCGGACTTTCACAATGACTTAAATAACTGTAGGCTGTTCCTCAACACACACAGCTTCTCGCTCAGATTTTGTTTTGACAAAACCCAAATCTATTAAGAATGACAATTTAAATCCAGCTCTAGCTGGTGTGAGAACCACAGCTCCCTTGTCACATCTCCAGACTTCTGAATCAGTTATGGCCTCTGAAGACATCTACAGGGAAGTTGCACAATTCATAATTTCCAACTAAAGCATGAGATCCTTTTCAGTAAAGTGAAATGAATGTAAAGCATCAGTCTTTGAGGCTAAAATCTAATGTGACTGCAATGGCTCCACTGAAGCAGAACTGGCTCATGTTCTTGTCTATGGGCGTTAGAGATGGGATGAGGTAAGGAAGTCAGCTGGGGTCAATTTTGTCACAGCAGAAGTCTTTTATAGACGGCTACATCACCTCATCAGGGCCCATTCCTTCACAGCAAGAAATCATTTATCACTCATCGAGGACATATTTTTGTCATTTATTATGCACTGTAATGGCATTGTTCAAAAGCGAGACTGTACAAACAACTTAAATATTTAGATGAAATGAAACTCAGTCAAAAGGCAACCAGTTTGTCCTCATTGTTCAGTGATTATGGTCATTTTAATGCGAGCTTTTAGAAAAGAGCAGAGTTTAATCATTTTGGGGTCTGACAGGGTGGATTAGAATAATCTTACCAGGCTGTGACAGGGGGGATGGGCTGACCATTTCTGCTCCATGTTACCAGAGGGGTAGGACTTCCACGAACCTCGCATGGAAGGATGACCTCTGAACCGACCTCTGCTGCTGTTTCAACCATTGCCTGATTGCCTGAGGCCCCAACTATTCTTGGTCTTGCTGTCGAAATGAGATTTTAAATGTTAAGAGACAATGCCTTTGTAAACCAGCAAATTTGATTTACTATTTTTGATATATAATGAAAAGGTCATTCTGTGGGAATGTCATCTTTAATACCGAATGAAGTTAACTTCAATGTTTGGGGGACCAATTTTGGTTGTTTATATATGTAGTGCTAGTAAGATATACATGTAGTGCCAATAAAATCAATCATTTCAATATTTAAATGACAATTAAAATAGTGCATTTTAAAATGTGCCGTGATCAACACCTAACAGCTAAATTTTTCATCATTTTTTGGCAGCACTGCAAAGAAATGTCTTACTAAGAATTGTTGTCTTGTTTAAAGTACAAAGACATTAACATGGAAATTTAACTTAATATATTGTCTTGTTTGTGGAAAGAAGGGTATAAATTAAGCAAATTCAGCTTAAAACAAGCAAAAAATCTGCTATGGAATGAGAAGTATAAACTTGAATTAAGTTAACTTTTTCTTGAGTCCCTAATTTAAGTTTATTTTCTAGCCAATTGGCAGTTATTTTATACATAAATGTACTTGATTAATTTCTTTTCTTTCCTAAAACACGCCAAAATATACTTTCCTTGCAAGGTAAACATGCATTTAAGTTTTAGATAATTTAAGTAAAAACAAGAACAAAATGCTTAAAGTAAAATCATTTTTTGCGTTTTTTGACTTCTTTGATGCTCATAATTTCAGATTAAAACAAAGGGTGACCACATTACTGCGAGTCTTCTGCAATATTCTACGCAATGTTGCTATTCACTTAATTCAATGGTGTTTATTTAACTTCGGTTTGCTTTTGACAAGATAAAAGCATTGACCTTTAAGCATTTTGTCAATAGAAATGAAGCTTGAAGAATGAGATCATTCATATGTATCTCACTGTTAACACTAAGATGCATCTCTCTGCTGGTGTAGCCCACTGCACTGGTGGCGGTACACACGTATACCCCCGCATCCTCCGCTGTAGGACTGAGGATATACAGGCTTCCATCGGGTCCTTCAAGAGGTGCTGACACAGCCTTGGTTTCTCGTCCCTGGGGAAAGAAGATGATGGTCCTGAAACAAGCATGTTGGTTAAAGCAGGACATTGGAATGCACATCTAGTCCAAAGTCTCCACGGATCAGCGAAACCTCTGAAGCAGCCTCTCAGGTTACCAGAAATCAAGCATTCCCCGTGTACACCCCCGCCCCATGTTCGGCGGAAAACAAGATCGCTTTAGCAGAACTTCTTTCATGTGACCAGAATAGCAATTTACATGCCTCGGGTGAATTCAGCGGACAACACGCCCACAATCTATCGTGTTTTAAAACAAAGCAGTGGAAAAATGTACTCCCAGGGACAGGCCAGGCGGACATTAGCTTACATTTGTCGAAAGAGAGTGTTGGGCCTTGAAATAAATGGACAAAGTCAGCACTACTCTTACCTCCATTAAGTTAGCACATCGGTTATCTTCGTGATTATAACATGACCATATGTGTCTTTAGTGAACAAGACGGAATGAAGATGATTGTAATGATGATATACCTTGGTCCAGACGATGGTGGGTGCTGGGACCCCGCTCGCATCGCAGGACAGAGAGATGGGTGTGCCCTCATTAGCTGTATAGTGCAGGGGTCCGGCTTTGATATTGGGAGAGACTGTGAAAGTAGGTCAGAATAACAGCTGTTCAGTGCCCCAACAACCTAAGGTTCAGGATTAGACATCGCTAAAGATACTTCATGGGGAATTCAGCTTATCGCTTCTAAATATGAAGCTCTAAAATTAGCATTGATTTTAGGGTTTATAGACTAGACCTGTGGGTCTCAGGGGGGCTTCAGTTGACTTCCAAGGATGGCTCAAAATTACCAATATGATAAAATGATACAAAATGAGAACTGGTATGTGTTTGAAAAAACTATATGTTTTTCATTATTTGGTCATTTTTTATATTAGCAAAGAATTAAGCGGCGTTGCAGACTGGATCAGTGTTTCTCAACACGGGACAGGGTCCACATGGAGGATTCAGTTGACTTTTAATGGTGACTCAAGATTACCAATATTAGAAATGACATAAAATTTGGATTGGAATAATTTAAAAAAGCTAGATATTTCAAATTCCTTGGCCATTTTTAAAATAAGAATTGATTTTAGTGGTATTTCATACTAGATCAGTGGTTCTCAACTCCAAGTCAGAGGCCCACAAATAAACATATAAGCAAATAAGTCCACTTCCAAAAAAGATATGTTTCATTATTTGGCCATTTGAAAATTAATAAACATGTTTCTAGTTACCGTTAAGGTCTAAAATATATTATTGGGTAGAAATTTTGAGGTTATGTGAGTTGGAAGTTTTTTTTTAAATTTTGTTGAATATAAATTCAATCATTTCCACTTTATTCTCATTATGTGACAAACATGAAAATCAATGATTCTCAAATAGAATGACTTATATCTTCTAACCATGAACGTCAACTGAGATTGTGATATTGGCTGATCCCGCCACATTGATAGCAGTGCACACGTATTTCCCAGCATCCCCTGGAACAGTTCTATCCACGTGAAGGCTGCCGTCACTCCTTATGAAGGCTCTCCCATCCAAACGCACCTAAAAAAACAGAATAATCATTTAAAAGATATATAAGCATAAACCAATGGGATACTATACATGCAGCATTTCATGATACAAGTCTCAAAGATATACACAATGTTTAACAGCAGTACTATTGTTAACCTATTACAATTAATCATATTATGTTTCATGTTTAATCACACTTATGTGAAGTGTGTATAAAAACCAAGGAGAACAAATTCCTGATGCTCATTTATCACTTTTTCACAAACGACAACTCTAAAGATAACTATGACAAAAGCTATATTTGCATTCACACCAATAGATGATTGCCTTGTGTTTCTTCCAAGTGTGTCAAAGTACATTATCAGATTTCTAAAGGGATAGCTCGGTCATGATTTTATCACCTTTAAGTGGTTTCAAATCACTAAGATTTTTTGTTCTAATAAACACAGACAAAAATATTTGGAAGAATGCTTTACCCAAACTGTTTACCCCATTGACCTCAATAGTAGAAAAATACTTTCTTTTTTAATACTTATTTGAATATATAAAATTGTTCTGTTAAATTAAAGGATGAAAGGATGAAGGACAACCAAATGTTTACAAGTTTTTGGTCATCCTACTATGGTACTCGATGGTGTTCAATAACTGTTTGGTTATAAGCATTTGTCCAAATATATTTCTCTGTTTTCAACCAAACAAATAACTTTATAGAGATTCGGAACAACTAGAGAGTGTTATTTTTGGATGAACAATGACTTTAAAGACGGTCATCTAAAATTAATATTTGTCTTCTTCATTACTTCATTACTTTCATTGTTATGGTGTCATAATTGTTGTACTTTTACTCACGTCATCAAAAATCATTAACTTTAAAAAAATTCAGCCGAAAATAATCATCATCACTCACTTGTTTTCCATTGTGCGTCCAAACTCTCTCAGGAAGTGGAATCCCATCCAGTAACATACAAGGAATGTTCAAAGGCTGACCGCTGAGAACAGTAACAGCTGGTGCACCTTCAGCTAATAATGGTGGTTCTGTAAACAACACAGTAAAATTTTACACAAGACCCTTTATCTTGAGTTCTAAATTAACATTTGACATATTGGTGAGAGCACTGCATACCTAAACCAGTAACAGTGACTCTGGCTTGTGCCTTGATGGATCCGAACTGGTTTTTGGCCTCGCACACATATACACCTTCATCGTCGACCCAGACACCTGGAGAGAGTGAATAGAGCTGTGTGTTCATAATGTAGTGGACTCTTGTGTAATGAAGCTCATAAACATTTAGATCATTAAGTTTATATTAAGGTTGAATATATTTACTGTTACAGTTATTAATGCCAGTGGCATTTGTGTTCACTTAACATTGTGGTGCTCATGTTTGATAATTAAAAATATTCTTAATGCTTTATAATGACATATCCTTTTTAAAGGATGTTAAATTAGACAAATAATTAGGTTCACAAGTTCCTGCAACTGTTAAACTGTTTGGAACAGACAGTGTGAAAATGTATATCTATGCTGATTTGCTTACAGTAAAAGGGAAAGCTGTTAATTGCCTTGTGATGACAGATCAAACTTCATTTGCTGTAATTAACTCCTACGTAACGAACGTACAGCATTACAGATGTTGCTGTCCATTATTTATAACAATTAAAGTGCTGACGAATGTCTGCAGAGATCTTGGTGAGATAGTTATCTCAAAAAATTTTACTTTTATTCCAAATCTGTAAAATATATTTGTTTTGCTCAGATGAAGATATTTGGAAGAATGCTAGGCACCAAACAGTTCCTGGACACTGTGACTACCATCGTTGGAAAGTGTCTTTTTTTTTTGTTTAACACAAAATAAGATTTTTTGAAGAATGTAGGACAACAAAAAGTTCTAGGGTCATTTTGACTACTATTTTAATTTGTCCTTCTATTGTAGTCCTTGGGGTGCAAGAACTGTTTGGTTACAAAAACATCTTTCTTTGAGTTCAACGGAACAAAGATATTCTATAAATTTGTTGCTTTACACTTTCTTTAGGAGCGGTTGGAAAGCACGACATTGCAGGCAAAATGATGGATGTTCAAATTAGATAACAAAATTAAATTGTTAACTAAACAACCATGTTTGTATGTTCTTCTCAAGATTGAGTGCCCCATTACCCTTAAAGTAGTAGTTCTCGCAAAAATAAATATGGGGTATCCTGTATGATTTTATTTCTGCTGCAAAACACAAAAGAAGATACAATAGTAGTCACTGGGTACCACTCGGTTTGGCTATCTTTTAAATATCTCAGTTTGTGAATGTCTTCTTTTGTTTTTTAAATAGAAAGTCATACATGTTCGAAATGACAAAATTTTGAACAAATTACTGAAAAATTATGATTATGGCCCATCATTCAATTTTGCTAGTTTTAAAAATTTAAATTTCCATGCTATGTGAATTACTTAGTGCAGCCAGATTAATTTTCCCAGGCCCCAAATAGGAGTTTCAAATCATGTGTCTCGCAGTTGGAACTGAAGACATCTTCATTCAAACCCCAGAGTTTTCTTCATTCTATCTATTTGTAAGTAAATAATATTTTATGAGACAAAGAACTCCTTACTATGGTATTAAGATTGTCATATTCTCTAGTTCTGAACATGTCTTCGGAATACATTTCACTGTGAATATAAGTGGCAACCTATAACCTAATTTTGCAAATTCCATAGATCATTCATTTCAGTGTGAAGAAATTCTTTTTTTGCTGACTATCCATTTGAGTCATTCTGGTTTGAGTTTATTTTCAGACGGGTGTTTGAACACATCCGCTCAGAGGCAGGTAGGAATTGACCCCCGCTCTTAATGCTTTTAGTAACCAGGTTAAACAATAGCTCTATAGGGGTAGTCCAATAAAAACATTTTGCCTATAAACATCTACTTTGTCCATATACAGCTCCCTGTTCTGCCGGAAGCTCCAGTGCTGGGACCTGCGGTTTGAACGTTTCCCCCTCCCAATCCCCAAAGAGGATCACCTTGGGTGAAAAGACCATCCTCAAGGTTTCTCTTCTCATCCTGAGAGAGAAGAAGCTGTCAGCTCTGACTTTCAGTTTCCTCTATTGGAGCAGTATGTCTCTGAACCACCTCCACTACGTGTCAACACCTATAATAACATCTTCACCATTCTCTCGTGGGTGGAATGGGATCTCAGACTCGCGTGGTGGTCTGCTACATTTGTTTCCAGAAGCCGTCCTCCCTGAACAAGTACTGAGAGATAGATATGTTTGCTTACTCTGAATCTGAAGGGCACCAGAAGGAAGTTGAGAGGTGCCTGCATGGCCAGATGACTTGCCAAAAACGGGCTGTCCGTCCTGGCGTCTCCATGTGAGAGATGGTGTCGGGAAACCGCGGGCGATGCACGACAGAGTAATGTTATCGCCCACGCTGGCTGTTATGTCCACAGGGGACACAGAGAATGCAGGAGCAGCTGCAGAAGATAAAGAGACATTAAAAAAAGATACTATTAGAGCATGTGTAACCTTTTTTTAAAGATGGTTAAGATGTGGCTACTAAAATGAAAAACTTACATTTTATCAGTGTAAATATTAGTGTAAAGTCATAGATCAACCAAACATCAAAATTGTGTAAGCATGACCCCCTCAAGTAATTTGAAATCTATATGACTCACCTTCTTCAGCAGAACAAGAAGATATTAAGAAGAATGTTGGTAACCGAACAACGACATTACTTACTCACTTCTATGTATATACAAAAAACCAATGCAAGTGAATGGGTACCAGTTATCAACATTCTTGAAAAGAAGAAAGTCAAACAGGTTTAAATTGATAAGTGTGTAAGTTTCAGTTTTGAATCAACTATGCCTGGCAACTGTCCAATTTCTCAAGAAGGATGCAAGGAAACATCGATACACTTATAACATCTTGTGAGGATTACTCTATATCTTGTATGTGGGTGAGTCTTAATCGACCTTCTCATGTCTGGAGATGGTTTAGTACCCTGCAGATAAACTACAGCTAAATTCATATATCTCTGTCATGTAAACTGTCAACCAATTAGATTCAGATTTAATTTTATGAGTTTTGTTCATGAGTGCCCTGAAGTGATTTAATTCATATATTTCTGCTCCTCTACCTTTCGCCACTACTTTTGATCTGCTCTTTCAATTCAAATTTTAAATCCAATACGGATTTCAGTCGTCTCAGTCTCTTGCGGGATTTACACTGTAAAAAAGGAGTACGGTGTGGTTTCGAAACAATTTACGCAAAAAAATTTGTACATTTTAATGCTTTGAAATGAATAAAATACACGTTTTAGATTGTGTGTTTATGTAAGTAAAATCTTAAATATTTAAATCTTTTAATTAAAACTCACCAAAATTATTATGTGTAAATTAAATAAATTATGTTTGATAAAAAAAATATGTATTTTTGTCAGTACATAAACAATACTTTTTTATATTTAAAAAAATGTAATATGTTATTATTTTAATAAAATCATTTCAAGCTTTTAAACAATTTCTTTCATGTAAATATACTTTTATATATATTTTGTGATATGTACAAAGCCACATAAGTTATTTTTTAAGAGTCTAGTTTTTCTTCCCTCTGGTCCATTAAAGGCAAAACCCAGTCTACTTTCTTTCTTATCCTTTTTAATTGCATTTTGTAACTTACAAACTTTTGTAACTTTTGGAAAACATCATTCACATGTAATTATACGTGTTTTTGCATACATATGAAACTAACAAGGCTTTATCTATGAGGCCTAAAAAATACCTGCTGTTTTAAATTAACATGACACGACCGCCATGACTTCAAAGGTGGAAAGTATGCACATAAAATATCATGCACGTTCAGTTTTCCACAAGATATTTTCCTCAATACATCATATGTAGTACAATAGCTATCAAAAACCTGCTCTTACTAATCATTATGGTCTGGTTTTTACTCCTGTCAGAGAAGCTCGTAAAGTATCCGGCTGAGCTACTGGGAGTCTGAGAATGTTGTCAAAGGCGGCGTAAAAGGAACAATTCCAAATATTATGTTATTGAAACCAACATTGACTCTCCAAATTTCACACCCTAGAACAGCGCAGGGAAACATTTCCACTTGTGGTTTGGAAGCTTGAAGGGTTATGCTTTCGCTCGGCTCACAATCAAACAGGTTTATCCAAGGGCTTTGATTTATGCTATGAACTATGTGTAGTTCAATGTTATGGAAAAGACATGGAAAGACTCAGCCAATGAGCTCAATGAATAAAACCTTCTAATTTTCACTTGTAGAACTATTATGTATTGTGGTTATGGATGAATGTTCTCACCTCCCACCTCCAGCCTGACCACAGCAGAAGAAGAGCCAGCAGTGTTTGTGGCCACACATGTATACTCTCCAGCATCCAGTTCCTGAAGCCCTCGGATCCGTAATGTTCCACGATAGACATCCTGTTCTGCAAATGGCACTGTCCCCAGATCAAGATTTCCTATAGACAGATGGTGCAAAAATCAAAACATGGATTCAAGGGAAAACTTCTTTCAGGAACAGCTTGCATCTGCAATCTTATCATGAGATTGAATTAAATTATAAAAACAAAATGAAGAACAAATGGAGCTTTTAGCTTAAAGGGACTACCAAAATGGAAAACTTTGGTATGGTTTACTGACTTTTGTGTCATTTAACCCCCTTGTAACTTTCCTTGTTCAATAGAATCACAACACTGTTTTCTATTTTTGTTAATAATTGGAGTGAAATTTGACTTTTTTTAAAGGGAAAGTGAAATTGAAATTCTGTCATGAATAATTCTACCTCAAGTTGTTGCAAACCTATACATTTCTTTGTTCTGTTGAACACAAGAAAGATATTTAGAAGAATGTTAGCAACTGAGACTTCTGGGGCACTATTGACTACCATAGAACAAACAAACATTTTGCTGTCCTAAATTCTTCGAAATACTTTGTTTTGTGTTTAAAGAACAAGCAATTATTCAATATTTTTTCAATATTAGTAAAATTTTTGGATGAACTATCCTTTTACTTCAAATGAATTATGGAATGAATTACCTAATAAATAAGAAAATAACTCAGTGAGTCATGCTGTATTGTTCAATGTCCTGAACTCATATGAACAGGTTTGTGTAAGACTATATAATATAACAGATTCTGTTGACGGTTTTTCACAATCTCAGAATACTTGTGGTCTCGTTTGTCTGTATTCTTTCATAATAACAGAGGTACTTTGGCAAGATACACACAACATCAAAAACAGCATACTAAAAAATACATACATAAATACAAATTTGAAACAAACGATAGATAATATTTTATGTTCGTATGCCTTCAATAACATTTTTGCGTCATTATGCCGCTTGAGTCACAATCAACCAATCAAACTTTAAAACATGAGCTTATTGGTTTTGAATATCAAAGAAAATCCATCAGGGGTTTGAGCGACACAAGGGTAAATAATGACATAATTATTTATGGATAAACTACTCCTTTAAGTAACCGGCTTATTGGATCATTGGAAAAGAAAACAGATGCCTGTGAGCTCACTGCAATTTCACAAAATATTCAACAATGCCTCATGCCTCATCTAAGTATACCAAGACCCAATTGTTTAATTTTAATCGATGTTTATAGCATGTCAACAAGTGTTGTTTCTACTTTTATGTAGAAGACGTTTAAAAGAAACATCTGGGACAAAGCTTATTCCTCAGATGATCTCCAGGGCTCTGAAAAAGAACTTTCCAACAACTTAATTTTTTAAAGATAAAGCCAACACAACTGAACTGCATAAGATATTAAAGCTTCTTGCAAGCCTTAGAGAGAGTATTTACCTTTTTGCCATGTCACTGTAGGAGAGGGCGTGCCAAGGGCATGACATTCAAGAGTGGCATCTCCGCCAGCAACAGCCATCACCACCTGCTGTGTCAGCGAGATGCTCGGGCGCTCTGGAACCAACAAAACATGAATTCAAACTGATCCGCTTAATAACACATTTTTAGGCTATTAAAGTCTCTGTAAAACCCCTATGGTTAATTTATACAATAGCACTTTCTGCACCGAAGGCAATAAAGAGGCATTTACTAATGATACGATATTAAAGAGACCTCATTTAAAAACTCAACGCCATTGAAACTATTAGAGACACATTCACAGTGTAGAAATGCAATACTTTTAGTTGAATTGATTGGGCATCGGTCCAGACATTGAGTAAACATCTTCACTGTCTCCATGAGATGTCAATAAAGCTTGAGGTAAATGTCAGGCTTAACTGAATACGTTTTTGGCTTTCACGCTGTCGGATTAAAATGACGTTCTGGGTATTGACAGGTAATTTAACTAAATTAAATCCACAGAAAGATTCAATAGCTATAAATGGCTCAAGAGTGGAAATTAGGGATGCTCCAATCAGATCAGGATAGGCCGATAATCACATTCCATAGTCCCTTTTACACATATTTCCCTGTAAATTGCAATAAAAGATCATGTGTGAAGAAAACTTTTCCAGTAAATCCTCCCAATTTACCGGTAATAGAAGTTGAAATGTTACCTGGATATTACCATTATAAGGCGATGTGTGAACAAAGAATGAGGATTACCGGTAAGAACGTAAAACGCTGATTGTTTCTGGCCAATCAGAACACATAGACGCAGATGATGCTTTCGCACGTGCTGTTTTCAAAAACAAAATGTTGGCAAACTGAAAACAAAATCACTTCTTATCTGCTCGGACGCATACCACCACAGGACAACGGTAGGTTTAAATCGTGGTTTATGAGCCAGTCTTTCGATAAAATGTGGGTTTCAAAAGTTGCAGGACATACTCAAAACTATCTCTTGATAAGCGAAACTGTTCTCTCCTAATTTCTTCATTGCTCCGCACATTTCCAAAAAAGCATGCTTTTTTTAGACGTTCACTTCAGCCCCGTCTTCTCATTTTGTCATTTCCAGCACTGCGGTTCAGTATTTTTGTACAACAGAACAATGTTGTGGTGTCATTAGCCATGACGTCAATGAAATTGTTTGCCACAAACATAAAACAATATATAAACAATATGTGCGGTTAAAATTTAATTTCAACCAACAACTGCATGTGTAGCACCAATTATGTGTAAGTCAGTGTATGGTTAAAATCTTTTTGATATGTCCATATGTGTTTGTGCCATTTTTAATATGCTTTAAGACATAACATGTGCAATTTCATCATTTTAGACTATATGTCTAAAATAATACTGAAGTTTACTAAAAATAGAGCTCCCAGGAGGGAGGCAGGGCTAATTTGCATAAGAATCTGCTTAAACCTAGTAAAGCTAATTTGTAGAGATACATTTTACATGTGAAATGTAATTGGGATTGTCAAAGATCAGTTGTAAGGAATAAAATTTATTAATCTCACAGGGACATTAAACTCCAACAAGGACTGTTGCTATTATATGGTTGATGCAAGAAGATTTTACCCTGTCTGTTTCATTCCTTCCATCTCTGAGTCAGCACATTCAGACTGTTTTACTACAAGATAAAAGCCTTTCAACAAAACCACTGATTCTAGCACCCACCTGCATAACTCAAGGAAACAGTCTGGGAGGCAGTACCAGCCTCATTGGTGGCCAGACACGTATAGTTCCCAGCATCCTCGGGAGCAGCTCTTCTGATGGTTAGAGTGCCATACTCAGAGATGCTCATCCTGAAACAACAACAGAGATATTAACCACAAGTGTTGAAACAATAATGACAATACACAGAGAAATGTGCGTTAAATGATATTTAGAGCAGCTGGCGAAAAGTGTTTTCTTAACACCAACACGACTTTTCGATTGAAGAAAATGGATTTATGGAATCTGTGTACCAAATCCCAGAACGTTAATGCTTTGTGGACAGTTTGTTCTAGCCGGAGTGGAATACAAATCATTCATTTAAGAAAAGAAGTAGGAAAACAATGTGTGTGTTAGCAGCTATTAGAGACACTTTAAAAATGAATTGTTGCTTGTTTTCCGTCAAAATAAGTTCATGTTTAAAACTAAAAACAATTTCTGGCAACATGTTTGGAGCATAATCTTAGTTTAAACATAAATTTAATTCAGTGTAGTTATGTAAGTTTATTTGTAGCCAATTGACATATTCTTTTATCTGAAACTCTCAAGTTAATATATCATGATGTAAGAATTTTATAGTATGAAAACCCAGTTAAAGTCAATTTTTTACATAAAATCATTCTACATAACGTTAAGAACATTTGAGAAAATCTAAATGTATTTAAGATTGAAGGAGGAAGACCATGTCAAAGATAAAAATTGCAATAATATTAATGACTCAAATTAAACTTGCACAATGATGCTCATTATCTCAGAGTTTGATATTCCGACTTTATCCTGGTTTTTACAGGCAGGGTCACATTTTTGCAAACAATATTTTTTCATTTTCTGCCATGCACAGATGCATAGTCAAGAAGGGAAGCTGGTCAGTTACCGATGGTTGTTGGTCAGTAGGACGTTGCCATGGCTCCAGAAAGTCTTAGGAGGAGGTGAACCAGATACAGAACAAGAGATGTGGAGCTCTGCACCCCGAGAGAAGCTTTGCGTTTGAGGGGAAACAACCACAGATGGGGCATCTGTAAAGAAAACAGAAATGCACGATGAATCATCTCCATTCCTTGGGAAAAGTTCATACAAATTCAGTCAATATTAACTCACCCATATGTAGTCCCAAAGTCGTATGCTGGTATGTTAATGTAAATGTGTTTTTTATGGAATGCTTTGAAAATAGCTTTAAGTGTTTCACAATCAAATAACAGCATGTGGTTTTGGTAGAACATAAGTGTAACATAACCAACTACATTCAAGGTATAGAACCTTAAAACCTGCAGACATGAGAAAAGGAACACAGGAAACAAATAACATGCTAAATGTTATTTACTATTAGACAGACACACATCTTCAATTCCTTCGGCTAGTTGTTCAGCATGAAAACTTGTCTAAAATCGAAAACATGCTGGACTTAATCTTGCTTTCTGTGTAGAATTTGTGCTGTGGTTTATAGGGTTGTAATGGAAAACACATGACGGTCGGACTCATGAGACCACAAGAGCTGAGTGTTCAACCAGGTGGTGTACAGTACCTAAGACCACCAGCCAGACGACAGCTTGACTCTCTCCATGTGCATTTGTGGCTCTGCACTGGTAAGGTCCTGCATCCTGGGTGCGAATCCAGCTTATCTCCAGAGAGGAATTGGCAAGCACCTTTATCCTCCCGGAGCGGGATGATAAAACGTTGCCTGCCCGGTACCAGGTCAGATTGTGCCGCACAGAGCCTTGAACCAGGCATGACAGTACGGCCGTATCACCGGGGGATGAGGTCACATTCACGGTGGGGTGAAGAACGGGAGGCGGCTCTGTAAAAATGAAATCATGTATCGAAGCCACGATTAAAGAAAAAAGCTTGGATTAAACCTGGATGACTTGCTTTATTCAATAGAAAAATACAATATTTTGAAGTATGTTGGGAAGTGAAACCCATTCACAAGTACAATTATGGAAATGGATTCCACTGCAATTCAGTTATCAACTTGCTTTAAATAATATTTTCTTTTGTGTACACTGGAAGAAAGTCACACAGGTTACATTAAAAAGTAGACTACTTTTACGGAAAACATTCAAAATATAAGTCCATTTTAAATCTTAGGAATGAAATAAAATTACAGTTTTAATTTTGTGGAAATCCACGTTGAAAATAACAAAATCTGGTTAACTCAATTATTTCTATTAGAATTTACTAAAATATTGATGTGTATTACATATATATATATATATATATATATATATATATATATATATATATATATACATATATTTTTCTTTAGATAAACTTCAACAACAAACTGTTGGATTTTTTTAATAAATTATTCTAATATTTTTCCCTGATAACATTTTATTAAGTAAATGATTTCTTAAGTTTAATGTAACAGATTATTTTTGTGATATTTAGCAAAGCCACACTATGTATATTTTACACTGTAAAAAGAGAACACAATTGTAATTTTTGGGTGAATTATGACTTTAAGAATAAGTTTTGGCAATTGCCTGTTAGAATAGTTAAACCCGCCATTTGTTTGATTTATAATCCCAAAAACATTTTCTCATTTCCTTTTATTTAGAAATTAATGACCTCCGCTGCATCCTGAGGTTATGGGCGTCAATGCTCAGTTACTTTGGGTATAATGTGAAGAAAATGTCGGATGTACTTGAATTTGTGCAATACCTCGAACAGTAAGTTGCGTGAGAGCTCGTCCCATGCCTGCCGTGCTCTGGGCCACACATTCATACGCTCCTTCATCATCGCCTGAAGCGTGGGGAATTTCCCATGATGCTTTAAAGGAAGACCTTCAATTACAAGAAAGCAGCAGGTAGAAGCGATGAGTCAAAAATTAGAGCCTTTGATCGCTTTCATGAACACTTGAGATAGACAACACATACTAAAAATACAGTTCTACATTTTCCAAATGATATACAAGCACACACCACACACGGCAAGATAGTTTGCACCAAATATCTTTCACCATAAGTCAACATTATTTCATGTCGGTAATTTGAAACAGAGCACCCACGTAGAACCAAAAAACAACGACGCCTTTTGTTCAAGATGACTTTTTCTTTGTGTAACGTACACAACCCCTGCTGTTCACATCCCTTCCAGGCGTGATATGTCAGTAAACCCTATGATCCTCTTGGTTTGAATTTTGACTGTAAACAAATGCCCCGTGTCAGCACACTGTATCAAACAGAGCACAAAATCGTTTAACAGATGTTCATTTTAACATCTGCTCCATTGTGTTTATTTAAGGTTGTATCACTGGAGAGAATGACTGCAAATGTGTTTGTACATGTTTGGGTTAGGCGAGGCATGAGAAAGAGACCAAAAACATGCTATGGTCAACAGAAATTTTTAAGTTGGTCTAAGGTGGTTCAAGCTGGTGGTCCAGGGTAGCCCACATGGTCAACCAGAGTGGGTTTTAAGAAGATATAAGAAGACTTTTAAATGAAAACCTTGTCAACAGAAACACATGTGTCTAGAAGGATATGAACCAGAAACAGAGGCGGACTCACTCATAGGTTCCCTCCTCTCCGATCGTGATTCCATCTCTGGTGAATCTCAGTTTATAGGGAAGGTCACTGTTCACAGAGCAATCAATGGTCGCAGGCTGCATGTAGAACGCTTTTACCACAGTGGGCATGCTCACCAACGGAGGCTCTGTAGGGGGGTTTGAGGGTCAGAGGTTAAAGAAACTGGTTGATCACAGCTGGATTGACCTTAATCTATCAGAAACAACTTTGGCATGTAAAAAATATCAGAAAACAAAACAATTTGTTTCACAGAATCAGAAACATTTCGATCATTTGAAGATTCTCCCCTATTTATGTTTTAAGTCTGTTACTTGTATTATTTAGAGTAGCGTGTCCTTAGAAAATATGAGTTGACATTTCGAAAAATGTATTCTTTCGATAGTTTCAGTCTCTAGTAAGTTTTTGGATGCACAAGATAAAAGCCTGTGCTCCACACAGAGATCTGATATAATTGTCTTTTTTTGTCTATCATTACTTGATATAAAGAGTGACTTAAATAAACTTAAACTTATATAAAGAAACTTAAATCTTAAAGAAGAACTGTGTTCATATCTTCAAAATGCTTCAAGACACCTACAGAACTGTAAGAAGTATCTAAAGAGTGCTGCATGATAAAATTATTTATTTTGCATCTATCACTGCGATACTGATGTTTTCAGAGAGAGAGAGAGAGAGTATGATTAACAAAGAGAAAACTTGGAGGGGATGAGTACAAACAATCCAAAAACACAAACACCTCTCTTACCCGGGATAATGTTGGTATAGGAGACACTTGATAGTCTGTGGAAGTTGTAGCCATCTCCATCTTTCCCAGAAACTTTGAGAAAGAAGCTCTGTGAGGGAGTTCTGAACTCCGGGATGCTCCAGAGTCCTCCAGCGCCTTTATCAGCTGGTAAAGGAACAGGAATGGTGCGTAGAGAGCGCCCTCCAAGAGACACTAGCTCCATATTGGAAACAAGCCCAGGAGGCTTCAAACCTGAACACTTCAGAATGACATGAGCTGGAATTCCTGAAAAAAAATTACAGATTGGGTCTTAAATGTTATAGTTTTTAACTTGTGGAAGGAAAAAATATTTTGAGAAATGTCGCTATGCAATGAAAATCAATGGGATAATGTTGTTTGGTAACCAACATGCCTCAAATGATTACTTTATGTTCTAGAGAGCGAAATCTTTCAGCTATGAAGGATAATAACTGATAAAAGAATTTTAAAATTTGGGCCGACTATCCCTTTAAGTTAAGTTGAGATAGCTATACCTTTGATAGGCCTCTCTCTTGTCCTGTTAAATTCTCTGACCGGTGCACTCGAAAACCCCGCTCGGAAGTCCAGGTTACTCACACCTGTAACTCTGAGCGTGTGTCGCCCACTGCAGCTCACCTAGACAGGATAGAATACATCATTCAGACAGATGTGTGGTTTATTAAACACACCCACAATGATCGGTGCTGTTAGTACCTTTAATGTCCATGGCCCAGGTCGAGGATTTTTCAGGTTGACCACCCGTGCAGAGTTTGGGATGTTAAGCAGTTCCGTCAGACCCTGCCTTTCCCCAACTGTGCGACCTATTTGTACAAATCATTAAGTTTTAGGAAGGAATGCTCGCCCCAAATCCCATTTCTGTATTTCAAATCACAAAGCCCTTGATATGTTTTCAATGCAAAAATCTTCTGGAGGATGTTCTTACCTAAAGGGTCTCTGAGCTCGATTTGAGGTGCTGGACCACTTAAAGAAACAGTGACTTCTTTTAGACTGGGGTCAAAGGGCACCTCCCATTGGGTCTCATGGGCATTCTCATGATCAGATGAGAGAAGGTGAACCTTCATGGCCTGGACGGTTTCCTCAACCCATTTAAGAACCTAAATGAGCGCATTATCAACATATTAAATTAAATTGGCTTTTACCCAAAAAATTACATTTACAACATTTCCATACATTATTTTTAACAGCTGTAAAACGTAGAATAACAGAAAGTACAAGTTCCATGTAAATAAACAACATTTCTTATGGTTATCCAGTTTTGACAGTGTACCGATAATATATTATTTAACCATCATTTTTAGTTGACTAAATATAAAAGTATTAACACATTTAAGTATCAAATTTCAGCTTTTTGAAAAACTAAATAAAACTACTTAATAGACAAATCTTTAAAAAAATAAAATAAATCAAAATAAAATAAATTCAAGTTATATAAAATGAATAATAAAATGATAACACCTACATTAAAATTTCTATGCTGAAAATTTCAAACTGAACTATGAAGTATAGTTATACATTATTATCAACATGTTTTAAATAAAATTTGTGTTTATTTGATTTTAAGTTTGTTACTTATTTAAGCATGTCAATAAAAATATTTTACTGTTTGTTAATCATGGACTACCAGTGGTCCACTCCAACCCCAAAAATAAATGAAGTGGAAAAGTCTCAGATAAACTTCAGCTAGAACCCATGCAATGAGTTGAAATACCAACCGCTATGAACACCACTAAAGCTCTCAACGCAACATCCGTTAACAACAGAGTCACAAAACAAGCCTTATTAAACAGTGAGGAAATGAGATCAGATATACTTCCAGAGAGAAAATGCTAACCAACTCCAAGCTGACAAGCCATGAACTATATACAGACAGTAAAGGAGCTCTGTTTTCACTAGACGACCACAAAGGTGATACAAATCTAGTAGCCAAAATGAAGAGAGATCATTCAAGATGACTAGCAAATAAAAACATAACTGAAAATGGCAATGCCAGCGTGCAAAGATGTAAAATAGGTCAAATATCGGCTGTGCGGGTTATCAGACTACTGTAAAACGAGACCTTAGAAAACTCACATTTCTGAGCATTACATTCATCATGGTTATGTCAAAGAAAGAGAATTAACTCAAAGCATTTGATAGATAACACTGGAAATTATTTAATGCCGGTTGATCCAACAGCTTATTAAAAAAAGCAGTTTGTCCAACAAAAAGAAACAAAGACCGTAAACCGTTAAGGATTCATTTTCTCGAGGGTCGTACTTTTAGATTCCAACAATTCACTTCTTAACAGGCAGCTGTGTGTATTTCTTCTGACCTTTCATATTGATAGCACCCGTAACGGTCTTACTGTGTCCATAACACTGAAGGAAAACATTGCTACAGTAAGCCGTCAAATATGAAGCTTTTTTAACACATCTTTATACATTTAGGAATGCGACACCAAATTGGAGTGAACGTAGTCTTTGATAATTTCATTACTCAGATTCTCCCCTCTGTATTTCACTCCTTCTCTCGCTCGAGCTGCAGACGGCAGCTGGTTCCTCTCGGAGTTTACAACTGGAAACGGCTGTAATGAGTGCCACATGTGCAACTATCCCCCACAGAGTAACAAAAACCCTCCAATGACCTACATCTGCCTCAAACCAGCGTCTGTTTCAGTCAAGGCCTCGTGGGAGCCTTGGCCTTGTGATACATAATTGACAAAGAGCAATGTAGAGGGATGTATGGTTCAGATAAGGGCGTGCATGCATCTAGGAAGAATTGCAAAGGTCTCACAGTGAAGAATTGTAACGATTATCAAAAACACTTACAAGGCACTTTTATACTATTTTACATATTTGTTTCTATAAATATGTAAACCCCAAGACCAAACCAATGACCTTGGCTCTTAGCGCCATGCTCTGAGCCGCAAGAAAGCTGAGGCAAGACGAGCCCTGAAACCGCATCCAGCGTGACAAATTTTATTGGGACCAGCTTCCAATGAGATGGATTAGCTGTGGAGAAGTGTTGGTAGCAACGCATTGAAGAAAGATGGAAAGGATGAGAGGGGTCAAATGAGGATCACTCTTGTGTAGTCTGGCTACTGACAACGGCGAATATTTGCATTTTCAAAGTAGGAACGCCTACTTAGACAGGATGAGGGGTCAGCCACAGTAGGCCGGCTTTCGGAAGATGAGACAAGTCATCTGATTCCAACTTAGCACCCACATTTGGTCAATCGGTTTAAAGAAAGACTAGATAAAAGGGAAAATTCAGTCCCTAACTTCAGGTCCTCCGTTTATCCTCCACCTGAGAACCTGCCCCACTTTATATGACATCCCAGAAGAAGAAACATTTGTTTTGTCTTATAAAAATGACTAACAAAGGTTCTTCAAAGATTTTTCTGTCAGAATAAGGTAAGATCGTACCTTGTAATCTTAAAAATAAAGGTGTTTTCATGGTAGACGAATCCTTTTTTCTCTAACTGGTTCCATGAAGAACCTTCAACATCTGAAGAACCTTTGTAGTTCTTTGTGGTAAAAAAGGTTCATCAGATTATTATTTATTAATGTAAAGAAGAGATGGTTCTTTAAAAAACCTATGCCCTAATGGTTATTTGAGCAACCAAAAATGGTTCTTCTATGACATCTCTCTGAAGAACCTTTTAAGCACCTCTATTTTCAAGAGGATAAGGTTCTAATTTTACCTCTACTGTATTTAAACGGAATATAATGTTGTACCTTTTTGGGTACGTTACTGAACCCTGACATGTTACATGTTTTGTGCCTCTACTATTTATTGGATACACAACAGCTCCTTAGGGTACAATAAGGTATACAAACAAGACACAACATTTAAAGTAATTGTATACCAACAAAGGTACCAAAAATGAACCTTTAAGGGAACCACTCAGTGACCAAAAGGGTACAATTTAAAACATATTTTTGACAGTGTAGGGCAAAACAGAGCTTCAGATTTAGACTACAATAGATCCTGTTACATGTGCTTAATACAGCACAGACAGTCCTCTCAATGCTCTTAGGTGAGAAAAGCCTGAGGGCTGGTTTAACTGGGCCGGGGCTACTTTGGTTATGAATGTGCTAAAACAGAAGGAATTTCTGGAACAATTAGTTTTTTAATGAAGTATTCATGAAAGAGTAAAGGACAATGATCCATCAAAATGATAATGCTAATGCGAACCTGCAACTATCTTTAATTTTCATGCTTATGTTATTGTGGAAATTATGAAAATATAATTTACTGATACTGATTTTACATTAGACATAAAATGGTATATAGCACAGCAGGAAACACCAAATGTGGTTCATAAAACAAAACTGTCTGGTCACAAAGTACTATGGAGGCTGTCAGAGGACAAAGATGAAATCATGCCTTTGCGGTTGTATTGCTGCCAATCCTATGTAAGTCGACTTGCTGTGTATGCAAAAAGAAATAGCTTGTTCTAAAACACGGTTTTATACGTCATTGAAGACATAGTTTTGTTTATTTTATTGCATTTCTGTCAATAGATCCTCCAGAGGATTTAGACACCTTTAAGATCGATCAACTTTTTTGTTAATTCTGCTTCATTACGCTACAGAATAGTGATGCGCGGGTCGTCTCTTACGAAGCAATCCCCATGGTTCAGGTTGGGGCGAATAAATAACTTAGAAAATTAAAAAACATGTATGTTACGTACACATTCCTAAAGCCTGTATACATTTTTTTTCATATTTTATTAAGTTATTTAATTAGGCTACAATACAAAGGCCTATTATTGAGCAAAATAACTTGCATGATGTCCTCCAGTGTCACGTGACACATCAACAACAAAAGCGGAGAAATAAAAGTCGATATGGAAGAGTGGGTGCAAGAGAAATTGATGCTGGATATTTAAGCAATCAAAGTAAAAAGGTAAGGACACTAAATCTAATGTTTGGAACAGGTTCTCAGAAACAGTTGCAGACGGAGACGACATCAGTATCCACTTTGTGATGTGCAACTAATATGTCTATTTCAATCTACACTACAATTCTACATTCAATATATCACAGCACGTGTTAAAGAATATGTAAGTTTACAATAAAAGCAAACTATATGATGTGGTATTATATGTCTTTGTTGTGATATTTTACAATTTCTTAAGAGGCTACAGATAAAAAATCCTCTTTGAAAACTTTTGGGACATTTACAGCAAGAGTAAATTTAACCAAGCGTGTGAATGTTAACTCATTGTGTGTTTGTGGGTATTTTCTTTAACCTTTGCATATTTCATTTATTGCAATGCCAATACCATGGATAATGGCTTTTCATTCCTATCAAACTGATTTAGACTTTAGTCTGTTATTTGGATAAAAGCATCTGTACTCTAATACTCGAATTTAGAGCTTTTTCTCTCCTGCAGCCCACAGGTTGAAAACTTATCTCCGGTACATCATTCATGACAGAATCATCATTATTCCTTCAGCACGTTGTCAAATATGATCAATCACATTAAAAAACAAGAACTTCCATTGATACCACACTCCCAAAACTTCAGTAATCTCCACCTTCGTGTTGAGTTTGGCCAGCATGCCATTCTGTCCAAAGCAATATAGATCGTTTAAAGCACCGCCACGCTTTCATAAAGTTTTATCAGCAAATCACTGCAGTGATTAAGTGGAGCCCTGGCCTTTGTTTGAGGTCTGCCTACTCCCTCCGCTTCACAAAGAGCTGTCTGTTGGAACCATCCAACCTGGAGCCGGCCCGGGACAGGCAGCTGTGCTGGAGCGAGCAGGCATGATAGATCATATCCGGGATTACTAAGTAAAATAAGCTCTGCTCCCACTTCTTGCCCCATTTCGCTCCCAAAAAATGACAAAGCTCTGTGTGTATTTGATTTGGCTGAAGCTTATTTAACTTTTTTAAATGTGTTTATCAGCAAAGAACCATTCTGGTTAGATTTAGAAAGCAATCATGAGGGTTTCTGCGGATTTAGGGATTTGCTGCTGCAGATTTGGAAAATGCCACCTCTGGACCACTGCGGAGCTCTGTCTAACTATTTAAACAAAAATTTGGTTCAGACAATGTTGACAATACCTAAGCATCTTTAAAGCAAGTTTAATTAAGGAAGGCAAATTGTGTCAGATAAAATGGTTTTATTCAAAAGACCTTTGGTCAATATTATAGACCAAATTGAATAAATTAATCCAAAAATCAATTATGTCATCATTTATTCAAACGAAAATCTTTCAATATCTCCATATGCCTCCTTTTCTGTAAAGCAATATTTTGAGCAATGTCTATGACAATGGAAGTCAATGGGAAACTGGGTTTTTCGATTACCAATATTCTTCGAAATATCATGATTTGTTTTCTTTAGAATAAAGTCATACAGATTTGAAATAAAATGCCAAACTATGTTTTTGGATCTCAAATTCTGGCTAAAATCAGTTTGAAATTCATGAACTTAGGACGAAGAACATGCAGCACTGAGGTTTCTGAAAAACTGGGCGAGCACGACTTTATGATGAACGTCATGGGGATAAAAGCGAGGAACTTTAAGAGCCACAGTGTGACCCTGAGTGCTGTACAGGAGTGCTGTAGACTGTTAACAGCTTGAGATAGCCCAGTCTTCCTCAAAGCAGACACGCTCACCAACAGGCTCACGTGGCAAAGCTCTCAAAGCCAACTACCATCCACCCCCATCTTACTATAAATCAATAACACACACATTTTCTACAACAAATCCACACACACGAAGGTACATTTGTCTTTACTTTCTTACGGCCGAGGCATTGAGCAGTAAGCTTACTTTATATTTGATGTATTTGCTCACGGATTACATGTCAGACTCAGTATTTCCTGTGTTGACATGCATCACGTTAAGAAGCTCCGCTGTCCTTTATGTTCTTAATGTCTCATGTCTGACTTTGATTTAATAGATTTTAGTCTCCATTTCAAAGAGCATATCGGAAACATCATGTAAGAAGAAGGTAAGAACACAAACAAAGGTACTATTATAAATGTTTTTTTTTCTAAAGCAGGCTAATACGTTTTGTTACCAACATTCTTCAAAATATCTCCTTTTGTATTCTGTGGAACGACACACAGGGTTGAAATAAAATTATATTCCAATTTTCATTTAGGGTAAACTATTATTTTCCTGTAAAATGCGTCAATTTTTGCTGAGACAGATGTCACTTGTCTAACAATGATCAATGACTGTCAAGATCAGATCCTGTTTTTACTTTAGGTTCTCAGAAAGAAGTTATTTTAGGTCAGGAACTTTGAACCCTAGACCCCACAAAGTGCATTTTCCAATATTTCCAACATGTGTTGCTAGTTATGGTTTTGAGCGTGTCTGCAATTTATGTACATGAGAATGTCACGCGACTTCATGCATCTCACCTCATTGACTTGTTGCTTGTCCAGGTGAAAAATTTGACCGGAGCTTGTGGCGGCGATCTCCTCGTAGGCTCTGTATCCGGGCTGGGACCGATCCCCACAATCCCCCGTCAGCACAAACACAACCTGGATTCAGAGAGGATGGGGGAAAGTCAAGGAACATTCATGAGTGTCTGAGTAAGGGGGAAGGGTGTCGAGAATAAACGTCAACAGTGGTGTATAATCCATAAAAAGAACAAATGGATTTCAAATGGACTGAGCTGCTATGATTTATACCCAGGGTTTGACTGACTACTTGCACTTTTCCGATCATACATAACCAAGAACATGGTTGAGACTTTACAAAAAATCAAGAAGAACAACATTTGCATCATTTCTTGGAGCAGTTGACTCCTTTACCTGAGACTGTCGGAGCTGCACAAGCTGAAGAACGTCTCTCTTTAGCCGATAATCTTTGGCTCTGGCATCTGTAAAAACATAGATAAAAGATCCAGGCAGGGAGACCTCTAAAGCCTTCTTGATGGCCCCAATGCTCATCTCTGGACAATCACCTCCACCCTTAGAAACACAACAGGCAGAACTACATTTATACACTTAAAAAATAAAAGTACATTTCGTTGGCTCAGGTCACATGTTCTATTACTTGAAACCCCTGAGGAACAATAAGTGCTAATAAAATTCCGCATGTTCATTTGGGCCAGGATACTGATGAAGCCAAAGAGTGCCGGTAAAACAACGTAACAAAAGAGGATTTGACGATGATATGATGATATGTGTATAAGTTCCAGTGCTACAGAATACATGCTTAAACACCTGAATAAAGTGAAGAACGAATACAGACGGACCTGCAGCATTTAATATGTGCTCAAGATGAAGAATAAAAGAAAGCTGGGGAAAGTTATGGAAAAAGCCAACAGGGAATCAGAGCTCATCCACACATCCCTGAATGTTTGTTTATTAAATATTTATTAATTTTAACAATAATTGTGGTACTGTCAACTATATATAACACATTTAAAGGAGTGTCCACCAAAAAGTTAAAACATAATTTTCTATTTTTCTATGGGAGTCAAAGGTGCTAAAATTCTTAAATGTTTATGTTCAACAGACAAAGAAACCTTTTTGGTTGGGAAGAACTTGAAGTTTAGTAATTTATGACAGAATATACATTCATGTGATGTAACTGTTATGTAATTGTAATGCATCTTTCCCTTTAAGCATGTTAAAATATAAAAATCACAATTTTCCTGATATCCTTTAACCAGCATTTGGATTTGTCCATATTTTATCCAACCACGGTATGAAATCACTTCTTTTTTTCTAGCAGGAGCAAATGTACATAATAACGTACATTTTGTGGTTTCATCATATGATTGCAATGAATAAAACATCATCCAAGTATGCAAAAACCAATCAACAATTTAAGTTTACAATAATTTATCACACCTCTGGACTATAAGACTATAAGATCTTCAGGTACACTGGTACACACCTGAACAAACAGCTCTTGAAGATCTTTCTGGAACTTCTTGGGGTCAGTAGTGATGGAAACAGGACCTATGTCTAAAGAGGGAAAGAAAGAAATGAGAAAATCATATATTTTTCAAATGTACCTGACACTGGGTGGGTACCCAGATATGTGTTCCTTTCTGAACATTTTGGGTACATTATTGTTCACCAGGGACCTATTGGGTAACATTTACTATTAGAGGAAAAAAGCTTATAACTTTCCCACTAATGGTACATAATATATTCTTAGGGAACCCAAAAGGTACAATATTATGTTTTATAAACCCATACACGTAAAAAAAGGAACATAACGTTCTGCATTTCTGTCCCGAGTGACAGAAAAAGCACAAGTTTTAATGCTTTACGCTTTATGTTCCAATTGGTTTAAAAGTCGTCATTAACTATTTGAAAAGATTTCAGTCTGAACATTTCAACTACAAACTCTTCGGAAGGGAATTTCGCAAAGATTAACCTCATTCGCCCTTATTAATGATTTAAAGCAATAAGGATAAGTGCCATCCATGGATACAACACCACTAATGAGTGTCTTCAGTTTGTTTCTTCACATCCTAAGCCACCTTGTAATGACAAAACACATTTTTCCCTGATTGTCCCTCATTACCATCATCAGTTTGACTGCTAACACAATAAATGATCAAGCATGGAAAAATTCCAGCCTTCCTCACGCAAGACCTGACTCCAGAGCTGATGATGTGATCTCATTGTTGTTTAGACTTGTCATCATCCACAAAGCTAATCTCCGACCTGTTCCCCTTTCTCTCCAATCTCTCTTGTTTCTGAATCCTTTTTTTGTCTGAATTTGGCACGTCTTTGGACTGGCTGAAAAGTTGATTGATTAGAGGGATGAATCTATAACACATGGATGAACCCGCATAAACAAGATACATTGTTCGAGTCAGATATCCCCATGTTATTTTTTAATACTTAGAAAGAACATAATTTCCACGGTTATTAAAATGAAAGACAAGGGGCGGATTACGAATCCGACTAGATAAATGACAAAATATGAATTTGGCTTGCTTTTAAGGGTGAGTGTGGCTTCTTCTCAAAGCAAACAGGATACATCGATCAATAGCGGTTAATGATAAAAACCATTCAAGCCATGATCTTCACTGCCAGCAGATTTGTAATGAACCTATTTATATCTTTGAAACAAAAGATCACAGACACAAAAGTACAATACAAAACCATGTGTGTTTTTTGCATCTCCGGCAGCACCAAACGGATGTTTGAGCAATGTTTGGCTGAACAAAGGTCACAAATTATCTGGTGCCACAAGTGGTGCAGACACAAGCATCCCGCATCACTAATGAATAATAAAAGCATCCACACAGACACTGAACATTCCTGGCATTCCGTGACGTTTCCATTTCTACTCTTTCCCCTCGGTCAGCTGTGAGAAGCCATTAAGCTCTATCCTCTCTGTATGTCACCAGCTGTCTTTGTGATCCCAGCCATTTACAAGGTCCCCAAGGGAACGTCACATTAAAGGTGTGGGAAGGACTGGCACCACCCCCCCCACACCAAGGGTCTAGGCCTGACGTCTCTCCTCTGACCGGGGGGCTGGGTTGACTCTTCCGGAGAATCGGATGGAGAACTGGGGGTGATTGTGTTAATTGCATGCTACCAGACAACAACATGTGCTTCTCATCAGCTCAGGGCACCCTACTCCCCCTCTCCTCTGCAACAGATCTGGTGAAGCGAGCTGGATTGGCTACCTGTTGATGCGTTAGTTCCTCGGCGGATGTGTTATTCCATTTTAAGTAATGACCGAACGTAAGTATGGCTTGCATCTGTAGGATGGTGAAAAGATCATGTAATACTGACACAAAAAGTACAGTTGCCACACATGCCAGGCATATCTCCAACATGGACCACTACCTTCAGCAGTCCCTTGTGGTGAACCCATGCATTTAAAAAGCACTTTTGCACCAGATCAATCCTTCATTGCTTAACCACCATACAAACATTAAAATGTCATCTTTATAAATATGCTCTGTATCAATGCATATGCATGTGTGTGCAATGACCTTGATTGAGATAACATGGTTCAGATCATGGCAAATACCTGGATCATGGAAAGGAACCAGGACAAAGTTTCTGATAGGTCTGGTTCTGCGGCTCAGGGTCCTCTCCAGGATGCGTGATGCTCCATCTATGACCTGTTTGAGATCATCGTACATAGAACCGGTCACATCGAACACAAAGGCCAGCGTGGACGCGCTGTCATCCGCGCCGGAGCTCCTCATCACCGAAGCGCGGAGCGCACCGACGCTCAGAGCCAAGAGCAGGAGCTTGAGCAAAATCCGATTCATCCTTCAGTCATCAATTCCTTTGAATAATGTCAAAATATAAAGCAACCAAAGCCACTTTGATCACAACATGAAAATGGACCAGCAGGTACACTTAGAGAAGAACACTTTCCCAAAACAAGTTTCCAAGTAATCCTAGTTGGGTTATAAAGACGCACAGCTTCTGTGTTGTCCCATCCTTGGAAGAAGTTGGAAGAAGTTTCACCCTCTATAGAGGGCTTCACACTCAACACTGGTGGGGAGGGGTGTGAGGAGTCCTTAAAACCTGGTTTTTGGGTGTAACTTGACCCTACTGTGACTTCCAACCCCATCCCACATGGCTTGCTCCAGTTGGAGGGGGATTCCACAAAAAGCATCATCTACAAACCAAAAGCATGGAGGGATGGTAAACATATCTGTTATCGTGTACAACTTCCACTGGATCGGGAAAGAAAACATGTTGTTCTTGACATTATGTTATTACACGTGTAATAACATTGTACCCGACTATGTACAGCGAGGAGCTTGCACGATGCGAGTTGAAATAATTTGGGTTTATTAATAGAGTGAGTTTATACGCAGCTGCCGCACATCTAATTATATACACCCGTCTTGTGTTTGGCATAAAGGACAAAGCCCCAGTCGAGGAATCCCAGATGTTTTTTGAAAGGAAAGACTCCGGATACACCTCAACCTACTTGTGTATCCGGCTGAGTTGTGGTAAAGCTCAGATGCATCAATCAAACGTCATGCAACTTTGGTCGTTTTGTTGTTCATTGGATAGCAAGGCAGCAAGAGCTGTCAAGTTGATAACATGAGATTAGCAAAAGAAAGAGGGAAAGGGGCGATGTCATGACCCGGCAACCCCGCAGGTTTTCAGTAATCACACCAATTAGACAGAGAATGGGTTTATTGAGAGTGTACAGATGTTGTTCTTTCGATAATTTGATGCAAAGCCAACAAGAAATTTGCGCTCAAGTCTGCGCACGGTTGGTCAAGCAAGACTCAACCTAATAACCATGCCAAATGACACAATGCCATACAAACCCATTGAACTTTGGGAATGGATCTGACAGCGTAATGAGCATGTCGTTTCAAAACAAGAATTTGGTCTCATTCGAACCCAATTTCAGTTTTACACAATAAACTTAACGCTTAAAGCAATCATTCACCCAACATGAAAATGTTGTTGTCATTAGCTCAACCTCCTAACCTGAATAAATTCTTTTGTGTGCGGAACACAAGTGAAGATTGAAAGGGAGTCAACGGTGACCCAATATAATGTCCATACACTAAAAAAGGGGGTGTTGGAAATACTCAACAAATTATGCACATCATTTCCATAGTATTGAATTGGTTCTTTAACATGCAACATATTCTTTTTCAATTGTCAAGGAATGTAAAAAGACGTTATTCAGTGTGGAACCGGTGTACGTAATTAAATCGAGTAGTTCCAAGTTTTTTTCAGTTCAAAACTTTTGTGTCATTTATGTTCAGCGCAATAAAGAAATATATAGAGGTTAACTAGAGAGAAAGAAAATGATGACAGCATTTTTGGGGGGCGAACCATTCCTTTAACTGTCCCTTTTTATTTAAAACTCTGTTTGTACGAAAGTATTATTTTAAGTCCATTATCATTACCCAAGTTTATAATATTTTCATATCAGTTTACCCTGAGAAACAGTGCATCTGTTAAAGTGAACTTCTCTAACATACTGTATGTCTGCCTCTTTCCAAGTCTTCTCCAGTTTTCCCAAACAGTCAATTCATCAGCCTTCTGCTCTTAACAATGTCAGATAAATAATCCAGACCTCACTGCAAAAAACATGTCTATAAGCTTTCATGTAGGAATTCAAGCATGTGCAAAACATACATTCCAATCATCCCCTTCTCCAAAGTCTTTCTCTATAGCCGTGGTTTATTCCTAGGATGTGAAGTCTGTTTTGTTTCATTGTTGGATCCGGAAAACAAGCGTATGAGTTAAATGTGAGGCCTGTCTTATTTTCGTCAATATGAATTGTTATTGCTGATTCAGAAGCCCGGTGGCATTGACCGGGCCACCAGCCTTGAGTAATTCATAATGAAATTGAAGACGTGCCACGAATGAAAGCTCTATTACAATAGCGCCGCAATATTCAAGACAGATGAAAGCATTTGTGATGCAGCAACAAGCTGTCACAAGACTTTACAGATACATGAAACCCTTGTGCGACTGAATGTGTAGTGCAGTGCCAAGCATTAAAAAATAGCTTTTGGCACAGTGGAGATCAGGGCTGGTTTTTTGTTCTGCTAAAGTTATTTTAATTCTAGATCAAGTATCAATAACTGAATTGAAGGTGACATAAGTATATTATGTTTAACAAAATTGTATTAAGTGATTTTTAAGTTGATTAAAAATCATTATAATAATAACAATAACAACAATAATACTAACATTAATAAAAACAATAATAATAAACTGTTTTTGTGATTCTCTGGAACTGATTTACAATAAGATTTTATTAATGCTTAACTTTTGTGTGAATCTTGATGAATGCCATGAAGGCAAAGACTTTAAATATTTACTATAATATTATTAATTGTTAATATTTTCTATAACTAACATAAAAATAAGATTTTTTTCTTATAAGCTTGATAAAAGCACCCATAAACCAATATTTATCTAAATAATTTCTGTAATAATATTTACTGCAATAATATGTCTCTGTGAATGTATTCTAAGAATAAAGTAAAAACTCTATATAATATAGCTGTATGATTTTGTTCTTATTACAAGCTTGGGAGTGCTGTGAAATAACACTGTAAATATTTCTGTGCATATCGACTGTAACATTTACTGTAGATAGTAACTGTACAGATATGAATAAAAGTACTTACTGTTATAATATTTACTCTAAATATAATCACAAAATGAAATTATATGCTATATATATTTTTCTTATAACTTTGGTGAATGCAGTGAAAGTGTAATATTTAATGTAGTTAAATGAATACATTTCTGTAATAATAGTTATAGTAAACATTACTATAAATACTAAAAATAAGTATGTTGTATAATTATTTTATTTTAAACTTGGTGAATGAAGTGAAAGTCAACACTTTCTGTTAATAAGGAGATTATGTACCTGTATTTCTGCCATGCCGTTGGCAGGAAAGAATCCAAATTCTTTTCCCCAGGAGCCTAAATTTAAAAAAATCTTGCTATTATGGAAAACAAGTTATCAAAATTCTGAATGTTGTTGGTCATAATTTTAATTCATGGTTGCAGTTGACAAGTTAAGCTAAACTGTTTAACATGCTAGATTCATGTTATATTACATAACAGCTTATCCAACATATCTGATAGTGTGTCTCTTAACTTTCTTTACAACTCCTGGGACATCAAAATATCCTGCAAGACATCAGATTTGTAAAGAAATAACACTGTAGAGCGTTGTTCGGTTACGACACCTTAATGTCTTTGTAATGAGTTTTGCCACCAATGCAGGGTCTGTTCACTATACACAATAAAACCTGCGTACTAAAAATATAATAAATTAAGCTCCTTTCACATTCAAATTACAAAAGAATCATTTCAAGAAGCTTTAGAAATGTTGAGGCTTGTAACAGCTGCGATCCATACATTTCAAGGTCAACAATACATAAATAAAACATAACCAAGCTCTTAAATAATAAACAAAGAGTGCATCCACAATATCCCAGCAGAGAATGATTAGAAATATGAAATGTTTACATGTACTTATAGTTCAGGTCGGTCAACATGCGTATTTAACATCTGTGACATCCGCATTCTAAAGTTTATTTCCTTAGCAACTTCTTCAGTATGGCCTTTTGACACAGAGCCTCACACACATGCAATACACATAAACACAATTTTCAGGATTGCGATTTCTATCCATTCTGTCACTGTATACCGAAGAAAAGGATCAAAGACGTTTTGCTTTTGAGGAGACAATGAGAATGAGTTTATGGTGGTTCATCTCTCTTGTACTTCTCAGTCATAAATGTCCTTGACAGGTCAGATGAAGAAGATTCATCTCTTTGTGGGGTGGCATTGCAGTGGATCCTCATCCGCATCTGTATGACAGAGTTCACAGTGACTTTTTCAATAAATAGTTTACAAGATCATTTAAATAAGACTTCCCTTTACTCTCATAAAGTAAGAAAGTGATCGTTTGAAAATGTAAATTACATCTTCATTTTCTCTCCCTCTTGTCATTTCAAACCTGTTTGACTCATGTCAGTCTTCTGAAAAGCACAAAGATATTTTGAAGAATGTTATCACCCTTCGACTTGTTTTCCGTCCGTACAATAGAAGTCAATGGGTGCCAGTGCTATTCAGATACCATCTTTCTTCAAAATATCATCTCTCCTTTTCAGAAGATCATACAGGTCGGAAGTGACAGTATGGGTAAATGATTTTAATCACTTTGTAGTTTTTAACACAACATACCTCTGTTATGGATAAACTGCTACTATACGAGTCCATCATAAAGTGACAAAGCTTGAACGATAGACGGGTCTGCCTTCGATCCCTCCTGGAACTCTTGAAGGGTCAACTTACCATCAGCATTCTGCATAAACAAGCATACATCATGTCATAGTCATAACTGTTTTATGTATAATTGTTAGCTTGGCAGATTTGGAATTATGCACAAGGAAGAAGTCATTGCCTTATATGATCAGAAGAGGGCGACTGATCCAGTGAAAGAACAGGTTCACATCAATGCTAAGAACTAAATGCCAGTTATCTACCAACTCCCCGGAGAATGATCTGAGATTGCAATGAGAAATCCCATCACTGTGAAAGTTTTGATGCTGAACATTCCCAAACAATCCCTCATCTCATCCTTCTTTAATGTTGGCCTCAATGCCAACAGTAGTTCAAGCGCATGACACCATACTGTATCTCTATGATGGCTGAAGATGTGGATCATAAACTGAGATGTTTGTAATCTGGATTAGTTTCTATTTAACGTATTGACCGAAAAATTTAATTATCATCATCAGTTTTCTCATCTTGTCGTTTGAAACCTGTATGAATTTCATCTGCGGAACACAAAGAAAGATATTTGGAAGAATGTTGGTAACCGAACAAAAGCAATACCCTTTCACATCTACTGTATAAACACAAAGCCAAGGTAAGTCAATTGTTGCTGATGAGTTAGCATCATTTTCCAAAATATTTCCTTTTGTATTTAGCAGAATTCATTGTCTGGATTTTTTCAAATAACATAAGGGCGAGTAAATGACGACAGAATCCTTTGATTTGGTTGAATAACCCAAAACACATTCTGTGACACAACCCCAACAGACATATGTTACCTTATCCATCATGGCAAAAATGCGATCCACTCTTTTTTCTGGTGTGTTTTCCTCTTCTGGCAGGTCCACTGTGTTTCCCTTGCAAACATAAGCAATATTTAAAACATATTAGAGATACGTGGCAATTTCCGACATATGGTAAATTTCTCAGTTGAGGTAACACTTACCACCATCTGATAGATGGCATCCACGATGTTGAGCATTTCATCACGTGTGATGTAGCCATCATTATCAAGATCATAGAGCTTAAAGGCCCCTGTGGTGTGTAACAAGAGGTCAAAGTTAAAATCTAGAAGCTGTTTCAATACTCCACGAAGGGACAAATGCAGCCACGGAAAAAATGAGGAGACAAAATTTCATTTAATCAGATTTTAAGTTATGTTGTGTCCATAAAGTGACATACAGTGATCCAACAGCAAGATAAAACACTTGACAGCATGACAAGACAGACAAAAACTATGTATTACATACGTACTTTCCTTAATCCATACACAGATATGTTTTGTTTCTTTAAAGTGAATATTAACTTGTTTTCTTTGTAGATTTTGTGGTCTGAAAAAATACAGAGCATCCTTTGTACTAGTTTGACCGGTAAATAAATGCATATAGAAGCAATATTTAAATTTTGTTAAAGTTTGGTAGAATATTGTTTGTAGTTAACGAAAAAGTAAGCAATTAAAAGTTTAGCTAAACAAGTATCTTTAATGATAAAATAATAAAAACTGAAAAAGATCTTTAAAAGGTCTCATATTTTTTTCAGCGGCTGTATGACTTAATTAATTTTTTAACAAATGGTTATGGCTCAACTTCAGAAAAGTTGGTTATTCGTTTTTTTTTTCTTCACCCTGCTACCAAAATGTAATAATTAGAACACTCTCAAAAGAAATGGGCTATATTAATACATTTTGTTGCGTTAGTTTAATACATTTAATGTTAATTTACCACATCGACTCATTTGCTGTTGATTTTGTGTTAAAAAATTAAACAGAAAACACAATGTTAAGTTTAACGTCAGACAAAATGTGTTGTCTTTAGCTAGAAACAGAAATTTGACAGCTTGTTTCAGTTTTTGGTTATAAACCAAGAGTGTTGGTTATGTTTTTACGAGATTCATAGGACAATGAATAAACACGAAAGGCCACTAGATTGATTAAAAAAAAATGTTAAGGCTTATTTTTTCCAACTTCTGCAGATAAACAACATACAAACATAAATTTTACCCCTAAAATTTTGACCTTTTGTGTAATGAAAGGTAGAAGCAAATGTGTCAGTTACCCTACTATTTAACTACCCTTAAAATTACAATTTGGAAATCCTATGAGTGAAATATGTACCCAAAACTGTGTTTTTATTTGTAACTGCAGAGGAGCAAAAAAGAAGTACCACCCCAGTGACCACAGTGCAAGAGTTTTCAGACAATGCAATGCCAGGGACCCCCCTGTATGGGGCACACAGTATGTGATATATTTATTTTAAAAAGCATTTAAACTGTGTATGATATATATAAACATTTATAAATAAAAATTAAAAAGTTGTCCATTAACAATTTTTCTTTTTCTTCAAGTTTTTTGGGACCTTATAGAGACACCTGAGGATCCCGGACCCCCGCTTTAAAACCCCTAGAAAATGCCATCTAAAATTGGATAACATACCACACAATGCAATCCATTCAAAAGAGAAAACTCATAAAAATATGCAAATCAGACATCTTAGAATATTAAATACATATGAGCAGACAGAATCGAATGCCGGCTTATGGGGTGTCCCATAACACTGAATCCCCTGTACAAGACGAAAAACTACACTGTGATAACAGCAGTGAGATGTATAACAAAGAGGTCAATCTTACCACCTACATGTCAGAGAGCAAACACTGGTCAATGCATGAGGACAAAATGTCAACTGAAAAGGAGGTACGGCCTTCAAAGCTGATGAACTTAACTGTGTGATGAACTGAGGAAACTAAAAAGCATGAGCTGTCATGCCTGCAAACAGAAACCGGTCTTAAAAAGATTCAAGTTTTAATTGAGTGTTCAAGTTATGAAACTTGACGTCATGTGCGGTCTTCAACATTATGAACGCCTCTCATGATGGTGCTTTTGTCAGCCGGTTTTGTATCGAGTTGACGGGTGCTTTGTTGGCCGAGAATGTTTGCTATTTTTAGAAATATATTTAGTACAGAGCTGTGCCTTCAGGATAGAATATAGTTACCTTTGCTTTGGATTGCTATAATTGTACAAAAGACTTACAGCGAAGCTTCTCATCCAAGGTTCCGCGTGAGGTCACAGACAGAGCCTGGATGAACTCGGAGAACTCAATCCTTCCATCCTTAGAAAAGAAAGAAATAATGTCAGTTTTTTAAGTTATTAAGGTAATGGTCTTATTTTTGACCCTCCTCTGGCTGTTCCTTAAGAGTATAGAAGATGCCTCCTACTGCCAATAATCCTTTTTTTACATTTGTCTACTAAAAGTTTGACAGTCTCTTATATAATAATAGTTGATATCTTCTAAAAATCTTTAAAAAAGATAAAATCTTTATTGTTGCCTGATCCATCTCTATAGTTTGATTATGTATAGGTTATGTCTGGTCACATTAGGATGACGTGAACACCATTCTTTTCAGGTTCAGCAGGTGAGCCCGAGGAACTTTGACAATGACCAACAGCGTTTAGTTCCTGTGAATACAATAATCCAATCAAAGCATTGTTCCAGGCTTTCATGCCGAGTCGACCCTGTTCAATTTACATTTGTTGTGTGTGTGTTTTCATGTTTTGCTTTTCAGTGAAGCACTCTTTGTCTTTGCATCTCATGCACTACTACAGAAATCAAAAAGCGTGTATAACAAATGGATAAAAATACATTTCATTGTTTGGTTGAACACAGACAAAGAAATTTGGATGTACACTTGTAATCAAACCATTTTTGGAACCCGTTGACTACCATTGTAGCACTACAAAAAAGTTGGCATTTAAAAGTACACCAGAATTTTTTTGCTGTGTACGTTCTTCAAAATATCTCATTTTGTGTTCAGCACAAGTTGTTTCTTCCTTCTAAGAAAGTCAATGGGGTCCAATAATTTATTTATCAGAACAAATTAACCTTTAAAGGTTTAAACAACTCAAGTGAGTTATTAATGACAGAATATTTATTTTTTGGTGAACAATCCTTTAAGATTGGTCAAATGTGGTCCAAACCAGACTTTGCTTTTTCAACAGTGTTTCTGTTGTCTGAATCTGTTCTAAAGGAATATAACTCACGTTTAAAAACCCAGCATTTCTACACCCTACAGCCACATTTACAAAATTCTTTCATATTATCTTCCTTCATTTTTCTTCCTCATGAGTTTTCCAGTCCCTGCTGTAGAAATGAATCTAACATGTTTCACTGAAATGATGTTATGGCTTGAGTTAAAGTGAAAATAACTGCATTGAGCTCCAAACATTCAGTTCTTATGGATAAAATATGCTACTGGTATAATGGTTCTACCATGTTGAGCATGTTTTGGTCTTCATCCATTTACTCAAATCTTTCACTTGTTCTCACATTTATTATGTTCTAGGAATACCGCACTAAGTAAATATTTTTTTACACCATGCCAGACTGCCGTTTCCTACAGTATGTTCTGGCTAAAATGTTAAATGCTTGTATGGTTTAGTGTTTCTTTGAAACCATAAAAAGTAAGTGTCCTTAAAGACAACTGTGTTTATATTACAGTCTGGTTATGGCTGGATTTTTTAACAGCTAGAAATTCTTTATTAAAATGATAGTTCACCCAAAAATAAAAATGCTGTCATTTCAAACCTCCATGACACAAAAGATGATATTTTGAAGAATGTGGGAACATGTTTACTTATGGTCAAAACAATAGAAGTGACGGGGTGTCACTGTTGTTCAATTGCCAACATTCTTCAAAATATCTTGCAATCTTAAAATGATTACAGAGTGAGTAAATGATAACAGAAATTTGGGGTGAATGATCACTTTCCTGGACATCAAAGGTTTCAAAAGGACAGTGATGTTATGCTGTTATACAACAAATGTGAAAAAGATAACCGCTTGACCCAGTGAAAGCATTTAAATTGACAGGGCTATTACCATGTAAATGCAACATTAAAGCTGAGCATCAAATCAATTTTGTCAATGCCAAAGCATTATTTGACGGCGGTGATGTCTGGGCATCTGCGGTCAGAACAATCATTAATGTGATTCCTGCTACTTTAACCTTTCTTGTAAGGTCAGACTTTTGAGTCTGTTCTGCGGGATATCACTGCGGTTCTTTACAAACCCAGACTGATACTATCTCCAGACCAACGACTGCTGGAAAAGTGAAATTGAGGTGAGACACAGAGCAGAATGGTACAGTCGCAGGATAAGAGCAAGTAAAGGCCAAGGCTAATGTGTTTAACTAACAACAGTGGTGCCTTTCAAACAGAACCCATAAATAAACAGGGAGTTGTGTTGGAGTCTCAGACGTTAGTTTGGCAGCTATACAGCTCTTGTCTGGATCCTATTATCAACTTAAATCAGTTAGATAACCAATTTCACCTATTTACATGAATATTATATCGAACCAAGTACAATAAACACAAGATAATTACAATAGATTTAACCTTTAACCATCCCATGCATTTACAGTACACAGTTTGCTATTGGACATATATTACGCTTAAACAAACACATACATTTAACAACAAAGACCAGCAGTTAAACTCTAATGGAAATTTTAAACACCAAGGCTGGAAAACAGGGCAAAGACAGAGTATATACAAAATATAGCTACACCAGAGCATGAACACAGTGCAGGAACCTTTCGCATATGTAATAAACCAAAGCAATATGTCACTGAAATGTAATTTCAATGTGTTTCATAAATATAGAATTTTGGTAGGAAAAAGGAATAAGAACAGCCATGAAAAATGACTTTTTAAAAAGTTTTGTACCTCAAAGGTCTAAATTAAATAGACACTTTACAAATGTCTACTAAAAAATAAGGAAAGTACAGAAGAAAATTACCAGTACATGTTCAGTTTATTGAATGGACATCAAAATAAAATGTAATATTTTTTAGTTTTTATAGGTCTCAAGTATTCAAATTTAAAAAAACAAATACTTTCCCATAGGTTAAATGTGTTCCTATGACATACTTTGAATAAGAGAATAGAAAGAGAGGCTTCAACCTTTTAGAAAATCTCTTACGCAATATCCTAACGGTGTATTTTACCTTGTTCTCGTCAAAAACATTGAAGACAAATGAGGCGAACTTGGTGGGGTCGCCGAAGGGAAAAAACTGCTTGTAGATCTTCTGGAAACCTGCAGCATCAAGCTGACCACTTGGGCAGTCTTTAATAAACCCCTTGTACCTAAAAAAAGGATGAATTCACATCAATTTGACAGTCATGAAAAGATTAGACAGAGAATACAATTATACTCTGAAAATAAGTACAGCACTTGATTGATTTTCATGCTCACAATGCTTAAAAGATCTATGAAGTCTGTTCTACTTTCAACCGGTGGAAATAATTCATAGCTAAATCTGTCAGCTTCTCAGCCTATGGTGAATTAAGAATGACATAACCTAACTACTCTATATTCTAAGTTGTATGGTCCAGAATGAATGGTCTAGAATAAAAAAAAGATTAGACTGCGTGTTTACTGCACATGCTTGCCAATCCCGGTCTTGTGAACAGGAGAGATGATAAATTGACAAAAACTAATACATATGAAGAAGGAAAGAATAGGAAAGATGAAAAGAAAACAGAAGAAAACATTCATTCATATGGTATACATAAATGCCAGACAAAATACACAACAACAAACACACTCACAGAAGTATCCCACAAAGGCTAAGGAATTTGTGTAACCCTGTGGCTTTATGACGCCATCATCTGGGTGCATGAGGTGCAATGCCAACTGTGTAATGTCTCAACAATTGCCCCATTACACCACATCGGTCGGAAAAAGAAAATGCTCAGACAAGCAAAGCGATGATTCACAAATCAATTGGTCTATTTTTACAGTTGAAACAGGAACAAGAGAAAAGATTTTCTCTGTAGGTATGAATCATGCTTTATTCAATCACTGAAAAAGCACTTGTACTGTAGGTGGTTTGGGAAGGACAGCGTGTGCTACATATCAGAGAGCAATCAAGAAACCTCGAGGTCTTTAAGTTGATCCAAAACTGAAAATTCTGTCACTTCTGCCAATTAAAGAAGATATTTTGAGGAAAGTTGGCAATCGAACAGCAGGAGCATGGCTGTCAGGACAGAGGTTTAATTCACTTCGATGAAACCTATAGGTGAATGGATGCCAGTGGCAGGTTCCAACATTCTTCAAAATATGTAATAATTTATAAAAATAAATATATATTTAATAAAAAATATAATGCGGTATATTCCGTTTATTTGAGTCAAGTGCTTTGATTTTCTACTAATGAAAAGAAGTCGTTTCTAATAGTGAAAAACTTGATATAATGATAGGTAAGTAAATATCAATGTCATAGCTCATGAATAATAATAGACAATTTTCCGATAATCAAATGCATCAATTTTAGGATTTCAGTTTTCCAATGTCAGTTTAGAATGTTTTCTGCTAATGAAAGAGTTGCACACACACATACCACAAGTATCACGCTCAGCATGCGATTTAACCATGAAAAGAGCGAGCATGGTGCAAATGAGAGGGGTATCCACATCTCGTTTTCCACTAAACCACATTGATTGGGTCTTAATTTGAGCGAGTCACTGTTGTCAAAGAAACCAATGCTGGGTTTGGAAATGTGAGAACTGCAAAACACCAGTTCAACGATATGAATAGAGCATTTGTTGACATTTTTATGTTCAAAAGATCTAAATTATCCCTAAAAAGCCTGTAGCTAAAAACATCATCTTCTGAACCGATGATCACGTCTGTCATACATCGCAGCATCTTAAAGGCAAGATTTTGATTGCTCAAAACACTCGGTTTCATGGCTTTCCAGTCTGCTAAAAGCTAATTATACCCTATTAAACTGTTTATACAAGTCCAATATTGAACTACTTAGAATGTATAAACCATGTCTGTCTAGTCAGAGTGGATCTCAGATATTTCTGCAAGAAAGATCACCAATTGCACACCATTTGTTTCCAGAATCCCCTGCCATTCCTCGCACAGCTTCACATTTACATTTAGATTAAGTCATTTAGCTGACAGTTTTAAATAAAGTGGTTAACAAATGAGGTATACAAGAGAAGCATTTAGTACAAGAGGATACAAAGCAAACGTGAGTGACAAAATACCAGTCCTCGTTAGAAAAACATTACATATGAGCCAAGTAACAAGGAATTTTTTAATATAAAGAGTGAGGATGTCAGGAAAAATGTTTAATAGTGGGTTAGGTGCAAGCAGAAAAGATGGGTTCAAGGCAGTTTTTAAAGATGGAAATAGAGTCTGCTAAACGTTTTGTAACAGGCAGATCGTTCCATAATCGTTGAACTGATCCAGAGAAGGAGCACGAGGGCGATTTCTTACATTCTTGGATCGGCACCACTAGACGTTGATTTTTATCTTGGCGCAGGGATCTGCCACGGCAACTTTTTAGTGAATCAGTGAATAAAGGTAGGGTTCTTTTAGGTTCCTTGAAGACCTTGCTGCCACATTCTGCATCACAGACAGAGGTTTGGTAGTGGAGATGGCAGTCAGGCTGTAAGTGCATAGCAGTTATCCAGCTTAGACAGGACTAGAGCCTGCACTAGATTCCTGCAGCATGCTCCGAGACGAAAGGTCTTACCTTACTGATGTTGTAGAGAAGGAATTTGCAGGACCTGGCGTTATTCGCAACATGATCCTTTAAGGTTGGTTGATCAACGAATACTACTCCCAAATTTCTGTCTGCCTGGAGGGTATATGATGTACGGCCCAAGTCGGAGGTCAGTTGTAGATAGTGGTTCTTCAACCAAAATGCCATGTCACTTAGGCATGCTGAGACACATGCCGCAACGTCTGATCTTCAGGGTGGAAGACTTAGTGAAGCTCCAATGTGGTCCACATAACAGGGGGCAGTCCTGGCCTGGTGGTTCAAGTCTTGGACTCGTGATCTGAAGGTTGCTGGTTCGAGACTCGGAATCAGTGGGAATTCCATGACCGAGGTCGGGAAAGGCACCGTTCCCCAGGTGCCGCAGCATGGCTTCCCACTGCTCCGGGTGTGTGTTCACAGTGTGTGAGTGTTCATTTACTGTGTGTGTGCACTGGGATAGGGATAGGAATGGGATAGGAGCTGGTTTGGCAACGTCGTCCTCAATTAGCACTGAGAAAGGGTGGAAGGAGACGGCCTTAGGAGTGGGAGCACAGTCGAGCGGAGGGGGAGTAAAGAACTGACTGCTGATGGCTGTGGTTTCCTTCACAAAGAAAGATGCAAAATCGTCCGCCGTCAAGTCAGAGGAGGGCAGGGGGGACAGAGAAGAGCAGAGAAAAGTTTCAAAGATAGTGCAAACTGGTCAGGGGGAAGAAGCGTAGAGGAGACAGCAGAGGTCAGGGTGAGAAGAGGGAGCGTGCAGATGTTGCATCGGAGAGTTATAAGCAAGCAAAGAGATAACTTGTCCGATGCGGTCAGGTCAAGATCACAAGTGACAATGAAGCGATCGGATGTATGCAGCTTAGTGTGAGGAGTAGAGTGGTAGTATGTGTAGATAAGATCAAGTAGATTACCAGACTTGTTGGTCCCTGGCGCAGAAAGGTAGCTTGAGGTCAAAAGAAGTGGTCCGATTGACGAAGTCAGCAGCTAAGGATTTTCCGAGGTGAATGTTGAAGTCCCCGAATACCACAAGAGGGGTTCCATCTTCCACAAAAGATGACAAGAGCACATCAAACTCCTCCAAGAACTGTCTAAGCTGACCTTGGGGCGTTAGATGACTAAAAAATAAAACTTGCGATTCGAAGGAGGTGTTGTCACACAAGGCCGCAAACAGCTTGAACCTACTTTCGTTTTGGAAGAGCAGACCAGTGACCCTACCTCTACCATATGTGCGATAAGCTTTGTAAAACTGACGCATTTCAGAGAGGCAGGGCAAAGACAAGGTACAATAATTTACATAATGTAGAAAACAATGTTTTTTTTTAAACCTTAAAACCGTGTATTCACATAGAATCACAGCAAATACAAATAAATATCATTTAAATGCCTAATTTCAAATGCCTTCTGGACAACACAAAAGTAGATATTTGGAATAATGTTGGATAACGGAGCAACAATGGTGATTAAGGTTGTGGAGGCCAAACAATAGAAGTCAATCTGTATCTTTGAAATTCCTAAGAACCAATATTCTTGATATCCTCTTTTGTGTTCTGCAGAAAGAAATTCATACAGGTTGAAATAAAAGGAAGTAAAGTAAATGATGATGGAATTTTTCCCTTTACGGACAATTAACTTGGCTTAGCAAGTGAATTCAGATTTTTGGAACAATAAATCAACACAGACTGCAGTGCAGTTGTAAGAAGGTTTTTTTCAGAAGCAACATGTGTGTCTGAGAAGGAAGTAAAAGCTTTTCAATTCTGCTGCACTTTGCAGTTTCATTGTGATGGCCAGCACACACGAGTTCTTCAGCTCCCACAGCCAAAGACAAATGATTAAATGAATTGGCCCTCTGTTGAAGTGTTGCTCCCCAGGCTGTTGGTTAACCTATGCACAGCCATTAATTTAAACTCTGAGCTGGCAATGTAAAGCAGCTGATCAATGCACATCAGTGCATATAAAAACAGCCATTTATATGCATGTAGTGAATCAAACCCCTGGTCAATGCTGGGGATTTCAGTAGAGATGGATATGAATTACCAGCAACAGAATGTCTGGGTCCAGGAGGGCATTGGTGTGGCCTATATGCCAATGCGGATGCAATTCTCCCAGGCTAATGCAATAGATCTGTAATTCTGTTTGCGAGCAGGAAGAATTATGGACAATTCACTTTCATGGCACATTACCTTTGTACATAGACAAACCAAGATTTGAATATACAATAAGCATAAGATCAATATAAAATGAGATGTGATGAATTTTTTAACTTTTACACATTTAGAAGTACATTTACCCGAAATGCAACTAGCTCACGTCCCACTGCAGATCCACATGCACGTCCATAGTTAAAGGTCTGCCAGCCGCAGTAGAAATGAGTCAACAATTAAGCCTGGCAAGCGCCCAAGGACACAGTGCCAGTGCTGGAAAGACCTTGGATATGCTAGCAAAGGTGCCAGAGCTTTGACTCAGTATTAGACTGGCGTTCAGCAAGGTGTGCCGAACTACATTGGCACCAGACTGCAACAAGGGGCTTCAGTTAATGCTAATTTTTTCTCTTAGAGACATGGGAAAGCAAAGTGGTGAAGAATTCTTATCATTGTTGAATTATAAAAGGTTACAAGGGTTGAGATGCAAATTTACTCCATCACTGCTGTCCTTCCAAAACCTTCAAAACAAATAATAAATGTTATAAGTTACTCTAATAAATGTTATTCGGTGGGTTTTGCATAAATATAACATTTTAGAAGCATCAAAAAGTGATTTTTAAATGGTTAAATTTGCTGGATGTGTTATCAGTTTTTTTTCAATTTCCTTAAAAAATTTCTATTTAAAAATTTACATTTTCAAGCTCTTTATTATACTTGATAAAGTATAATATACAAATGTATGCCTAGTAAAAGACCAATATGCACATCAAAATGTTTCCAATGATGCTGCCGACGGAGACAGGTTTAGATGTATGTAATTTGGAATCTATTTTTATAATGTATCCGCATTTCCTTTTAAAGTCTTAAAAATTCTATTTTTTTAAACCGGGAGTTAGAGTAAACAGATTATTTTATTTATAAATAAAAAAAAAAATTTTGTAAAGCATTCTATGAATTTTCTAAACAATGACGTCATCGCCTCGGTCTCGCCACAAGTCAGACACGATACATCACGTTATCTCATCAACAACAATATGGCGGACTACATATTTGTGTTTTTGTGCTCCAAGTCTTCTTTTTCATTTTAAATGTATCTCTGTGGTAGACTTACAGTGCCATGTACTTGTCTGGCATGTTGACGCTGACGTTTTTTTTTTTTTTTTTTTTTCTGTACAAGAATTAAAGATTGAATAAGGAACGTTCTAGCTTTGTGTGGATGTGGCCAAAATCCATATGATTACAGTTACAAACACTAAAATCTCTTTTTATTTTTACTAAATGGAAAAAATTTGTTTTGTTATTCTATTTAAAATCTTTATGTGTGGCACGGAGGAAATAAAGTCATACAAGTTACGATAAATATAAGGGCCTGTTTTAATAACAACATTATTTTACATCGTGTTTTATAAACACATTGATGGCTTACAAAACTATGTCGGCTACTTCTTACTTGGAAACGGGATAACAGCAGTGAAAGGACAGCTTGACTATAACATGACAAATGTTTGTGTTTCAAGAGATGGAACAGAATATTTTGTATCCCAAAGACGCGCAACCAAACAAAAAATGAGAGGAAAGACTGCTGTGTTGAGTGGCCAAAGCAGATGGACGTATAAACACATGCTGTACTCAGTATGGGGAAACAGACAACAGAGATGGAAGGAAAGGAGTGAAGGAAAAAGACAGCCTCACCAGAAAGAGTAGAGATAAAGAGGGATGGAAAGATGGATGGATGGACAGACAGACAGACAGACAGACATAGATAGATAGACTTACCATTGCTGAACCTCTTTCTCTGTAACTGTAAGAGGAAAAGAGCGATACAAGGTACTTTAAATAGCTACATTTGTATAAAATTACAAAGTAAATACAACATTTCTCAGGCAAACGGGCTGACATTATCATTAGATTTTTATTCAGTGTGCATCCATTAATAAATGCCAACATATTTTTCAGGTTATTGGAAAATATTTTGACATCGTTATTCACTTAGCTTTCACTTCTCTCTGCAACAGACTTATTACAGAGGCAGTCAAACAACATTTGTACGTACAACCAATGCAAATCAAGATAAAAATAAATCGTACATGTGGCAACTTTCAGTAATAAGTGGTGATTTTCTTAAAGGGAAAGTTCAAACAAAAATTCAAATTCTGTTATAATCTTATTCTGAACGCAAAAAATATACAAATAAAAGGACACAGTCGTCAAAGACTTGCAAATGAGACATTTCTCAAAATATCTCCTTTTGAATTCAACAGGACGGAAACTTATTTGCAGGTGTAAGCTGTACGTATATTTTGTCATTGAATAACATAGAATCAAAATGTTGTTTTCAACAGACAAATGTCTGTACAATGGAGTTTCGACTTCCCTGTAGCTCGGTGCTAGCAGGTCATGGGTTTGTTTCCAATGATTGCACATAATCAGAGAAAGTATAATATAATGCAAGATTTATTGACTTGTAGACATTTTGGCCAATTCTTTCTTCTGTAAATATAAGAAAACCACAGACTTTTCGGAGATATAAACAGCATGATTCAACACCACATAAAATGGAAATGAACATAAGACTGGCGCGGATACCCCACCGTTAATGGAAGGAACCACCGCATTTAATTAAAAGTCATTTCCTTACAGTTTTACAATCTGTGAAATAAACAGGAACTGGGTGAGAATTCTTGTTTTCCATTACCATAATGCTTCTGCCGAAGCTTCCTGTTCTCCGTGAGCAGCCCAACACTAAAGAAGACAAACCTTATTTGACTGATTGGGTTTAGACGTGGGCAACCTCGCAAACTGAGCAGGGATTTTGCTCGCTCATGCAACAGATGTCATGTTGGGCAAAGAATTATAAGGAACAGAACCCACACAAGTGCTGGAATAGTAAAGTAATGTTGTTGCTGGGAAACAGCGCTTACCTAGAAATAATATGGTAACAATCACTAGAAGACAAAATGAGCCGGCATACATAGTAAGCACAGGATGTACAAAACAGCACAGCAAGGGTTCAGTTTAGGACTTCCACACTGTCACTTCACCATTTGTCCAATTGGCGCTTGGATGGTTTGGAAGTTGATCATCTGGAACCGTCCAGCTGTTTGTGCAGTTTGTGCAAGTCTATCACTTAGACATGAAAAGCATCTTAAGTAAGCGATTGAGTCTAAAGTCTTCAACACGTCAAATTAAAATCTCCTTAGAGACTGTTGGGTGTGATCAAGAGAGGGAGATTTAGAGAGTACGCATTGCATTGGTTTGTATTGATTGCCTTTGTCTAGCATCGGTTACATGTTCCAACATTGTATATAAACCCAAGATAGAAAATTAGGAGACCTTTTTAGTTTTCTTTAAACAAGCATTATAGATGTTCTGTGTTATTTCAGTCCAGTGTCTGTTGAATTTAAACGAGAGTAACAAAGTCCCCCAAGGCCATATATATAATTTTGCTATACAATTCTGGTTGCGCAGCTTAAAAATGAATATAAACTCGATTTCTTTGCCATTTTTGATCTACAGAGCATCTTTTGTTCCTCCAGTTATCATTTTCTGCAATGATATGTAAATAGAAATTATAAAGGTTTTCCTAAATAGTATTTGGTTTAACTGCCTGATGATGATTTTCGATCTCCTACAAGTCCATCGGAATGCTCAATTCTCTACTTGAAGGAAATCATGGCTGAATGCTGGCTTTTGATTCGAACCACATTACTTAAATTTTATGAATGGCTTTTCCTATTTCTGTAGCCAACTCTGTTTGTATAACGATCATTAATTGCTTGAAAACCACACCGTGGAAAGAGTTTTCTGATATTGTGATTGCAAAGACGCCAGAGATCATTGTTGAGGATGGATCGGTGGTGTACAAATAATTTGTACTTCAAGCTTTGGAAAAGTGATTTAGAAAAGCCTGAGAGAAAGGATTTAAGTGATCCCGCAAACATTCTCAGACAGTGAGAGTAAGTAACAACACAATATCCAAGCAATTATAACCTAACGCTTCTAAAACGACTGGACTGCGTTTGGACTATATGGCAACTAAACTCTGATGGGATCCTTAAATGTCAATTGTATGCAAATTTGCCAAATGGGAAATTAACAGAAAGGGCACAACTTTAACGTTCCTCCTCCACTCCAAGTGGATAGTATTCTCTTTAAAAGAATAAACACAGCTTCGCGCATTAGAAAGATGCCGTTGAACCTTAAGTGTTATAAGCCTCTTTATTTAAATTTGCTTTATTAAATCATTCAAACATTCAATGCTCAGTACTGTACTTCTTTGAAGAGCAATTCACTAAAGAGCTGGTACAGAAGCTTCGATCAATACCAAGAGATATGACCTCCAGTAAATAATCCAATGCTATAAAAATGAAAACCCTACGGATGATGTTACATAATGGCAAAAGAGAGATTCCCCATATTTTGAGTCAAAGGGCCACAAACGTACTGTAGTTCCTTTACAAGATGTAATATAAATGTCATGATTCCACAGAATTTCTCTGTGAAATTTCAGCTCAAAATACACCACAGTTCTATAATTATTCTTTTCCCAAATATTCTTATTTACCTGTGGAAAAACAGACTATTTTGGCGGGGCTCAATCAATGTGACATCAAATTGCAGAGAGAATGGAAATGGCTCGTTTGAGAGAACTGTTGAGGTATAATAGGGATTAAAACAAATGAATGGTTGGATTTTTATCATTCTATGGTGATTTTGTACACGCCCACTCCTAACACACAGTTGTATTCAAACAACATGTAAAAGTGCATTTTCTGGATAAGGAGGCCTTAAATAGCATGCCAAATAGGATTGGAAACATTTGATCAAAATCTTCCAGGCAGAAAAAATCTGGTTTGTTCTCATGAAAGCTTTCATTGCTTCACCACATCTTAAACTCAATCATGAGAAATAATTGGGATATTTCACCCAAAAATTTAACTTGTGTCACAATTAACTCAAGCTCCTGCCATTTCAAATGATTCTAACATATTTTCTTCTGCAGAACAAAAGAAGAATGCTGGGCACTGATTCACTTGCATTTGTTTGAGTCCATTCAAAAGGGTACATGTATGGGTTCCACTGTTGTTCATATTCCAACTTTCTTCAAAATATCTTCTTTTTTATTGCAGAGAATACTGGGTTGAAATTAGAAGAGTGTGAAAAAATATGACATTCTTTTCACAATTTTATGCAACACATACTATAAAACATAATTTTTTTCTATTTTATAAAAGTTTTATGTATTTGATTGGACAAGCAGCTTTTTACAATATTTTAAGTCTGTATGACCTGTGGTTTGATTCTCTTTTAGTCTTCGTGTTTCTTGAGGACATTGGAAATACTTTTACCATATTTCATATCCCATCTAAAATTTATATTAACTTGTTGCAATGTTGTTTTAGAAAGCAATATTATAATCAGCATGACTATCGTAACTTGTGCACTTAAGCCTCATATAAGGAACAGCAGAACTCTTGGTTGTGTGATCAAATGTGTAGATTAATCATTTTAAGTATTTATAAACCGAACCACCTTAGAAGTTTGTTAAATGATAGTTAACCCAAAAATGAAAATTCTGTCATCATTATAACACTCATCTGAAAACCCTGTCATCTGAAACCTGTATGACTTTTTTCTCCTGCAGAAGACTAAAGGAGGTATTTAGAAGAATGTATGGAACTGGTCTCCGTTCACTTGCATTGGTGTTGTGTTCACACAACAGAAGTAAACGGGTGCCACTGCTGTTCGGTTACCAACATTCTTCCCAATCTTCTCCGTTTTGTGTTCTGGGGAAGAAAGTCATTCAGGTTTGTAATAACAAGAGTAAAGTGGCTAAATGGGTGGACTATTGCTTTAAGATTAAATTGCACGTAATAAATGACATTTAAATTACTTAATGTCAATGAAATATAAATGGAAACAAATGATTTGTTCTGCCTGAAATATTCTTTCGGGCTGCCTACACTGCGTGATCAAATAAATAAAAAGCTGACTGTACGTTTAAAAATTTAGCTTCGTACATCTCCCAAATGGGCCATAAAGTAGTCACAGAAATATCAAGCTGGCAGGCCAAACCTAAAAATATGCAGCTTACAACTTTGATTTTAATGTCAGAAACATATTTTTAGATACACCCTCAAGCTTATAAAGAGTTGAAAGACAGGGAGCAAAGAATAAGCTGATAAAGGTTTTCACTAGGAATGAGGAAAAAAAAACTAAGAAGAAATAAGATAAGGAACTGCTGAGAAGAAAGAGAGAAAGAAAAGGTAGAGAGCTACACGTATAGAAGAAGAAATGCAATGTCCTACCTTGAAAGGCAGAACTGATAAGACCTTAATTACAGAATACAGAATTGGCTTTATATGCTCACAGAGACATTTAATGGAAAAGAGGGATTGAAACCGAGAGCGGAAAGAGAAAAGGAAAGAATGACAGGGTCATGGAGCCCATCCCATCACGGAGACGGCACATTTTCCTGAATGCTGCAATTTTCTGCCCAGCATTTTTCTATGTATCGCCCCCCACAGAGCTCAACGCACAGCACACACTATTATTAGGAAGCCACTCGCTGTCAGTTCCTATTTTATATCTTCATGACTTCAAAGAAGCACTGCCTATTAACTGTGTCCAATTTGTACTTACAGTATGTTGACTATATTTTATAAAACTGGCTATTTCACACAAAAAACAATTAGCTATAGAACCCAAAAGAAGATATTTTGAAGAATGTTGGCAACCCCACTTAGGTGGCACCATTCACCTCTCCTGTATGGAAACAAAACAAGTCGATGGCTACTATTGATGTTGAGTAACCAACATTCATCAAAATATCTTCTTCGGGTTCTGTAGATAGATGAAACTCATACAGGTTTGAAATGACATAAAGGTCAATAACTAATCAGATAATTGGGAAGAAATAGTAACAGTTGAATACAAATGACCGCATGTGATATCATGATCCATTTAAGGTGATTGTTCAACCAAAAATGAACACTGTGTCATCGTTTGCTCACCCTCTTGTTATTTAGAACCTAAATGACTTAGTAGAACACAAAAGAGGATATTTTTAAGACCGTCGGTAACTGGCATCCATTCACTTGCATTTGTGGTCGACACTGCTGTTTGATTAGTAACTTTCTTCAAAATATCTACTTTGGTATTCTGTGGAATATGGAACGTCATGAAAGTTTGAAATAACAAGAGGGTGAGTAAATGATTACAGATTTTTAGGTGAACTGTCAGCAAGGCATATTCTGCAAAATGTTGTTATGTAATGGCCAACAGCGATTCGTGCCCTAAGCATTTCCAGATATTGTTGTCTTCTGACTGTACTAGTTTAAGAATAGAGAGCCAGCTCATGTGTTTACATATATAGCCTTCGCATCCATGGAAACCCAATCTCCTTCACTAGCAGAGAGCAAGCCACTTTCAGATATTTCTCTGGGCAACCACCAGCCTGATTGCAGATCTCAAGACCTGCCGCTTTGCATATTCATAAAGCACGAATTCCAATTGGAGGGCTTTTAAAACATTCTGATTAGGCCCACTTCCAGCTTTCTGCTAATCACATTTTCTGATGCCATGGGGATTGAGATATCTTACAAAAATGTGTATCAGCTGTAAAGATCTCGAATGCCGGCTACATGTGTTTTTCGTTTTCGCAAAAAGAATAAGCTTGTATTTGTACATTTTTAATAAGTACATGTGCTAAAGTCAGGCAGATAAGAGGCAAAAAAAATGATTTTGCTATTATATAATATATTTATATTAAATAACTATTGGATTTAATAACCAACATTTTTTTAAGTTGAAAATAGTATTCCATAAAACTAATATTTTATAAATATTATATTTAACCTTTCAATGGAATTTTTCTGCTTTAAAATAGCTCAGCTTGATTAAATATACGTAGTTAATATTTAAATTAGCCCCGCCCCCAATCAGCAGTTCCAGATTACACTGTAACTGAAAGGGAAACTATGAGCCGACACGACAGTACGGAGATTATTTCAAACTGAGTATATGTGCTGATCCAAAGGGTCAAATGACATAATGTGATTAGTAATAGATTTATGATGTTTTATCGTTAATTTCTTTTAAGTTTTATTAAAAAAATTAAGTTTTAAAATTCAGAAACCTTTTAAGCATTGGTTTCAAATGATGCATTTGCACATTTGACTTTAAGCATTAAAAACACCAAATATATAAACACTACAAACTTGATTTTAAGGCTTTTTTTAAAAGCTATGAAAGCAGAAAACCGAAGGAGTAAAAATTAATATAGTGATACTGCAACTGCCGAAATAAACACGTAGATTTAACTTTGCAAAATGCAAATGTAAAAAGTGATATTTCTCATTTATGCAATGTAAAGTACTATTACTTACAGTACGTCTTCCTGGTCAATTCCTCCACCACTTCTGGTTTGAGCTTGCTGTTTGACTTCCCCATGGTCTCCACCCACCTCCTCCAATAAGCACAAGGGGTTTCAGTTTGTATCTGACTCTTACTACTTCGCCACCTCTCTCGGCAAGGAAACTAGAGATCCAACTACGGCAAACAAGTGGTGAACAGATGAGCACAGACAACAAACCCCAGAAAATCCATAAGCCACAATGTTGCCACTTCTCCTCGTCCAGATCGGTTACAAATCCATCTTCAATTACTGTCGCCTCTGACGTGCCCTTTGGAACTGTTGCTCCTCAAACAAAAGCCATGGGTTCTGTTGTTCGCTCAGATGCTGACCGCCGTTTGCTTTGATTCTTCAATGGGAAATGAAAGGTCTTTTCAGAGCACCATTGGTTACAATAGACACTTATTCTCTGCTTCCGAGTGCTCGCCCGCTCACTCGCACTTGAGCGCCAATTCCATCTGATCCTCTCCACCCACCCTCCTCTCCTCTTCTTCTCTACGTCCCTCTGCTCCCTCCCTGCCTTGTTAGCTGTGTGTGACTCTTAAAGGAGATTCCTCACTCCTCTCGTCTCGGTAGCTGCGATGAGGTGGCACCTTGCTTCACACTTTTCGAGATGTCCAAGTGATGGTGTTTCTGGATGCAGGTGACAGGGCCTGCGATGGCATTGAGCATTTGGTTATTGACGCAGGAAATATCACAGCTGGGATATGTTGAGAAAATCAATTTTCTGGTGTCACATTCGTCTGATGCCACTCTCCGAAGCAGACTCTCTCCTAGTAACTGCCTTATCTCTGACTCTAAAAGCAGAAACTCCTGTTTGCCAAGGCCGGGTTGTCCAGAGATACCTCCAAACACTGTGGACACAAACAGTAATGAGGTTAGACTGCACTAAAAGAGAACAGTGCCTTCTTGATGGACCTGAGGGATGAAATCTGCCTTAGGGAAAACCGCTGACCAAACGCTCTCCATGCAGATCTATCTCACACTTAGCTTTCATAAGAATCCTTTTCTCTGTGTCGGTGTGTACAGCTGGCACCATACACCATTTTCTTGCCAGCACTGCAAGCAGATCAATATCTTCAGAAGCGGGGTCAAAGTGAATTAGTCAAATCGTGAAACAAGAAGCATTCTATATTTGGTTTACTTTGTTTTCTTTAAGATGTTTGCACACTCCATTGGCAGACAAGTTTCATATGAAGCTAATGAATAAATAACTAATAGAGGTTATTAAAGCAGTAAGAAATATATTCTGTGAACCTTGCGGTTTGGACATCTGAGACTAAACGGGGGGATCCTTCCTATGATCTTGTTATCAACACATGGCTAAACTTTCTGGGAGAATGTTTGAAATGAAGCCACACAGAATAAAAAAATATTTTTAAAGAAACATCTCATTTTAAATAAGCTGTGGGACCGCATATTACATTATGAGCTTGTTGTCTCGTGGCACCAAAGCTAATAACTTTACATCAACTGCAATCATTTTGATTAATGCAGAATGTGTGTTTATTGCCTGTACAAGCTATGAAACAATAGATGGAGAGAGGCTAAACTGCTGTCTTTAACTGCAACTAAATAGTAAAACATGTGTGCAGGAATTATAAATTTATTGTATATTAATTTATAGCCCTTATCATTTATAGTATATATATAGTTTATATATAATATATAGTTTATATAAGTTATATAAATTCTTAATTACATATTTAAACAAAGATTATTTTCTCAAAACTCTGAGGTGTTTCAAATCTGTCCTTTCCTTGTTCTGATAAACAAAGAGAAAGATATTTGGAAGAATGCTTGTAACTAAAATGTTCCTAGATCCTAATGACTACCATAGTTGGCAAAATTACTTTTTCTGTTCTGTTGCCTATAATTATTATATATTTGTTTCAAGGATTAAGGATCGCAAAACGATCTAGCGGAATAACTAACCTTTTAATTTTCTCTACTATTGCAGTAAAGCCAATGGAAGAATATGGGGTCTAAGATCTGTTCGGTTACAAGCATCATTCCAATCCAAATATCATTCTCTGTGTTAGACCAAACAAAGAAGATTATTCAGTTGACACAACTACAAAGCATATCAAATATGACCGAATTTTTATTATTTGGCTGAAATAATAAATGAGTTGATGTGATTGGTTAAAAGTTTATGACGCCATAAACCTGAGCGGTATTCTGAGGAAGGAAAGACTCAGCATATTTGAACATTGTTTAATCTTAAAGCATATTAAGATCACACCATAAACAACATTAAAACTTGATTTTTACATAAAGGGTTTTAAAAGAACCGCATATAAATTAAATATAACAGTTCATGCTTGTCCTCCAATAGAGGATGGATGTTAATATGTAGACCCTTATATCTTGAATGTAAGCACAACAAAACAAATGATAACGATCAAACTTAAAAAGCTACCTTTAAACCACATCTAGCAATTCATTGATGAAGGTGTCACTGTAAACAGACAATTTGAAAGGGCCCCATTTTCCAAATATGCCCAATGTCATTCAAGGTAATGTAACTCATCATGACAGAAGGTAAAACCTTTTAATCTCTTAATGATAAGGCTACAAGACTGAAAGACCTTGTCATAAAAAGCATGTTAATTTTTATACAAACAGTCTCATTCGCATTGAATGGAACAGTTGACTGTATCCATAGGAACTCTAACCGGTGTGACGAATTTAAGGGCATGTTGCCCATCAAGCTACGTGTCACACTATTAAAAACCCATTATCTGGTGTTGTTGTATTCACATTCAATGTCAGTGATACAGTATAACACTTACCAAGTCATATGGAGCGTTTGGGTTGTTTTCTTGTGATGAACAGCCCACTTCGTTTGGGTTTCCTTCTTCACTCCCTGAGCTTCTGTAAGCGACAGTGAGTTCATTCAGACAGAATTCACCGCTCTCTCAGACTCTCCAGAGGCTGGGCAAACTGCCCTTAACCATCTCTGTTAACCCTTGACTTACTAAAGGTGGGGAATTATGGCTATTTGGACACAGTACTTTCAAGAAAGAAGTGGGGTTTGCATTTTCGTAAATAATTATTGTAGGGTTTAAAGAGAATATAAAACAGAAATTATAAAGAGGGAAAATGTGTAAATCAACACATCAGATTTTACAGTTACCATTGGCTTTGCCTCTATAGCTTTAAAGAACATTCTTTTAAATATCTCATTTTAAAAAGAAGTCAAATAAAGTCATTTTTCCTACTTTGGTAGTCAATGGGGTCCAAGAACTGTTTGGTTATAGGTGTCTTCCAAATATCTTTCTCTGTATTTGTTAGACCAACAAAATGGACAGATTTGGAACTCAAAGGTGGGTAAATGATGAGATTTTTCAATTTAGGTTGAACTATCCCTTTAGAAAGAAAGGAGAGTTTTGAGTACCTTGTTCTATTTATAGTATGCCATGTGTTCTTTAAAATACCATACAAGCTCATTTCTTTGCAACCTGAAAAATAAAAGCAACATGATTTGTTGGCATGGACTTTTTCGTTCCTATCAGGAACTGATATTATTTATTTTGAGTGAACACAAGCACACATTTATACCAGTTCAAATAAGAGGGAATAATAATTTATTATGAAATAAATAATTTGGAATAAACAGCAGATGAAATGTAAAAACGACATACCTTGGATAAAAGACATTTTATAAAAACGTAGGAATGACAATAAAATTCTATGCAAATTTGGGATGTTTAGAGGAAAGCCGTGTTGTCAAATTCTAACAGAAGGGAGATGGAAAAACAACCCAGTGGAGATGGCCCTGCCAAGCAATGTTCATGTTTGGCACACTGGCAGCTGATTCTGGGCTATTTTCACCATCTGTTATTGGCTATATCAAGCTCACAGTTTCACATGAACCAAGAGCATCATTAAGATGTGCTGTTATTCACAAATGAACCCAATGTCTGTCTTTGATTGCCACTCAGGCATAAAGTTGCCATGTGTCATCAAATTAGTTTGTTTTGATTTTTTTCACATATGGTATTACATAAGAAGCATGAAGTGTTGGCAGATTGCTTGGGTTGTTCTTCATTAGTGAAATCATTTAAATGATGTGTCTAATTCTCACAGAATAGAATTAGTCCTAATAAGAGTCCTGATAACCCAGTGAAGGGCTGCTGTTTCTTAGTTCACACCTGTGCAAGATTTCCCATAGATTTGCATGGGAAACTCCTCATATTTTCTACGTCTGCTGCTATGGTGTAAATAAAATATGCTGCTCTTAATTCCCATGATAATAAGTAGCTTTTATAGCAACATGTATGCTTGGGAGGACACACACACACACACACACACACACACACACACACACACACACACACACACACACACACACACACACACACACACACACACAAATGTAATTACTGGACAATTTGAATAATTTCATCTTCACAAATATTGCCTTATTAAGCATACATAATAAGTGTATATCTTTGTGTTAATAAATTCTGTTAATAAAATTAATTAATATGCACTCACATTTATAAAGTAAACACAAACTTTTTTTTCGGAAAAATCGTTCGACAGTGCTTATATACATACAGACATTAAAACTTATTTTCTGTAACTCAACAGGTGCAATAAGCAGACATGGCTTGTGTAGCCACCTTCTATTCTTATTAAACAGCATTAATAGGTATCCATGAAAATCAGTCACTTGTAAGATAACAATGATGACATTATATTTATTCACAACCACGTGCACAAACATCTGCTTGTGCCATGGTAATACTTTACAATTAGTTTTGCATTAAAGGTATTTGTTTACAGAAGTAACTGCATCTTAATCCAAAACCGATCATCAGTTAATGATGTATTACCATATGATTACAGAGACAAATATGTATTTAAACATGTATTAGTAAATGTTAAAAATGCATTATTAAAAGATTGTTTTCAAATTACATTTAGCAATATAAAGCTGCTCGGCCCTTCTATTGAATAAATTTTGACCTTGCACGAATCGCAGAATTTATGTCTGTGTTCTGTATACAATGAAAGGGTGAGATAACATAATCCATTGTTATATTTAGACATATTTGCATTGCATTTGTTATAGCTGACTTAATTTACACTGTTTATGTAAACAAGCAGCACATAAACAAACAGGGCCTTGCAATCAAATATTGTGTAGCAACAGCATCACCTAAAGGAATCACTGGGGACTGCAGTGCCACATTTAAAGCAATATGGAATAAATTGTGTTTTAAGTGTTATTTTACATTAACATCATTTATAATTTAATATATGATATAAATATTTAAATAACATTTTAAGTCATACTCATATCAGGTCATATTCATCCATTTGATAAGACTTCAGATTGTTAATTAATGACAGTGAACATAAATATTAAGCAATATTCAAGAATATAATAATCTGTAAAATAACTTTTCTGGACATAATTTAAACATTTAAAAAAATATTCAGGTATGATTATATTAAGAGCAATGTTTATATTCCTGTGAATTACATTATTTTCAAAAAACGAACCAAAGTGTCAATATAGTGTCTAATGGTTTTAATTCTGGCGATTTTATAACTTAAAATTTTACATTTTTCTTTCTTAAATAAAATTAAATAAAAAAAGAAGCAGTGTCAAAACTCTTATTTTGAAACAGAATATGACCGGAAGTGAAAGTTAGGGGTTTGTATTGAAATCTCTTTATGGAAAATTCTTTATAAAATCGCATAAATTAAGACGGAATTTCATGGGAAATATGAAAACATTCTGAACTTTGATCTAAAGTTATATTAAATGCATATTTAAATTTCTGACAACGACCCTAGGAGGGTTACAGAGCTGTTTGTTGGAGTTTTGTGATATAAACACAAATAATTTAGCTTATATTGATCAATTATTAATTATATTTCCTCTATCTGAAACGCAGATGTCAGCTGGTTTCAAACCTTCTTTTTACATCGGGAAGAAAGATGACGTCATTCAAACCGGAAGAGTCGTGACGTCAGCGGGCGGAAGAGATGTTCTCGTGCTCTATCACCAGGGGGACTTTTATGCCATTGATGTTCGGTGCTATCGTGAGTTAATTAGCACCACAAAACGTATTTAATTTATTAAAATTATTTATAAACACTTAACTTAATATTGAAGAAATAAAAGCTAATAAAGTGTGAAATAGACTCATTTAAAATAATTAATAATTAAAAAAAAACTTCTCAGATCTTAAAAAGCGGCTTTATAAAATGTCAAGAATAGTGTGTGTGTGTGTGTGTGTGTGTGTGTGTGTGTGTGTGTGTGTGTGTGTGTGTGTGTGTGTGTGTGTGTGTGTGTGTGTGTGTGTGTGTGTGTGTGTGTGTGTGTGTGTGTGTGTATATATAAATATATTTATATGTGTGTGTGTGTGTGTGTGTGTGTATATATATATATATATATAATTTTTGTATTAACAATACAGATAGTCCCCTTTGTTTTATTTCATAATTTTAGTTTTTTTGTAAAATGTAGGAAAACATATAAATGCACGACTAACCCTCCCTTAACTTTTGACCGATAATGTATAGAGATTCTTAAGTTTTGTTTGTTATTTTGTTGCAGACTCTGGAGGTCCCCTACACAAAGGAGATATTGAAGTAAGTTGTTTGGAAGACTTTTATTCTATAAATTACCAAAGTTCTATATACCATCTTTATCCACATATGCATGAATAACTTTGCATTGTCTCCTTTTGCCAATCCAGGATTTTGATGGCCGGACATGTATAGTTTGCCCATGGCATAAGTATAAAATAACACTTGCTGAAGGTGAGGCACTCTATCAGGCAGTGGACCCCTCTGTGAAACCTCCCAAACCAACATGGTGTTCAAAAGGTGTTAAACAAAGAGTGCACACAGTGAAGGAATCTAACGGAGATCTATTTCTCACCTTAAATGATTCTCCAGGGGTCATTGACTCGGATCATTACCAAACTGAGAAATACAGCGACACTTTCATAAAAGGAGGAACCACAAAAGGAGATTGACACCATTCTGTGGTTAAATTGGTTTAAAGGGCCTTTAATGTGATGTTTTCCTTAATATCTATTTAATATATATTTCTTTATATCTATTTGAGTATAGATTTTCAATGAATGATACCGATATTGTATAATTGGGATTTTTTGTAAATTACACATAATGTGATACATTAAATTGTCTTTGTATGCTTTCTAATGCATTTCCATTGCACACAGCATGCAAATTGACAAGCATCTAAATTAATGCTTTTTGTTTTGTTAACAGGAGGGCAGTCCCAGTAAGTTTAAACTTCACAGTTTTTCAAAGGACTAATGTTGAAATCTGAATGTTTTGATTAATGAGGGCCAAGACTGGGAGTCGGAGATTCTTATGTAATGTAAAAGTGGTATTTTGGGGTAGATCAACAGGCTTAGTTAATATTCCACAGCAACGCTAGTGACAAGAAACGATGAAAAGTTGAGTGATAAAAATTAAGATAAAGAACCGAAGGCGTTTGCTTCCTGTCACTCATGTATTTAGATTCACATACAGAAAGGCATGGATGTTTGAGAAGGAATGTTTAGGTCAGATCAATGATGGTTTGATTTACATTTAGCAAGTGCCCAGCAAACCAAAAAACACTTTTATAAGCAGGTTCATGTCTACTGTATACATGAATATACTGTATATTGGTTTTCCACGGCTCATTGTGTTTGTTCGTGTGGGTGATATGAAATATACATTTTGAAAAAAGCCACTGTTTCTCTTTACCCACCAGTTATGTAACTCAGCCTATCACGGATCGGCTCTAGTTTTTCAGTCCCATGCTTGCTCTGTAATGGGTATTGTGTGGGTGTGTGGATAAAGAAAGAGCTTTAAGATATGTGTATCCCACAATGAACACTTTGTGCTGGCAACATCAAACATGTGCATGTGTTAATGGTAGTGTACACGGTTAAATAATAATTTGAAGGGGAATTTCTAAAATTTTTATGCTACTTTAATGCTACTTCAACAAATACAATAAGGTTATATTTGTTTAAGTAGTAATACATTAGCAAAACTGAACCAACAATGAGACAATTAGTTTTACATTGTTTCATTAAATTAGTTAATGTCGTTAAATTGAAATAAAACTGGTAAGGTACCACTTTTTGATAAAGATAATAAACATGATGGAATGCGGATATGTTGTTGGTTAGTAAAGGAATAAACCTTTATTGTAATATTTTAAATTTCACCACAATAACAGAAAAATTCAGCTGTTTCAGTTTTAAAAACTATGAAGAAAGGTGGATGAGCCAGAGACACTTAATTTAAAATATTTACTTACCGGAAACTAAAGAATTCTGCAAAATGTAGAATAAAATATCTGCAAACTGAAAATATTTTCATGTATTTTCATGTAATGTGTTGCATTGACAAGTGACTTCTTCATAAGGTCCATCTGCATAATAAAATTTTACTACAAACATTTAAAGTTTCTGTTATGTAAGATTCTGTTTTAAAAGGGATATTTCACCCAAAAATAAAAAGCTTATGCATTTCTTTGTTCTGATGAACACAAAGAACGATATTTGAATGAAGGCCTTTAACCAACAAGTTCTTGGACCCCATTCACAACCAAAATAGAAAAATTTACTCTATATTTATATTCAAAAAGTTTCTTTAGACCACCATTTGTTTTCCCACTGTTGTATTCAACTGGGTCAAATTGTTTGATTACAAGCATTCATCCATTTACATTTATCATCCAAATATCTGTACGTGTTAAAAGAACGTAATACAAGTTTACAACATGAGAGTGGTTGTATAGGTGATTTATCCCTTTATGTTAATGCAATGTTTTCTTTTAAAATATCAAAGTCCAACAGGTTGCTTTTGCATGCATTGTTTTTGTTGTTTTTTTTTGTTTGTTTTTTGTTTTTGTTTTTTTTAAACACATAGAAAGCTATTTGGATGAATGCTTGCAACCAACAAGTTCTTGAACCCCATTGACAACCAAAATAGGAAATGTACTTTATATTTTTATTCAAAAAGTTTCTCTAGATTACCATTATAATTTTCCTATTATTGTATTCAACAGGGGTGAAAATGTTTGGTTACAAGCACTCCTCCAAATATCTGTATGTGTGAGAGTGAATCATTAAGACAGAATTGTCATTTTTTGGTGAAATATCCCTTTATGTTAATGCAATGTTTTCTTTTAAAATATCAAAGCTATACAGGATGCCTTTGCATGCGTTATTTTTGTTGTTTTATTTTGTTTTGTTTTGTTTTCATTTAACCAGAGAAGCATTAACATCCAAACACTGGTAACAGAGTCAGCCCACTTCAGAAGACTGATGCGGTTACTCCCTACCCTTTAGATAGACACAGAGCTTTAAATACAAGCATACTGTCATTGTGATCTGTGATATCTGACACAGAGAGATCGATCCTCTGTCCAACATTACTTCTGCGTTACTCATCACATCTCAAATAAAGTTTGGAGCAGTGAAGATGCCCAGCAAGAGAAAGAAAAACACACGCCGAATGAGGAGAGTTGTAAGTACTTGATTTTAATGAAACAGTGCACAACTGTGTGTGTGTGTTTGTTTGTGTCATTTTGTATCAGTTTGTGGGTCAGCTCTTGCATGTATCATTGTGTGCAGTTAAATTTGAATTAAAACTTGTCATAAATACATGAGATATAAATGCAGCAAGGATAAGATTTAAATGATCAGATTAATTTTAATTTATTTGGGACACATTCTATGCTATTTGTGTTAAAGTGATCTATTCATATTCATATAATAAAATATATATTAAATATATATAATTAAAATTAATTAATTAATCACTCTTGTTGTTCTAAACACAGATTTGGACAAAAGCTTGTAAGCAAAAAGTTATTGGTCCCCACTGGATAAAAATAACAATGGTGGTCAAAAGAATCCAGAAAATGTGTTCATGTCCTATCCTTCAAAATATTTTATATGGTATGTTTTCACCTATTATGGTAGTCCAGTTGGTGACCAGCATTCTTCCAACTATCTGTATAAATGTTTTCAGATTTGTGGGAGTGATTTGGAAATAACACACATGCATTTGTTTTTTAAATAGTTATATAATTGATTAGTTGTTGTTGTTTAAGACACTTGGTTAATATATATTAGTTAACAGCATGCAGCATTAGGGCTTGTTGATAATGATGTAGGAAGGAACACACAGCTCAAATAAACTACCTGGGATTTTGGTCCATTCAGGGTTATTCATTTGATGCCTCCCAAAACCTTAAAATCTTTTAAAGGATGCTCCACCCCTGAAAAGGGAACTTGTGTTACTCATTTTAAACCTGTGTGACTTTCTTTCCTCTGTAGAACACAAAGAAGATGAACAATTATATTAACTTTATAAATCTTTTAAAAACATTATATTCAGTGGAAAATATTAAAATAATTTAATAGTAATCCAACAGTTAATTTCTCTAAATTTCACAATGATTTTTTTTAGTTTATGTAATAAGTATTTAATTAACATATTAAAATATCAAATACTTATATTTATCATATATAAATGTGTGAACTGTGAACCAACAGTTTAAATGAATACTCTTAGACAGATATGAATTGATGAGATGTACTTACTTTTTTAACATACATAAACTAAACGTTTAAACCGCGTATTTACTTAATTTCAAAGCTTTTAAATTTAGAAACAGACTTAATTCTTTTAGTGTATTGTGCGACCACAAAACCAATTCAAATGAATGGGTGCCAGCTACCAACATTCTTTAAAATATCTTTTTTTCTGTTTTGCAAAAGAAAAGTTTGAAATGACAAGAAGGCAATGTAATATTGACAGAATTTCATTTTGGGTACACTTTGACTCATTTTAACTTAATAAAAAATACCTATCCCAATTATATCAATACGTCCCTGGTTTGCAAACGTGCATTATTTTGCCTGTCATGTCTCCACAAATTCCAAAACTATATCTTCCGACCCACCTCCCAACTCACATGGACTTTGTTGATGTTGGCACATCCCTTGGGCAAATATCATTCCAAGCGTGGTTGAGGGCACATTCCTACAGAGACAGTTGGTCACTAGACCAAAACCTGATGAGGGCTTTGTCCTCCAAAACATCTTCTGCAAACATTATTTTTATTAGGTGAACTGCTTTTGTAAACCCGAAACATATAACGGTACTTAAAACCAAATATTTAAAGTACATTTGTCTACATTGCCAGACATTAGCCAGTTGCCATCTGTGTTAAAAATGTGTGTGTTTTTTCATTAGTAGACATGCGTTAAAATCTTTCAAATACCCTTTCCAGTTTACACTTCTGACAATGTATCTCAATAATGCCCACTGTTCTTAGTCCTCGTGGCATGTCATCATATCAGCAGACCCACCATTCATACAAGTACAAAAATAGAGGGGCTATCTTTTATCTCTCTAGCTGTTAAGTCCCCAGATATAGCCGTTCTAAACCGGTCACATTTCAGGCTCTCTAATCATCTCTGTAAATTAAGAAACGGTGATAGTACTGGAGGCGAACACATTCCAATAAACAGTTTGTTGCTACCCATCACAAAACACGACCGCCAGCTGGCTGTTTGAACACACACTGACTTCATTTTGCATTTGCAGACCTGCGATCATTCTCACAAACCCCTTAACACCAGACTTAGAACCTTATTACTCTGTTCCTAACAGTCTTTTGTGGTGTGTGTTGGACTCAAGCCCATGTTTTGCCTCTTTTGGCTTTGTTCTGTAAGAGCTGTGGCCAGTGGTGATGCTGTTCTTCACACATGGTTGCACTGTGGACTCCATACACACGTAATGTGAGCTTAAACTCTTTTGAAGCCCGGGTACATCATACCGTTCAGCTCTTGCTTTTGGCTAATGAAGCGATGGGTGTGATTATAAAGCGATTGTGGCTTCATTATGATGTGATTATCATTTTTGTTCATGTCTGGAGCTCAAAAGGGTGCTGACTCTTCCAACTCGACTTACTGAGTCCAATGAATTCAGCCAATGTTTTTAAGCATTAGACAGTCAAGTTTTATTCACTTACGTAATGTCTTAGTGAGGTCGGTGTCTATTTAAAACCTTTAAGCCAACTTAGGTTGTCAGAGTGTTTAAACTTAAAAAAGAACGATCATTTACTTTAATGTTATTCCGAAGCTGTCTGACTTTCTTTTTTGTGAAAAACACACAAAAAGACATTTTGAAGAATAATATTTGGCCCCATTGACATCCATATGGACATTTCTCAGAATATATTATTTTTGTGTTTCATTTGACATTATGGTTAGTTAATGATGTATTAAGGATTTTTGATGTGATGACAGCTCCGTTTTTTCTTTTTGTGAGCAGCAGGCCCAAAGAAGGGCACTAGAGGACCAGTATGGCTTTTCTGGAAAGGGTTCCCAAGGAGTGTGTGCCAAGGTTCCGCTTCCTAAAACCGCAGAGGCTTCACCTACAGTTCCTGCAGTTGTCCTGGTTAAAGTTCCAACTAAAGTTCCTCCTAAAGAATTAGTTGTGAAAGGGATCTCAACCACAGATGCCACAAAAGCTGTGTTGTTGAAGGCCGCAGAAGCCCCGGTGGAACCCCCTGCAGAAGAGCCAGTTGTGATGAAAGAACCAGAAAGTGTCTCAGATCCAGGAACACAGGTACTGTGAACAACTTTCTTCGGGGTAAAATATTTGTTATTCAATAAATATGAAAGAGTCGAGAATGCATTTAGTTCCTGCTATTAATAATTGAAAAGGATGAAATACAGTGGTGTGGTCATTTATGAAACGTAGACACTGAGTATTTTGCTTAAGGTCAGTTATCCCATACACAGCTAGTACACAGTGATATGAAACATGAAAAAGGTGCTATGAAAACACAAAACTTAAAGAACTAAAAGGAGATCTTTAATTGGTCCAAAGTATATAAGACAATAAGAGACAGGTCAATATACACAGGAGATAAATCCTACCAGAATGCTTTTTAATAGAAACAGGGTTGTACGATTTCCTTCTCTTGGCATTTATTGTCTGTTGTTTGATTTTTATCTGGTGACATAAATCGGCTATTTACCGCTTCATTATCTCCTCGACTATTGTAAGTCGCTTTGGATAAAAGCGTCTGCCAAATGCCTAAATGTAAATGTAAATGTAAATAAATGTGGATATTTAAGAGTCTTGTGTTTGTAAAGGATTATTTTTTAAGATATATACGATTCATGGTGCAGCTACTCCTTAAAGGTACAGGGCGGTTCGGTGAGGCATCTGTTAATGACCTGGTATAATTAAATTGTTGTTTAATGTGCTTTCGGGGTTGCCTTTTGTAATTTTATATCTGATTTTCTTCAAAGTAAAATATTTTTTAAGAAGGATGTGAGGTGGCACCCATCACTTTAGTTGTTTGGTTGCCCACATTCTTCAAAAATCTTCTTTGTGTCATACAGGTTTGAAATTACAAGAGGGTGAATAAATAAGTGATTATTAGTTTTGGCTGAGAAAAGGAAGTCACATTAAGCATTATTTAGATAGCATGGATGTTTAATATAGAAAAGTAAAATATAAAATAATTTTCATATTTGGTAAACTGGTCCTTTTTGCTAAACACGAAATAAACCCAAAATATAGCTTTATCTAGTTAATTTCAAAATATATTTAACTTCATTCTCTTGAGACTGACAGACAGATGTCGGGACACGAGTATGTATCCAAGTATCCAAGGGCCATTTCTAAAATTCATGGAGCCTAAAAAACACCATTTGCCTGTGGGCCGCTTCGGCTGCATTGAAAAACCTCTCCATATTGACAGGGTCCTGGACAATGTCTAGGATGCCACAGTATTATCAGTACCTCTCTCTCCCTAGTTCTTCATCCCTCACCCTCCCTCTTGTATTTTTTTGGAAGAGAAGCCAATCCCTGAATGCCCACCCTTCTTTTCCTGTGAGCTTTGCTTCAGTCTCTCCACTCCCTTGTGCCCACAACACAAGCACTTGGGCTCACATTTATATAGGCAGATAGAGTTACAGTGAAGTCCAGGTTCTTGATGAGAGCGACGGGTCTGTGATGTCATGGGGCTCATTCTCAGTTGGTTTCAAGGCCCTTGGGAGCCTGTTGACTTGTTGGATGTCTCTGTGGAAACACAGGTGAGCTCATCTTCCTATACTCTTATCCTTTAGAGGGTTTAACTATGATGGCAGAGAGGTTTGCTCTGGACTAGGCTTTCATCATTACACACCCTCGACTGGACAGTGTAGGAGGAGTTTAGAATTTGGAAATGAAGATTGAGCGATGGGTCGGTCGTTCCTGCTGAACAGGGGTGTGCTTTTTTATAATGTTAATGGTTTTAAATTAGATTTTTTTGTCATTTTATTGCAGTTGATCTTTTATAGTATGGCATGAAAAAGAATATACATACAGTCACGGAAAAAATGTAGAGACCTGTCCAGTTGGTCAGCATTTCTGAGTATTTGTCAATTCAACTCAAGTGTTATCAATGATCAACCAATAAAAAGAAATGTATAAAGATTTAAAACAACTAGATATTGAGTATTTGAACTATTCCTTTAAGTATCCGCAAACTTTGCATTTGTAATTTTGACCAGTTTGTCCCATTTCGATATTCTGCAAAACACAACTAGTTCAAGTTCACCAGTTCACCACTAGTTTAAGTCATTTGACTTAAACACATACTAATAAATAGTTGATTCAGAAAAACAGAAAATATTTCTTATATTTTTCTGTGGCTGTACGTCTGAATTAGGCCTACGCCATTGGCACATGAACACATTTAAAGGTTGAAGGGCGACGGGGTGTTCAACAAACTGTCTTTTGTCTCTTTCAACAACTGTCTTTGTGATGATAGTTGTGCATGTGTTTGTTATTATGTAAGCCATTGTGAGGTTTGCACAACATGAATCTTGAGCTCATTCTGGGATTCCACTAATGCCATTATGTATATATTGCCTGGATTTTGTATTTGTTGTTTTTCTTCAAGCTTAGAAGGCATGAAGCTTGGAAAGATATTAAATATAAAAGTTGTATGGATTTTGGGGTTATGTAAGCATACCCTGTCTCCGTTAATTTAACCACATGTTGTCCCACATGGGTCACTTACCTTATGCCAGAAACGCTTTAAGGATTCTATGAGTGTTGATTCTATGGTATATCTGTATTAAATTCTACTTATAGTTATAGTCATTATTGGCATATGTCATACATATATGTGAAACATTTTGTTTGTTGCGTTTTATTTACATGTATAAACATTTGTGACCCTGCTTATGAAAACCCAGCTAAAGTAATTTTTTTGTGATTTACTTTTTTATACATAAAATCATTCTACATATTTAAAGAAACATTCTGCAAGAACGTAACATTAAAGTGTTTAATATTTACTGAGTGAGACCAGGTCAAAGATCACGATGGTCGTAGTTTTAGCCATGAAAGTTATTGCATTTAAAGCTTAAAAAAATTTTTTTTCTGTTTTTGTAGGTCACAGCATCCATAGACGAACATCTGCCCATACCAGCAGAATTAGAGGTACATAACCTCATCAGTCATCTGTAAAGCACCTGTATATGTTAAATAAAAACACCCTAGCCTTAAGCCATACACATTATTGGGTTCTGATATGCTCTTTGGCATCACACCTTCCCTTTAGGCCAAACAAATGTTCTTCTTCTTCACACGTTTGGCTTATGAGGGGTAAAAATTTATTTTGTTAACCCTTTTGACAAACAGACTCAGACCTCAGCTATACCTTTATACATAGAATATTTTTCAGTAGGATTTTTGATTGATAAGTATAGTTAAGTTTCGGTTTAACCAAAGGAAATTTGAATACTTGGTACTTATGATGATTTTTAACTCTTAACAGATACCGGTTGAAAACACAGCCCATGATTCCACTGAGGTAAGAGCTTTTTTGGTTCCAACCCGTGAGTCTTTCTTTTAGACCAATAGGTAGAGGAGATGCAGACATCCTCAGTCACCATTTACTTTCATTGTAGAGAAAAAAGGGAAATCTTGTTTTTAAAAGTGATAGTTCGCCCAAGGATAAAAAAAATTTTCATGATGAATTACTCATTTGCGTTAAGTAATGAATGCACAGTAAATAAAGTAAGTCTGTATGAACCTGTATAAATTAGATATAAATAGATATTTAGAAGAATGTTAGCAACTGAGATTTCTGGGTCACCATTGACAGCCATGGTAAAAAATCATGTTAAATGAACACAAAGGAAGATATTTAAAAGAAATTCGATAACAAACGTTTCAATTTTACCATTTTACTTCTTTTCTTCTTGTGCAGTGGTTCGTATTCTCAAAGTTGATAACATGTCTTGTATTGAAACAACTTAAATGTTATTCATGATTTTTTCATTATTATTTATTATAATTTATAGATGTAATATCCCATTAACATTTAATCAGATGGTTTACATTATCATTTTAAGTAATGTTAAAAGTATATTTAGTCATCTTTAAATGAAATGCACTTATGTAAAGTCTTTAAAGTGATAGTTCTTCCAATGAAAATTGATTCATCATTTACTCACCCTCTTGTCATGTCAAACCTCAGACTTTTCTACCTCACAAAAAAAGATATTTAAAAAAAATTGGTAACCAAAGAGCAATAACATCCATTCACTTCTATTGTGTGGACACAAAACCAATTCACCAACATTCTTAAAAATATCTTTTTTGTGTTCCGCGGGAAGAAAGAAAGTCATGCAGATTTGAAACGACAAGAGGTTGAGTAAATGATGACAATATTTTCCTTTTGGGCTGGACTCTTTTTTAACACACAGATATAACAAGCAAAGGACAAGAAACTTACGTAGTCCACGTTTAAAATAAAAAATATTGTTTTGCTTAGATTTTATTCTGGTCTCTATCTGATATTGTGGTGCAGACGCATGTTGTAGCCGAACCTCTGGAAACATCTGAGCAAGAGGTTAAGGCTGTTTCTGAGGAGTCAATGGGAATATCCAAAGAAAAGGAAGCTGCAGCTGAAACCAAATCTGCAGTCAAACATACAGCAGAAACATCGGCCGCTGATGTTGGGTCTGTCATTGAAGCTTCAGTAGACACCAACCAAGATGTTGTTGAGGTTGTGGAAGCATCTGCTGTCGTATTAAAAGCCATAAGCGTTGAAGCCGAGTCTGTGGATATCCACAAAGTCATAGAAGAGGTGACTGATATGTTCATGGCATATTGTTATACATGAGTGTATTCACTCGAATAATGGTTTTCTCTTGTCTGTAGGGTTCACATGCCACATCTCAACTAGAAAAACCTTTATTGGTGAGTTATTAATGTGTAATTGTTTGGTATTGCTTTGTATCTGATTTTTTATGCATAAATCCCTACATAGGACGATACAGAAGAATCACAGGCAACCCCGGTGGAAGAACCCAGGGTATGAATCTTTTATTAACTTTTGAATGGGTTTGCATTCATGGTCTCGATCCTTTTAGATGAAAGTTTCATTTTAACTTGGTTCCAACCCTCCGGGTTTTCACATGTTTAAGCCTTTGGTCGAGTCCAGCTGTGATCAAGCGGCTGAAGGTTTCGAAGTGTCCGAGTCAGCTTTAGCGGTTGAAGCAGTTATAACAGAGGAACAGGTGAGGAGTTACATTTCTCAAGGGCAGACACACCTAACATTTGCCCATCAAGCATTAAATCCTATTTGCTTCTTGGATGGATTCAAATGAATATGTGGATTTTTCCCACAGATTTCTGAAACAACAACAGGAATGCCTGAGGTATCATCACAGATGCTGGTGGAAACAGACGCTGCTCTTGAGCCTGAGATTGTGAAAGAGGAGATCATTAAGGTGAGCCTGTTTTTTTGGGAAATTTGTCATATAATCAGATTGTTGGGCTTAATTTTTTTTAAAAAGATTCTAATTCAGCACCTTTTTTTAGAGAACCTTGTGTGTTGGTATACAGCTACTCAATGTTGAAGTAATACATATTAAGAAAGCTTTAATTAAAAAACACGAAACAACATTTCTTAAGCAATTATTTCATAGCTATAATAAAATTGTATTCTATTGAGAATTTCTTTACATTTCAGTCTCAGGAAGATTTATTGACACAAGTAAAAACAGAATCCAAAAAGGTATTTGATTTCCAAATCTGTATTTTGTTATTTTACAAGGGATAATGTGTTTCACTCTCTGCCAACTTATTTCTTTGCAATACAGATTTTTTTATTATACAGTTTTGTTTTGTTATGAACCCTGAAGCGGCAGTTCACCTCTAAAATGCAAATTCACATCTATGACATTCATATGCAAAACACAATATTTTAGAGAATGTTAGAAACCAAAAAACGTTGGTCCCCTTTGACTTCTATTTGCTGGACACCACACCAATGGTTTTCTTTTACCAAAATTTTTCAGAGTATCTTGTTTTGCGTTTTGCAGAAGAAAGTTATTCATACAGGTCTGAACTGTTAAGAGGTGAGGCCAAAATGTTCATTTTGGGGTGAACTGTCCCTTTAACTTTACAGTAGACATTAGAGTCAGTAACTCTCAGTGGGATTTAACATATAATATAATATGATATCATGTTGTTTCGTATTTTCACAGGATTTGGCAGCTGATGGCAGTCTCACTGTGGACATCATCAATGGGTGTCTGGGAGGTGCTGAGGTTGCAATTGAAGGTTGAAGTACGTATGGTATGGATTAGGATATTCTTGCTAGTAGAGTAATACTTTTTTAATGTGACGCAAACCTATGTGCCAAGACTAAATGAAAATTGTCATTGTCATTTTTATTATTGTTTTTTTTCCAGGACCTGGAAGTGGTCCAAAATGGAATGACACCTGTACAACGTGCCTTTTTGTGGTGGTTTTCAATGACAAATTTATCATGATATGATTTTTATTCTGCACTTCTAACTAATATCCGTGTGCTTGTACTATTTCCAGTTATGCAAACAAAGTTCAAAATTGAGTATTGGACATTTTTATTTTTGAAATATGGTTTTTTATTTGATAAAATGATTTGTAGTGGACAGCTTTCAAACGAAAAAACAATTTCATACTGTACTCACACTACATGTGCATTTTCCAAAACTTGAAATAAAGGATGTTCAAGAAGATTTACTATTTCAACATGTATGCATTTAGTTAAATAAACATGATAGGATGTTAGGCTCAAAAAATCGAGATTTGACACATTTATAGTTCTGTTGTAATATAAATAGTATTTTTAGATCATTTGGATCCAGTTCGTGCAATCTAGTTGCATCTAGTGGTGGAGATACGGCAACGATCAACGGCTCAGCCCACCCATACGAAACACCATGGTGGCCGACGCAAGACAAAGATGTCATCACGTTTCATCTCTTTGCCAAAGCATGTCTGTTAAACATGCTTTGTACAAGAGTTTGTCCATTATAGAAGAAGAAAACACAAGGATTTAATGTATAAGGTGTTTATACAACTCTAAATATATATATATATATATATATATATATATATATATATATATATATATATTGCATTTCTGTAAATCCTTCATACTATTACACATTTATCCTTTAAAGATGCAATATTACATCACTCTATGGACACAAATAAATGTTTTATCTTTATTGAAATTAAATAATTATTAGGAAAACCAGCTGTTATAATTCCAACCCTTGACTTTTAAAATGATTTAAAATATAAAAAATCTGTTTTTTTACATTGTAATTGCAAATGAGTCTTAAATGATGCATTAAACGAATGGGGTAAAGGAACCTGCAATACAACAAAAGCTGTTCTTCAAGCAACACTCACATGTGTTTTGAATTACAACTCAAGTTTACACAAAGCTTTAAAATTAAGTAAATATACTGTTTCATTTCCATATATTTAAGTTAAAAGACTAGGTTAATCTAGGTTTATTCGGCAATAATATTGGTGCATAATACAAGTATACATTTTTGTTAAATAAATCCTTTTTTATTACATAAACTTGAAATATATTTGTACATTTATGAGAAATTGACTGTCTGAAATTTACTCTATTATTTGATTATTTAATTATTGAATGTTTAAATGATTGTATTAAGTAAGTGGACAGTGTATACCCTGACTCCTTTTGGTTATAATCTTGTTTTTCGGATTCTTGCTCAAACCCCATTCTTCAAACGACCCTGAAGCATCAGATTTTGGTATAAATGCCTATTGCTAAACAGCTTAATTTCCTGTCAGAATGCTTCTCATGTGCCACAGGCAACATTTCATACCGAAAACATTTTGAAAATGGTCTGTTTGCAAAACTGCCTACCATTTGAACCTACAAACTGGATAACTTTAATATTCTTGTACTTTTTTCAGTTGCACTTGTGAAAATAGCAAAAGAAAGTATTCATACTTACACCATCATGTGGACAAAGTATAATAATACTTTTATACTATGGATATCACTGTTTGAGGTGTAATAGGTATGAGAGTAAAATCACCAACTAAGGACAAAACCAAAAAATTGCATCAAATCATTAAAAAAATAACATAGACTTAGACTTACTTGTTTTTTAATTAATGAAAGTTTTTATGCAAAATGCAATAAATAAATATCCAATACATATACATTAGCAAGTTTATGGTCAGCATTATCCTGCTGCTTACACAATAAATATCCATGTACACAAACGTCATACATTCACTTAAGAGACAACTGATGGACCAGCAAGACAAAAGGAAGCTAAACAACATGACATACTGTTTTTCTTTTGTTTAAAACCTTTTGAAAAAAAGTTATAAATGGTATGTATAGTCACACATCATATCACTACAGTAACGTGTTGTGAAAAGTGAAATTTTTTCTCACAATTCTGTCTTTGTCCAGTGATGCCCACTGTCTTTCTACTGTCGAGTTTTTTTATTTCTTTAATAAGCGACCAATCAAAAGTTTAGAATTACTTGACTGAAATCCATTTTGTAATCTAAAAAATCCTTTGATATAAAGGCATTTGCTTATTATTTGTAATTATTTTGTAGAAAATATAATTGCTAAAAAAACTAGACCAAAAAGTTCAGAAATGATGATTTGGGAAAAAAGGCCGCAAATAAATGCCCAACATAGAACTGCAATAACACTGTTTGAAAGCATCTCATAGTGATGCCTGAAGAAACAAAATGCCAGCTTTGTAAATAAAAAAATATATATTAATATAAATAAAGAAGTGATCTAAACTTTTGACCTGCAGTGCACATATCTCAAAGCACTTTTAGTGATGTATACTATACAGAATTCTCAAAGCTACAGTCCTTGTAGAGTGGTGATGTTTTCCTGCACCTGTTAAAAAAAATCACATTTCATTATGTGTCTAAATAATCTCAATTTACACACTACAAAAATAATATGTGAAAAATGTTATCAAGTATCTATTTTCTACCTTTTGTACAAGCAGCAAAACAATATCACCCCATTGAGGGCTCCGAGTAATAAGATGATGCCACATGTAATTCCAATGATTTTCTCGGTGCTGGAAGCACCTTGCGTATCCAAGATCATGTGTTCACAGCGCACACCAGTGTACATCTTTTTACACCTGCAGAGAGATGATCTTATGTTTTACATGAAGCCATTAAAAATTTAGTGATCTGGATTTATCTGGATAGGATTGTGGAGGGTCTCACCAGCAGACAGGGGTGTCCAGATCAGATATGTAGGAGCATGCGCCATTGACGCAATATCCTTCATGTTCAGAGCCACAGGGTTTTTGGACAGCCAAGACTTGCTGTTCTCCTCTACTTCCTGCATTATACAATCACACCCAGTCACATTCACGAGGAAAGCATGAAGAATAGCAGGTATTTAGACTTGTGTCCACATGCCAAATGCACCTAGATGTTAATCCGCATTCTTACACATTTAGCTGCTTCAACCTTTGTAAGTTAAGAAAGTCTTAATAACAATATACTTAGATTTAAAATCTTCTGTTTTACAAGGTGAACTTTAACTGCATGCTTTTAATAACATTTTAATTATGTAATTATTTTGTGGTAAATTATAAATACTAACCATTATAAGAAAGCGATGTTGTGTTTAAAAGAAACCCATCCTCTGTGGTCACATTGGCATGCCCAGATCCACAGATGGCAGCAAGTACCACAAACACTCCAAATACTGCGTTTTTGGGAAAAAAAGGGTCAACGTTGATTTGTGTTAGAAACAGAAGCTCACTGTGGATCTATTCTTCAGTGAATAGGTTTAAAGTCAATGACTCACCATGATGTAAAAACCCTTGAACCTCTTGATGTGTCATGATGGGCCTTTGGAGATTCTGGTCTGCTGCTACCAGATAAAAGTGCTTATCCTCACAATATATACCATCTTCGGAAATCCTTATGTGCGTCACTTTAGTTAGCCAATCATGCTGACAGTACCTTTTTTCAGATTTGTAGAGGGCCACGCATCACTTCCTGGTCCACAGGCGAGCAGCGTGCATGGACATGTTCTCACCTGCCGTTTTTTCTGCTGAAGAAAAGTATTCAACCACAACTGAAGTTTCCCAATTCCTAACATAGTTAAAGGCTGGTTATTCTTGTGACTTTTGATAGTTGTCTGCTTGTATACTGTAACACCCTATAGACTACCAGAAGTACATGAAGTACACTGAACTTTTTAAATCTTACTTGCAAATATTAATTATATTTCTTTTCGAGAATAATTTTATAATCATTTTTGTCTTTGTCTTTCAGGAAATGGCAAGAAAAATACTCTGAATAAAAATTGTGTCATCATTTATTCACCCTCTTGTCATGGCACACCTGTATGACTTTCTTTATTACCCAGAAAACAAATCAGAGATTTTGAAAAATGTGGGGAAGTGGCACCCATTCCCTTGCATTGGTTCTGTGTTCATACAATTCTGTCCGGTTACAAACTTTTATCAACATATCTTCTTGTGTATTGGAAGAACAAAACCATACAGGTTTGTAATGGCATTAGAGTAAATGATGACAGTTGTTTTATTTTTAATAACTATCTCTATTAAATATTGTGTTGTCAAAATTTACAAGCCCTTTTAATACTTTTAAATGGTTAGATATTTGCAGAACAATCATAAACTAACACAAATGTCAAAAAATAAAAATCACAAACTATGAAAAAATTGAATTTTTTGAAGCACGGCAGGGATACGTAGAATGAGGGTTTGAGATGTTCAAGATGCTTGAGATTTTCCCCTGTCCTGTTCTACAATTTGTAATAGTTTTTAGGCAAATTTTCAAAAAACGTTCACATGTTATACTTCCTGTCACCCCTTTTTAACATTCTGTACTAGACAATACAATGTCTTTTTTTAGTTGAAAAAATGTAAAAAAAATTTACTTACAAAGTGTTAGTTTGCACAAAATTTATTTTATTACCCCTTGTGTTGTTTTTTTGCAGTATCACACAAAAGAAGACATTTTGAAAAATATCTCATGGTTTCGTGTCCATACAATGGAAGACAAATGGGGTCCAGTTTTGTTTGGTTATCAACATTCTTCAAAATATTTTGTGCTCCGCAGAAAAAAAGCTATTTTTTAAATAATTCCATGGCAATGTAAATCATAAATCATAAATATACGCTATACACCAAAAATAAATATGTAACAAAATTCACACCTTTCAGATTTATAAATAAAATAATATAAATTAATTAGAAATAAGATTATAAATACAGCATTCTTATTTTTGCCATAGTGTGTACAAATGAGTCTATTGAGAAAATAGTCCTGAGAAAATGTATTAAACCATAAAGCTGTCTTTCACTGCTTCACTTTAATATCTAATACCAGGCAATTAACCTCAATGAAGCCGCCCATTAAGCACCCTTGTAAGTTCAACCGAAACTTCCGTTCTTGCTCATGCACTGCATTGTCAGGGAAGCACGTAACGTTACACTTTTACAGTAAAGCTCTTATTCTCACACTTCTGACAACACCTGTGGTAACAAAGGCTACAGTTTCTTATCTGCGAGGATGCATCATCTTAATCGTTATTACAGAGGTAAGAGAAGGGTGTAGTTGCTATCACAGACCAGCTCCAAAAGGCTTGTCCCAGCTTGCCAGCGGGCAGGGAAGGGTTATAGAAAGGAAGCTTGCAGGGGCTTGCATTTATAACCAGGATATGAACCTAAAAGTGCCATTAAAATGAACCCAGGTTATGAAAACAATGCATTCTTCCTAAATGCCTTTAATGGTAGTGTCTTCCTGCGCTTGTTCAGTACGTCTGAGCATTTTTGGCCGCCGTGACTGTGTTTTTCATCACCATGGCAATGGTCATTGGGCCGACTCCACCAGGCACAGGAGTTATAAATCCAGCTTTCTCTTTCACTGCTGAATAAAAACAAAAGAACAGACGTCTTATTGTTACGCCTGACACTAATACCTCTGCCAAAGACAAGCAGTTCTTTTACAATAAATCAAAATATAAACGTAGTTGCTAAGTGACTTTTTAAGGCGTGCAGACTACAGCCAGCAAGCATTGACTGAGCTTTAAAGAGAGCCTTGACGGGTTTTTGTTCCCAAAGTAGCGTAATGAAATAAATGATCAACTACATAATAAAGAAACTAACTCTTGAATTTACTGGATGTCGTACATACCTTAAACACTATTCCTTTAAAAGGCAGATGGATTTTTTAACCATCAATTGATGAAGAATTCAAGCACTATTTAGTTTGTACTTTTCAGCTTTTTTTTAGTTAAGGATGAAAGCAAAGTCTAGAGATTTAGACCATCTTTTTTATATAATGTTTACCTTCAAAGTCCACATCTCCGATTAGATGAAGTTTACCAGTGACAGGGTCCTGGACACGATTGATGCCAACATCTATTACCACAGAGCGCTCTTTTACCATATCTGCTGTTATTAAGTGAGGCACACCTTTATTCATGCAAGGAAAAAATTTAAAATATTATTTAAAATTAAATACAAATGTTCAATTTTACTTTTAACACTAATACATCAACATTTACATTTACATTTAGGCATTTAGCAGATCTAATCTTATACCATAATAACTAATGTTAATTTTAAATGGGACAGAAAAAAATTATGCATTTTATTAGAATTTACTTGCAAATTCCTTATTTGTGCTTTTTTACATGAATCGTCTTGTCACATCTGAACATGTAGTGTGCTCATTTCAACATCTCACAAATATGTGCTGGTAATAAATATTTCGAAATCACAAATATCAGAAAACCTACATTACAGATATATATCAGGCTTTTAGTTAAGATCTTGCAACAACTTTATCTTTTACCAACCTGAAGAATGTAATTTACTGAAATTAAAATTAACAGGCAACTTCAAATGTGTGTTTGTTGTTTTACAAAAACAATAAAAATAAAAATAATAGAATTAAAGAATCTTCAAAAAAAAAGTTCAAATGGACCAAATCAAAAACAAAAAGTTTCCTTCAGACTTATTTTTTTATTAAGAATGTGAGAATATTAAAGAAGATTAACATTAACATCTGCACTTTTTTGTGAGACCCGGTATAGCAGGTATAGGCTTTGTTTAAAAATTCAATCAATAAAAAACTTATATACTTCCATTCTAAAGGTTAAATTTCATTCATATTTTATTTTTGTTTCTCTGTTGAGAGTTATTAAATTATAAATGTTGATTCCTTTATTTCTAAATATTACACCATATCTGCTTTGGAGTTTAACAGATCAAGCATGCATTATTAATGCCACATCTGTTTACTTCATCAAAGGAGGATATAACATCTAGTTTAATCCAATTTATTTCGCAATGTGTGAAAAAAGTTTGGAAATGGCTATGCGGGAAAGCTATCAACTATCCAGTTTAGTGTCATAGTAGAAAGGTGACATCAGAATGCTATAAATGACTAATCACCATCGTGTATTCCGGAGAGCCGTGGGATGAGATAAACCTGAACTTGCTAAAACCCAAAATCTGACCTGCAGCCGCAATCACAATGTCAGCCAGATTGCCAAGTTCCTTCAGTCGTGATAGAGGGGTACATCTATGAGCCATGATAACTGTTGCATCACCTGTGATATGTTATACACATCATGTGATATCATGTGACAGAAAACTGCATTCACAGAAAAGAGAAATGTGCACTTTAAACGCATTAGAGAAGGTGTAATGTTGTGCAGGACTGTTTCTCTCACCCTGAAAGGAATTTTCTACATGTCGGAGCACAAGCCTACAATGAAAGTGATTGATTGCACAATGTAATTTAAGCAAGTCTTGCTTAAATGGCTGTTGTTTTTGTCAAATTCCGGTGTCAATCTCATTTTTAATCTTTAATATGTGATTTACTTCCACTCTGAACACATTACAGACAGGCCAAAATTAAAGGACAAAGAACATCCGGCCGCTCCTTTTCCTTTAATATGCAAAGATCGATAAATCAAGAGCCCACTTTCTTGAATCATGCTGATGCAATCTTACATTTACAATCACTGTTACCCAAGATCATTGTTTTATTCTTTTATACTTGATCATATTAGCATGTAAAACATTGAAAAATCCGTAGGACATTTTTTATTTAATAAATTAAAATTTATTTAAAAATCTAAATGATGTTAATTTGTAAATTCTGCGTAAAAAACAATAAACGAATATTTATTACTTACTTCAAACATTAAAAGGTTATTCTAGGTTACATGTCAAATTAGTCAATAGCGGTTACGTCCATGGGTTCATTCTGTGAATCTCACTCCCACTAAACAAGCATCATGACTGGGCTGTTGGTTTATTGATCGTACTAAAAACAAGATGCTTTTGAAACTCTCATGTTGGCAGGACAATTAAAAATACTAAAGACTTTACAGAATGGTCTGTTTAGGTGCCTGTTTGTACTTCCATTTCAATAACAATTTATATCAATATTGTTATACAATCTTTTATCTGTTATCCAACCATGACCTTGCAATTGTTAATTTGTTACATAGGTTAACATTGTCTGGATTAGTCGCAGATAAATGCTCAACTTTCAGGCTGTTAAGATATAACTATGGTGTTTTCGAACAGAGGATACTTCTGCCGCACAGAAACAGGACCAATATATTCGTTTTTATCAAAGTAATATGTACAATTTAGAGTCTTGATCCTGAACATCTCTGGTTCTTGTATTGATCATGAATAAGATTAATGTGGATACATGGAACGTGGTGTCTTTTGACCTTTGTTGGATGAACTAAAAGAAAATAAAACATCTAAGGGCGAATTAAGTAACTCCACTTGTGTTTTTTTTGTTGGGTTAAACATAAAGAAAGATATTTGGAAGACAGAGGACTGTTAGCAGCTGAGATTTCTGGGATACCGTTGACTACCATAGTAGAAAAGAATATTGTAGTTATATTGTTCCATTAAATAAAAAGGAAGATAGTTTGAAGAATTTTTATTTTAAACCTTTGCCTTCCACTTTTAATACCCACAATAATTTCAGTTGCAAACATTTTTCTTAATATATTTCTATGTGTTCAACCAAACAAAGAAATGTAAGTTTGGAACAATTTAAGGTAATTAATGACAGTATTTTCATTTCAGGGTGGTCTATCCCTTTTTTGCTATTCGCCCTTAGATTGTTTTTTGCTGTTAGTTTGTCCAACAAAAATAAAAAACAGTACAGGTTTGGAACAACTTTGGTGAAACATACCTTTAATACATCATCATAATAGAAATTAAAAGCACAAAAACAAAAAATGTCACATTAGAAGCACAATGAATGTAAAATATCTATGAAAATAAAGAATAGAAAAGATAAACAAACAGACATTAAAGGTGTCTCACCTCCTTGCCGTTCATGTGTCCTGTCTGAATGTAGCAGCATTGCAATAGGCATTCCTACATTCTTGGAACGTCCAATCACAAGCACATTTTTTCCAGCTGTTTCAATGCCTGGACAATAAAATGCAGGGATGTAAATGCTGAGAATATCTTTATATTAATAAATGAAGAGCTCTTTTCCTAAAACACTTTAAGAGCCAAATTTAAGAAAAAATTATTTGTCATGTTGTTGTGCACTGAAACTGTTCTCTTTTCCATTAATGTTTCATGCCAATTCACAACATTTTTTTTGTTTAAGACACTGCAAGATGTAATTTTTTTTCTATAAATCCTTTTAGCCTTAATGTGATATGTCCTCTCAAACAATTATAATTTTTGTTCAATGAAAATCAAGATGGCAATGCTTTGAAGCATTTGTTTGTGTTCAGTCCTTTGAAATGAGTGCTTTAAACTCTATTAACACTTTTAATGGTCTGGATGAGCCAGTGAGATCTACACCTGGGGTATAAAAAGGCCGACTGGACAGTTGCATTTATTTGTATGTCATAAGTTTTATGTTATCTAGTGTTTTACACATTAACCAACATTATTTTTGAAAAAAAAAATTGAATTGAAGCGCTTTGAAAAACCAACAACTTTGAATTTATAATCTACAATAGTGTTGTCTTATTTAAAAATCTTTATTGTTTTTTACATTTTGTTAACATTGAATATTAACAAAATGTATGAGAACAGGTAAAAAAGTAATTTTTTGAAAAATTTATTTATAGTGTTTTTACAAAATAGTTCTTCATAAGAAATACTTTAAAGCATAAATATAGAGTGTGGTATATAGAGTGTATAAACTGTCATCACATTGTTATTACACAAAACTGGTTAAAGTTAATGTAACAACGAGTACCTCAAAATCCAATTCAACTATAAATCATTATAATATCAACTTCTGGACGCATTGACCTGTTCGTCTTATGATTTCCCATACTGCTGCTGCTGTGGCTGGTATCATACATTTCTGGTCCAAGCAGAGTTTCCCAATATTTACAATGTGGAATCCATCAACATCTTTCTCTGGGGCAACAGCATTGCATATGGCTCTCTCATTTATGTGCCCTGCCAGAGAGTAACACAACAAATTCATCACACAATTTGATCACTATTGCAAACCTAAAAAATATACATCTGCAAAATGAGCAAAGCATACTGTATTTATATCTCAAACCCCAAATTAAATGTGAGGTCACAAAAAATTTTGTGTAAGCGGCTTATACTGTCAACAATTTTCTTATTTGCAAAATGATCATCCAAACAATACATTACCTGGAAGAGGCAGCTGAACCAGTAATCCACTGATGTTCCTATCCCTGTTCAATTTATCAATAAGTTCCAGCAACTCTTCCTGAGATACAGATGACGGTCTGAAGATTGTGTTGCTTGACATGCCTGTTAAAGGAATTCACACAAAAATAAAATTTTGTCTTGATTTCTTCACACTCCTGTTGTTGAAAACCTGTTTGATTTTCTTTCCACTGCAGAACACAAAAGAAGATATGTTGAAGAATGTTGGTAACGGAACAGCACTCATTTACCTCTATTGTATAGACAAAACCATGAGTCTGTTGAAAGTTCGCAGGCTTGTGTTTTGTTTTGCTTACCAAGTAGTGACGCTGTTCTGGTTTTGTTTCTCACGTAGGTCAGACTGGCGTGATCATCACCCACCAGAATAACACTGAGATGAGGTCTTCTGTTGCCTTGGGCTACTAGCTTTGCTATATCCGCCTGGATTTCTTTATGGATCTGACGAGCCAGTTCTGTTCCTGAGACCACAGTGGCAACATGTCTATTACACAAAACAAAACAAGACATCATCAATTTGATATCTGAAGTTTCATCTGCAAGACACTGTCTGCTCATCTGCAAAACATCTCTGAGACATCTGATGTCCAATGTCATATACACATCTAGTAGATTTAACGATTTAGAATGGATGTCGAACAGCTACTTCTAAGATGTTAAGCAGATGAGTACATAGAAGATGGTTTCCCGTCCTCTAGACCTTATCAGACATCTTTTAGACATACCTGTGCTTTCTGGAATAGTTAAAATAAACTACAATGCACCTGCACTGTACTTTTTACATTTCTGATAGTGATGTGTCGTTTGCGAACAAGCCAGCTCTAAGAATCGATTCTTTACAGTTAACGAAAAAAGCCGATTCTTGTCACTTCCGTCATTGTCTGCTGTTATTGGGATTCGAACGCACAACTTTCTGCTTACAAGTCCACAAATTTTTCCAATTGGCAGACACTTTTATCCAAAGCGACTGATCATCAAGTAAGTATCGTGCAGTGGACATCAATCTCTGCAGAGCAAATGTATGTAAGGTGCCTTGCTAAAGAGCACTTCAGTCATTGTCTGCTAGCACTGGGATTTGAACCCACAACCCTCTGCTTACAAGTCCAACATTTTTCAATTTTTCGAATTGGCAGATGCTTTAAAAGTGATTTACAAGTATTGTGCAGGGGACATCAATCACTGTAGAGAAAATGGAGGTAAGGTGTCTTGATAAAGGACACTTCGGTCGCTGTCTGCTGGCACTGGGATTCTAACCCACAACCTTCTGCCTACAAGTCCAAATTTTTCAAAATATTTTCCAATTGGCAGAAACCTTGTATCCAAAGCGACTTACAAGTATTGTGCAGTGGACATCATTCACTGCAGAGCAAACGGGTAAGATCTCTTTCTCAAAGACATTTCAGTTATGATCTGCTGGCACTGGGATTGAAACCCACAACCTTCTGCTTACAAGTCCAACATGTTTCCAAATGGCAGTCACTTTTGTCAAAAATGACTAACAAGTATGTGCAGATTCCATCAATCACTGCAGAGCAAATGTATCTAAGGTGCCTTGCTAAATAGAACTTCAGTCATTGTCTGCTGGCACTGGGATTTGAACCCACAACCCTCTGCTTACAAGTCCAAAATTTTTCCAATTGGCAGACGCTTTAAAAGTGACTTAAAAGTATCGTGCAGTGGACATCTATCACTGCACAACAAACAGGGGTAAGATGTCTTGCTCAAAGACACTTCAGTCATTGCCTGCTGACTCTGGGATTCAAACCCACAACCTTCTGCTCACAAGTCCATATTTGTTTTAATTGGCAGACACTTTTATCCAAAGTGATTTACAAGTAGTGTGCAGTAGACATCAATCACTGTAGTGCAAATGGGATACGGTGTCTTGCTCAAGGACATTTCAGTCGTTGTCTGCTGACTCTGGGATTCGAACCCACAACCTTCTGATCACAAGTTTTAAAAAAAAATTCTAATTGGCAGACACCTTGTATCCAAAGCGACTTACAAGTATTGTGCAGTGGACAAGTCCAACATTTTTCCAATTGGACTTATAAGAAGTGTGCAGAGGACATCAATCACTATAGAGCAAACAGGGGTAAGATGTCTTGCTCAAGGACACATCAGTCATTATCTGCTGACTCTTGGACTCAAACCCACAACCTTCTGATCACAAGTCCATCTCTCCAACCACCAGACCACAACACGCCTGCAATGAATTGTAAGAGAAACTGTTATGTGTTATTTTGATGGTAACACTTTGTGGGCATTGACATTTAAACCAACACAGACAGATAAAGTCCAAACCTTATGAGTGAGGGACTGAGAGAGCTTCTCCTGCTTCCGGTCTGAAGGTTAATCCATCGATTTGATCGCTGGCAGTGATGGAAATATGACGTTAATGCTTGAAATCTGCTGTAATTCAGCGTCAGTGCGATGGGAGATGCCATGGTAACAGATCACAGTGACGCGCGCTGCAGAATACGTTGTGTTAAGTTGCACGCGACGTTGCGCAGACCGATGGGGGTATGACACCAGAGTATCGCGAGTGTTCGGTTCGCGATACACTCTCGCGGTATTTCACTAACATGGGTGGTCATATCTGCGCAGCCGAATGTACTCAATGCGTCTCATTTCCGGTGTTTTGTTGTGATATTGCCCTTAACGTTTCCAAATATGTCATTTGTAATGGTTTCTCTGTACAACCATGACAATCCAAGTTCATAATGTGATAAACACTAGTGACAAACAAAGAATAAATAAAGGTTGAAACGTCATCACAACACATTTATGACGCATGCGCAGCTGCAATGCTTCTCTCTAACAGCAGGTGACGTGCTTGCTCTTTAATACCTGAGCTTCTACCAAATGGAGAGAACATTTAATATATATATATTTTTTTTTTTAATTAATATATATATATATATATATATATATATATATATATTAATTTAAAAAAAATCAAAAACATTTCATTTAATAGCAATATATTTTTTAGTTTATATATTTGCAAAGACAAATGTATCCTTATAAACCATTATATATTTAAAAATGTGTCCATGCATCCTCCACCATCTTTTGTGTTCTTAAAGATGCTGCAAAAGTACATTTATATCCACTGGACTTAATATTTTATAACACGTTGAATTGAAATATATATGCAGTTTCAGTAGATAATGATTTTAACGCATCCGTCATTTGATGAAAAAACTAACTGGGTTATTGGGTCAACGTTTTTCAGTCCAGTTATTCTGCTAAGACAGAATTAGCTGATAAATACTTGTTTTTGTTCTGCTCTTTAGTATGCGGACCCCCGCTTCTATACTTGTTGTGCAAAGGCTTCATCTGCTGCTTTTCTATAAAGGAATTTCACTATAAATGGAGGGAGGGGGCCACGCTTTATCTATATGGCCCACTTGAAAACATTCACCATTACTAATGTCGTGCAGAAAATCAGATTTAATACAAATATATTATTATTTCATTTCCATATGAGGTTTTGTTAAAACTACAATAGCATAATAGTTGCTTGTCTAGTTTTTCTTTGGTTTAGATTGTACTTTATTTGGTGTCTGGGATACTGTTTTGCATGTTTCATTAGAATTGATCATCCTTTACAGTATTTTTATTATAGAAGTACTCCCCATTATGTGACTTATTACACGATAATGATATATTGTGACATATTTATTTAAATGAGCATATTCATTTTAGATTATGAATGCTTAATTTATGAAACATAAAAGATAAAGAGGGAATATTACAAATTTTCAGACGCTTATCCAAATGTGAACAATATAATCCCACATATAATATATTCCAGTAGCACAGTGTCTCGTGTTTTGTATATTTGTAAACACAAGTCATGTGCAGCACCGTTTTATGGGTTGTTAACCTTCAGTATACTCCAGTGTGCGTCACTGTCAACGCCCCGCAAGCCATGCGTGCTATCAATAGGCCGGAAGACAAAGGTTTATTTCTCAATGAAGAACCAACTACACACAAGCATATATACAACATTTTTAAAGGTATAACATACATTTTTATTTACTTGAGAATTCTAAAAATGCAAAAAAAACACATAGACCATATAAAGAAAACCAATACATAACAGATTATAAGTAAATAAAATATCAATAGGCCAGAAGACAAAGCTTTATACAACATCTTTAAAGGTATTACATACATAATCATTAGTTTGAGCATTCCCATACTGCAAATAAAAGAAATAAACAGCTCATATAAAGAAAACAAACACACAACTGATTATAAGTCAATGAAAGACAGGTCAATATTCAATAAAAAACCAACAAACACACAAGCTTATATACAACATTATTATGGACATTCTCATTTGGTTGATCATTCCCACACTGCAAACAAAAGAAAAAAACAGATCATATAAAGAAAATAATTACACAACTGATTATATTCAATGAAATATCAATAGGACGGAAAACAAAGGTTTATATTCAATAACATTTTCATTTGGTTAAGCATTCGCACAATGCAAATAAAATAAAAGAACAGCACATATAAAGAAATCAAATACACAACTGAATATAAGTAAATAAACAATCAATAGGCCAGAAGACCAAGGTTTATATTCAATATAAAACCAACAAACACACAAGCATATATACAACATCTTTACTGATATTATCATTAGTTTGAGCATTCTCACAATGCAAATAAAAGAAATACAGATCATATAAAGAAAAATTATAAGTACATAAAATAAGCATTAGGGATCATCAAAGTAATTATTTTTATTCAAACAAAGCCTTCAAATTAAGAGTGCACCCAATTCAAAGATTTACTCAACAACTTTCTGATGCCGGGTTTTGATTTACATCTACATATATATATATACAAATATACATACATATATATATATATATATATATATATATATACATACATATATAAACATACACATTTTTCACATATATATATATATATATATATATATATATATATATATATATATATACACACACACACATTTTTCATATATATATATATATATATAAATATAAATTTTTCTTACATATATGATATATATATATATATATATATATATATATATATATATATATATATATATATATATATATATATATAGATATATATATAGATATATATATGAAAAATGTATCCATGCACAACCCAAATCCCCCAAGATTCCCAAAATGGCAGAAAATCTGTAACATTGTATCCACTTTTGTATCATCCCAACAATGCCACCGGAAGTCAAAGGGTTAAGAGCAGCGTGAGAAACAAATTACAACTCATTCAAACGCACATGCCACGCCCTCATACGTCATCCCAGAGGCTTGACCAATCAGAATGAAAGAATTCTGTCGTGGATATCTGCCGATGGTCAGATGACTGAGACAAAACTATTTAAAACTCTAATGAGCAACCTGATACAAGTTCACTCATTCTCCAGACTTCTCCGCTGACGGAATAAGACGCAAAAACTTCATTTCCCCTCTTGTGCAATTAAGAAACAAACCATTTCAGCCCATAATGAGAAGGAAATCAATAATTAGATCGACCCTGTTGTGTTTTCTCCTGTGTCGATTATTCAGAGTTTCAGCCTTGGAACCGGACGAGACTTTGCCTTGGAAGGGTGAGAGCAAACTTTAAAGTTTCATTCAAATGCATCGCGTGTAAACTTTTTTGTTTGCGGCATTTACATTTTGACGCAATATTCCACGCATTGTTTTCTATACAATTGATACACATTTGCATATTTTGACTCCTGCTACAGAAAATGTTTGTTTTATTATCTTTTTATTTTTTTAAGCAAATATTTTTTATTCATAAATGCTCATTCTCAAATTGTAAACCTGTGTTTGTGGTCTTTATTCTAGAGACGTTGAGAATTATATTAATTTTATCTCAGCATCTAGTAATGAGAAAGTTATGAAGACTGGAAGAGTTTGCTCTGCATTTAAAGTTTTTGCATGGGGATTTTTTTTGTGAAATAATGTCCCTTTATTGCATTTGTTGTTGCTTTTAATTTTAATTTTAAATCATTGTATTTATTTATTTTTATTGTTATTATATACACACAAACATGCATATATACACACACACACACACACACACACACACACACACACACACACACACACACACACACACACACACACACACACACACACACACACACACACACACACACACACACACATATACATATATATATACACACATATATATATATATATAATATACACATTTATTTATTCATTATATGTTCAAGTGTTATATGATTATTTTGTATTTTCGACTGTTTTGTATGTTCTTGGTTTCAGCAATAAAAAAACAAATGTGAATGCTCCTAATAAAATGTCCCAGATTTGAGTTTACAAACCCAACTTCACTCCATGAGAGTTTGTCAATCTTGTGTTCTTCTCTCAAACTGTTTTCTGCATTCTTTCACTTCCACAGGAGCTCCATTGTTATGAAATTATGAAGTTGTGAAGCTTTAGATGTATTTCAATAGCTTAAACTCCAACTTGATTCAGTTTTGAGGTTTACATTCATGTTTTTGACTGTTCCAGATGATCTTGAATACGACCTGCCTATGAATCCGCTGTTGCTTCATGACAACATCAAGTTCAACATGCGGAAATCTTTGGATCTGGAAGATGATGGTTGTTACCTCATGCCGGGGAATGACGAAAGCATCGAGCACTGTGGCTTCAACACATCAACAAAGACAATTTTCATCATTCATGGCTGGACGGTGAGGAATTTCTCTTTTCTTCTGCCTTAGATCCCTTTGACACCCAAACAATGTGCTTAATCCTCAGAAGGTTGTATCTTCATGCTCTTAAGTCCTAAATGGTGGAATTTCGCACCTGTTTGCCGGATGTTTCTGTGTTGGTATGGTGTGGTACGGTATAGTAAGAGGTGTGTTCTCTTTTACAGATGAGTGGGATGTTTGAGAACTGGATGCACAAGCTGGTGGCAGCCGTACAGCAAAGAGAGTCCGAAGCAAACGTGGTGGTGGTCGATTGGCTGGGCCTGGCCCACGAGCTTTACCCCGACGCCGTCAACCACACTCGCCGGGTCGGGAAGAGCATAGCCACCGTTTTGGACTGGCTCCAGGTAGATCTCTATTAAACATCCTACCGATTGTGATTGTTTCTCTTTGTGTGCATGTATCTTTTAAGCATGCCAATTGGCATCTGTGAAAACTCTGCTTGTGGTCTTGTACGTTGCCCCTATTCGTTTTTTCTTTGCACTGCAGAGCAGATGTCCCAGCTAAGAACCATTTGTCTTCCCCAGATGGGTCTTTTTTTGTTTATTATTTTAAAGTGTTTCGATGCCCAAGGCATTTTGGGTGTTCTTATGGAACAATAGATATTAACGGATAGTGCTGTCTTTCTAAGCTGACTTGGAGGCGTTTAGAACAGATGCAAGCACTGTAAAGTAATCTCGCACGCCCAAAACACACACCCTTGTTGGCAGGGTAGAGATGGATTTAAAACAATGGTGTTGACAGCTCATCTGTTATACTCTATGGAGATCTGATAAATCCCGAGCTTTAGCCTTGGGTAAAATTCGATTTATTCATCAATGCTTGGAATGGTGAACAAACAACATTTAAACGGGTGCCTTTGTTTTCCATAGGAAGAAAAGCAGTTGCGTCTTGAAGACGTGCACATGATCGGATACAGTCTTGGTGCTCACGTCGCTGGCTACGCTGGAACTTTTGTGAATGGAAGTATAGGACGTATAACTGGTAAGACTTTGCAACTTCAACATTTTAATGGCTTGCACCCATCTTTTTTTTTTAAATAAGCTCGTATGTTTTATAGGTTTAGACCCTGCAGGTCCCATGTTTGAGGGCACAGAATCTCACAAAAGGCTTTCCCCGGATGATGCTGACTTTGTTGACGTCCTTCACACATACACACGGGGATCTCTGGGTGTCAGTATCGGCATCCAGGAGCCCATCGGACACATCGACATCTATCCCAATGGTGGAGACGTACAACCAGGATGTTCCCTGGGTGATGTGCTGTCCACCGCAGCTGCTGGAAGTAAGTACTCCAACACTGTTCATTTGGACATTATTTTGAATTTGCCACCCTTCAAACTCTTGTAACAACATTTGTAACACCACGCAGATTTTGTTGAGATCATGAAGTGCGAGCATGAAAGGGCCGTTCATCTCTTCGTGGACTCCCTTATGAACAAGGACCACATTAGTTATGCCTTCCAGTGCACGGGCCCTGATCGCTTCAAGAAGGGCATCTGTCTGAGCTGCAGAAAGAACCGTTGCAACAGCATCGGTTACAATGCCAAGAAAGTGCGCAAGAGGAGAAACAGTAAAATGTATCTGAAGACTCGTGGTGACACACCTTTTGGTGGTAAGTCATTCAGAATGTGATTGCTCAGTAGCATGCTGTAATGTTGAGTCATCAAAATTTGGTTATTGGATTATTACCTTAAACCAGTTTGTTGGCCCGCAGGTTACCACTATCAGATGAAAATGCATGTGTTCGACAGGAAGGCAGAAGAAGCAGATCCCACTTTCTATGTCAAACTATACGGGTCTTATAATGACACTACTAATCTCAGTGTGGACATGTAAGCATCTTGAAATGATAAATGCATCATATAATTTTGGATTGTTTAAGATGTTCACTTGAAAGTCCTGACCTGGTTCTCTGGGCTTTTCACAGCTCGGACGGAGTCGGTCTTAACCTCACAAACACATTCCTTGTCTTCACTGAGGAGGACATTGGCGACATTCTGAAAATTGGCCTTCGCTGGGAAGGCCCTTCTGAATCCTGGTCATCCGTATTTAAGCACATCAAGTCATCGTTCCTGTCGTGGTCAAGTAAAAAGGCTGAAAAGGTTCTTGAGATTCGGAGGATCAGAATCAAAGCAGGAGAGACGCAGAAAAAGTAAGTCGGTGACCTATTGCCTATTTGCACATTTTAATCACAAAGGATTTTTTTATCAGTTTATTTTGCTTTTATTAATGCCATATTGTTACACTGTTAGATTCACCTTCTGTGCCGAAGATACTGAGATATCACCAGGAAAAGAAATAACTTTTTATAAATGCCGAGACGGCTGGGAGGTGAAACCCAAGAAACGGTATGTATTGATTGCTGCTTTTTGTATAATGTAGCATGAGTACATGTTTATATTTACATGCAGTATCTTTACAAGCTTGTGTGCTTTATTGCCGTATATCAGAAGGGCTGATGTAGATAAACAAAGTCTGCTGATATATGACCAAACAGCTGTTAGATTTAATAAATAAAAATAAAAATACATGTACTACATCAAACTAACAATAATAATAATTACTAATGGAAGTATTTTATTTCCAGATTGCACTACTGAAAAAGCACTGTTACTAGAGGGACATGAGGCAGCGCAGAGCACTTTTCTTTGTTTCGGTACACGTTTGGTGGGATGATGCACTGCATTTGTTCTCAATGGGTTGAACACAGAACATGCTGCTCAAACGGCCAGCTGGGTGCAGGCTGGCTACTGGACTTGCTCAGGGCAGATTTTCTACCGTTGGGGTGATCTTGATTGTTTGAGATTTTTTTGTGGATCTTTGTCTTTTGATATTTTGTGTCATTGTTGGAAACCTCCGTTCTGTGAATCTCAGACTCTTCTCAACAACATGATCCTCGTTGTGTATATTTTTGTACGTTTTTAATTTATGAAGGAAGAAAAGCACTGCAAAGCGCAAGTCTATTTATCAACTAAATGCACACCTTGAAGCAAGGCATAAGTTAATCTCTCTCCAGTTACCTGACGACCACTTATTTTATGTGTGTGTGTCTGTGGATTTCAACAGCGAGAAGGATTTTATATGAATTCACAGTATTATTTAAGGTCAGGAGAATAAAGAGAACGTTCTATTTGTCTTTGTAACAAAACAAAAACAGTTGCACATTAGTGCCTTGTCTACAAGTTTTATGTATATAATGTATAAAAAAACATGAATTTGTAATAAAATTGGATTCTTAAAGTTGTAGCATGTGTGTTTTAATGGGCAAGCTTTATTGTTGTAGTTTACATGAACTAATGTATGTTTGTTTGAGACAGTTGCATAACTAAAATGGAATTTTTATTAACTTAAGATGATTTGGATGTACCAAGTGTTTGTGTAACATGAGTATGTTTAAGAGATATCATGAATTCTAGCCTTTGATTGTTAAGTTTGTTTGGGTAACAGTTTCCCATAACCACACCAAACAGCACACCAAAATGTTTTCGTGAGAATAAACATTACTCCAGAACATGATATACATGCATGTTTTGGTCCATTGCCTGTCTTCGAACTAGTCAGCGGTCAACCCTTTGTGTCAATCCCTCCTTATATGAAGACTGACAAGAGTAAAGACATGCAACTCTATCTGCGCGACATCCTGCATTATATTTTAACTAGCTCTTATTTTTTATAGTTCTTCCACTCTTTTTATATTATCCTTCCTTCCCTCACTTACTAATCTTATTAGGCTTTTGGATCTGCCAAATTGCTTGCAACAAATGAAGGGACATACAACTAAGTATGTTGATCCAATTCTTGCATGGCATTTAACCCTTCTAAAGAGTACACACACACAGTAGTGAGCACACACCCGGAGCAGTGGGCAGCCATTAATGCTGTGGACCCGGGGAGCAGTTGGGGGTTCGGTGCCTTGCTCAAGGGCCATTAAGTTATGGTATTGCCCGCCCAAGATTTGAACCCACAACCCCAGGATTAGGAGTCAAACTCTCTTACCACTAGGCCATGACTTCCCCAATGTAGTGAAGGGAACTTTTTACTGATCTTTCGAAACAGTTTGTTTCAACGAACCCGTTCAAAAGGCTGTTTCGTCTGTTCTTTTACGAGGAAAATTCACTCAGCACAATGAAGAAACATAAATCAGTAATCATAAATTTTGTGAGTTAACACGTCATCATAATGATCTGACGAGTTTCTTAAACGCAACTAAAACACCCAAATATAGGCACAGTGATGTGCAAACTATAATATTTGAAGTCTTAAAGCTATACAGTCAACACAATAATATTCAGCAGAATACTTCAGAAACCATTTGATCCATGCCGACACTTTTGGTTTTACAAAACATTTCCACTTATTTATGTACTTGGTTCACGTGTAGATCGTGTAGCATTACACTGTACATTTGATTTATGGTGAATCGCGCATGGGCAGTCACATCAGCTCATCGGTTCTCAATCTAACATGGTTCTTGTTTCAGTGTACTGAAGACCCGAAAACTGCTGTAACAGGTTCATGAGTCGAAATGAGAATTGCTGTATGTGTGGTGTTAATATCAGCTATTATTACCTTCAGGCATGCCCAGTGCCAGCGATTCTCAATTGGGTGTGTCCTAAAGAATCACAAAATACGTTTTTAATAAATATGACTGCTGTACAAAATGAAATATACATTTAAATGTTAAGATGGTTTTACCCAAACACTTTTATGCATCAAGAACAAGGGCTTGACAAACCCGTGAAGTTTTCCGGTGATAAATCGTACAGTAATGTTGGAAATGGGCCAGGATACTTGTACCTCTATGGTACGATGGACAGAGAGGGCAACCAGATAACATTGAATAAGGTGTTTAAAGATCAAATAGCTGTTCTATGACAATGCTTTCACCTTGGTCATACCACATAATATATGATATAATAATTCGTCACAATATATCTCCATGGTTATATACTCTGTATTGAACATGTCTGGCTCAAACAGATATGCCGGTGCTATTAAACCATATCAGTAAATAATGAGTAATGTATAATGTGAACAGCAGTTTGTTCAATCTGAAAGGCTGAGTCATATACTTTCATTTACATATCCCAATTTACCAATCATACAATCCATTTTATAACATTTTGTCATCTATACTTCGGCCATCTGAGATGGTTTCTAATTAAGATGTCACATCATTTGTGTTTGATAAATGTGCACATGCTATACAAATGTAAGTAAACCTAGATTAACATACATGAAAGGGAAAGTTCACCCAATAAAGAAAAGTCTATTCTCATTTATATTATATTACATGTGTATAAATGTCTATGTTGTTATGAACAAAAAGAAAGATATTTGGAAGAATGCTGATAACCAAAACCCCATTGGACCCCATTGATTACTGAAGTAGGAAAAAGGACTTTTTCGTATTTTCACACGTTGAACACAAAAGAAGATATTTTGAAGAACTTAGAACAGCATTCTAATTCCTGCTGTGGTTGTCAGTGTTTCCAAGAACTGTGGTTACAAGCATTTATGCAAATATCTTCCCTGTGTTCAACCAAGCAACCGAATACATACAGGTTTTTCAACTCAAGACATGATTTTCATTCTTGGCTGAACCATAACTTTAAGACACTAACATACACACGTAAATACATACAGTAGATTACATCTATGTGGGCAGACACACTTCTCTATGAGTCATCAATCAGTGCACACATCCCCATTCAGAAATATCATTTCCACCACCTGTAACAAACACTTGCATGGAAGTTGCTATTTTAATCTTTGAGCGGCCCTCGTGAGGCTGTGAAGAACATTTTAAAAGGGTGAAGAACATAACGCTGTGATGCTTTGATGTAACCGAAGGTGAACTGCGCAGAATGTTCCATTCAGTCTTCTCGGAATCCACTGTTACGTCACATAGACGGACATTCTGGAAACATTGCCAGAGGGGGTGTTGTCCAGCTGAGCGAACAAAACACACCAGATACATGAACATCGAATAAAACACATGTTACTATTGGTATTTTGACCTGGGTAGAGTCCACGTCGCATTAATAAAACCAAAGTGATGAGTTGGACACAACCTTGTGCACATGATTACACATCTACAGTACATTCATAGGTCTTGACGAAGAGATTCAATGATCCCAATGATCTCAATATGACCTCATGTTTCTTAAGTTCATCGTTGATCTGTTAGTGCTATTTTATGCACTTAAAATATACCTAATGGGGGCTTTCTTGTTAAAATTGCTTAGTTTTCTACACTTAAAAAATGAGTTGTTACTTAATTTTATTATTTACATTGGTTACACATGATTGAGTTCTTGTAACACCATTTCTTCTTAAAATTTGAAAAAAATGATCTGAAAATACTTAATTTAACAAACCTTTCCAACAAACCATTGGGTTCAGTGTAAGAAAGAAATGATATGAATCTTATTTGGGTTCTGTTAACTTTCACTATTATGGAATATTCCATTCTTATTTCCCTCTTAGATAACTTTTTAATACTGTAGGCGGTGTGACTGACCCAGTTTTTGCTATAGTTGATGCTACAAATCCAAATCTTTTTTTTATCTCATTTGCAACATGTCAACATGACTTGAAGTCATATTCCTGTCAATAATAGACAACCTACAGAAATTCAAGGTGAAGTTAACATTACTATTTTTGTTTATTGAATAAAGTTTATGAAAGCATGACAATGATCGATTTTTGAAATTCATCTTGAGAATGAAAGAATAAAACTTGGAATGTTGGCGCGGCAAGTGTGGGTGTCATTATTCTATGAGGTTCTAGAAAAACATTCTTTGGTGGCATTTAGCTTATGTTATCTAACATTTCATTGAAGGTGTTTGCAGTGAGAGATTGCCCAATATTTACACACACACACACACACACACACACACACACACACACACACACACACACACACATGGTTGTTTGTACCAAATGCTCAAAAAATGTTAATCTGACTAATCCAGCTGACTGCTCTGACTTAGCCAATACAATAGCACTCATTTTCCATGAACATACATTGAAGTTTTTCAATATTGACAATGCAAACATGAGAAGTATGTAAATCCTTCCATATTTCACACTCCCTTTGTGTTCCTTTAGCTCAGTTAGTTTAAGTTGTGTGTTATTTGTGTTTGCAAATTTGTTTCGTCACTTATTGAGAATTTTTTTGCCAGGTTCCCCCCGAAGTCCAAAGACACGCAAGTCTATTAAAATGAAGATGCTAAATTGCCCTTTTCTACAGGTGATCATCTTAAAAAGCCATAGAACATGTCTATACTGTACTGTTGAATGTTTCTTTTTAAGTTTTATTTAAAACTGTAGACCTGTAACTGACACAAGACAAAGAGGTTGTCACATTTTTGCTCTTTAGCAGGAGAAAACACATTTATTTCCTAAAAATACAAAACACAGAGCAGTTTGTCTGTTTATAAATAACAAACTACTGTAGAAACATGTAAGAGGACACTTACTGTACATAGACAAAAAAGCTTGATCGAAGAATATAAAAACGCAACGGTTCATAATGCGAGGCCTTTCTACACTTTTTAATATAGTCATGTAGATTACATTGGTTGATAATGTAAAAACCAGACATCTGGACAGTTTGTTGTTTCGTAATGTACACAAGTGATTCCAGGATGTGGAGGATGAACATATAAACATTTATTTTCTAAAAACCCACCAAAGTGACCAAGAGAGCACATCCGACCAGAAAAATGTTAACATGAGTAATAAGGATGCATCATTTTGAATCAAGACGTCAAGTACAAACAAGCACTGAAGTTCTCGAATAACTGATGTGCATTTGCATCCGCCCGCTTCTGTATTTGATCACCCACAAATGCATTCTTAGAACTTGAGGTACAGGCATATGAGCAATGTCATTTCACAAGAGACAGTTGGTTTCATCATGCATCACAGATAACGTTCTGACCGGTTGGAAAAGCATAACTAATTAAGCTCTACTGGAAGCACAAGATAAGGAAAGAGACAGGAAATGTGAACCACCATTCAACACCTGTGAGAAAGAAAACCGGCAAAGGCTGTACTCATGTCATGTCGTGAATCTTAAGAAGTCCTGTATTTCTACATTCTTCAAAGAAGAATCATTCAGAATGTTCGGGTACAGCATGGAGATGTGTGTGCGCACATCTGAACAATTTTGCATTGAGAACCATCTCATTGTGCAGTGAAAATAATGGCGTCTCCCAGGCTCCACACAACTACATATTTCACATTAGACTCTCATCGTGAGACTTTCTCATGGGAAACAAGTGGAAGACTAAAAGAATGTGAGAAAAGGTCATGGCAAGAGCTACAAGAACAAAGCCTACTGTAAATATCATAAGTAATAAATCCATTCACAGTCTGATGTCGCACAATTCGCTTCAAGATCTGCAAACTATTATTTAAGAGAAAGTCCATCCAGAAATAAAAATTCTGTCATCCTTAACTCACAGTCTTGTCATATCAAACCAGTGAGGCTTTTGTTCTTCTGCAGAACGCCAAATAAGATATTTTGAAGATGTTGCAAACTGTAAAACAAGTTGTTGATTTTCTTTTATTACTCCTCTTTGAATTTTAAAATAAAAATGCTAAAACAACTTCAAAAATCTAAGTGAGGACATGGAGAAACTGAACACATCGGAATTCAGTCAAGAGCAGAATTCCAGGTAATACAAAAGTTGGGGAGGGTTAAGGAAGTAATGTTGACATATTAAAATCCCTGCACAGTGGCTTCAACTCATAATTCACCAGACGCATGTTTCTGCTTAACTGTAGGTCATCTGATTGAAAACAGTGTTCAATGCAAACAACCACAGCACCACAACATTATAGAAATATGTCAAGAATTCACAACATAAAGGTGTTTGATGCATGACGTGTGAAAACAGTGATGCCACGTGTTCAATGGATTATGGTTATGATCCTGGGGTAAAGGGGAGTCTAGGATAAACTTACCAAATACAAACACAATCTTATCTTTGTCTTAACAAGATCTATAACTCCTAGATAAGTATTCCAAACATAACACTAGGACAGCCTCCTACAACCGTGGAAACCCTTTGAGTTAGTAACTGCAATACCGGTAAACTTTCCAAACCAAGGGGTAGAGACTTTTCGGATGGACGGGATCAGTACAGTTTGAATCACGGTAGTTTTATGGTCAGATTGTCATATGACTCCTTTTTTTCCTTACTGTAAATCACAAGGGAGTAAATCCTAAGGTAGAGCTTTCCCACAGACATCAAAGTGAGATCACCCCTCTCACCCTTGCATGGCGAGACAGGGTACTATGGTTTTTTCTCCGAAAACTGACATAGAGACCACAAGCTCGCAGCACGGTTACAAGGAAGCCGTTCTACATGTCCTACAAATGTTTTACTGTTCATAGGGAGCACAATGCGGTCTGTTCTAAAGTGCCTTAGGGAAGAAAGACGGATGGATGAGACAAGATAGATGTCATTATTATTATTAATCTTATTATTTTACAGATCTTTGGATCTTGAGGTGTATAAACATGTTTTTGGATGCATTTGACTGAATATTAAAGAAGGAACAGCAAGTAAGAACCCCGAATAGAAGGGCTGTTCCTCTAAAATTCTTTGCAAAGCATCTCAGGTTGAGATGTTAAGAAGCTGCTTGATTAAATGACATTTATGCAACATTCTAGAGAAAGATCAAACATAACATTTTGAAATATTTTTTCCCTTCATTTTATAGTTATAACAGTTCTCTTTTTTTTCTTTAGTAATCACAATGAATTTATCAGTGTTGCAAAATGTGAATAACATATGAATGCATAAGTGAGATAGTGTCCCAAATCTTTGGACCGGCAATGTGTATAGGGAGGCAGACAACAAAAGCTTTCCTGACAAACCGTTTTGGCTGTGGGTGTGAATGCCACAAACAGTATTTTAAAAGATAAAGAATAGTGAAATAAATGTAGGAAGGTGATTGGTCCAGAACAACTGCATGATTCTGCCTTGATTTTGATAGGCTGAGAGTTATGGTCTCACCTTAAACAGGGTTACTCGAGTTCAGCGACATTCTCAAAGTGTGGCGTGTGTGGCTTTTCTACCGGCTCTGTTTATGGAAGGTTTTTTTCCGGAGAAACACGTGTCTCCTGTCAAGTTTCAGGCTTCTCTGCAAGACCGGATTTGATAACACGTCTCACTGTGCTTCATTCTCATCGTAAATTCTCTTAAAGCTGTACATTCTCAAGCAAATGTCATCGGTATGAGGAGTATTGATTGAAAATGGGTCATAAGACATTTTTTAAACTAAACACAATCCTGCCCTTAAAAAGTCCATCACTTGGGCTCATGTGGAGAACATCTGCTAAACACCTGTAAATATTCACTTGGTAGAAAGACACACGGGAATTCTCTTTCTCTTCACAAAGTAGAATAAACAGATGATCCATTGGAAAAGTTTTCTGTGATCCCACATCTTAAATATCACAAACTTGTGCGTGCAAGAACTTTATGAGCATCAACCTTGCCTTAGTTGTGGCCTCTCCTATAACAGATTTAAGAAGTCCATAACTTTTGAAAGTCATAAAGTCTTGTAAAGACCTGTGTGGAGGAGTGTTGTAATATACAAAACCTTTCATTTGTTACCCTTTCAGTTTTTCTTGAAGTTTCCATGGCCTTTAAATCAAGTTTCATGTTTTGCAAACCAACCAGTTCAGCGAAAGTAACTCAAGGTATAAGCGTTGACATTTCATTTCCCGTGATACTGTTTGTACCCACACTTTCTTTACCAGAATATGGATTTCCCCATTTGTGACTTTAAATAACAAGTTGTGGGTTTTTCACACCAGAATCTAATTTTTAACCCACTTTTTCCCTGCAATAAGTTGTGTTGTGTGTGTTCTAGATGATGACAAAGACTGAATCGTTTTATGTGAGAGGTAAATAGGGATGACCCACAGTCCGTTACTGTACTGCTATACTTGAAACACATGTGATCATATGGGGGTCTCTGAGGACATCTCTTTGGTGAATGAACTTCTAAACCATACACCTAGTAGACCAATGCCCCACATTGTGGTAAATGCACGCCATCTGTTGGACAACCCACGCAAGTGTTTTTCTCTGATGTGCTCTAGAAAGATTCAAAAGATTTATAAAATCATAATTCTATACAGTTTTCTCCTACATGCTACACTGTTAGATGTACAGCATAATAATGTGAATTTTTTCTACGGATTGTTAAGAATCACAGTATCACTTATTTTCTTTTTTTTTTGCATTGAACAAACAAAAATGATACAAGAAAATGGAAATAATGTAAAATCAAGTTTATAAACAACAGCCTTAGACATACAAATAAGTGATCAAATAAATATAAAACTTTTCCCACAAACTCTCAATAAATAAAAATATGTTATAACAGAAAATTATTTATTGTCAAATAAATTAATAATCAATTATTGTCAATTCTATTGACAAAGTATTAGCACAAAAGTACAAGAATGTCAGCAAATGTCACAAAACAAAGCCTTTAGAAATATACATTAAAAAGATTAAACAAATAGAGAGTTTTAGATGGCGTAAGATTTTTAGATGATGAAATAGTTTGGATTTACAGTTGAACCTCTTTTTTAATGATAAATAAAGGATTTTGTTGAGGGAATTTGCAGTGGTGAATATGACATTAATAGTAATATTAGGTTAATAATAGAATATTTGTTAATTTTATCTTTTTGTATTTTAAAGGAGAAACATCATTTACCATACATTCTTAAAGAGAAAAGAGAACCCCTGGAGCACATTCGGATTGATAATATTACAGAATTGAGCAATCAGATTGTTATAAGAACTGGAACTCGTGGAATTAATACTATATCTCTAAAGACACTTTTAGGTTATAGGTTAATGCAATCAAGAGTATTTGAAGTGTTTAAATATAAAAAAACAAAATTATTGGGAAGTGTTCGAAGATGTGTTTTATGTTTAAAATATCAGGATTATTTCATAGGACATTATAGTCCAGTAATTTTGTATCAATTCTACCTTTATACCTCTTGATGTAAAGTTTAACAGGGTCAAATTTGTTTATTAGAGTGAAAGATACTTCTTTAACTTTACAAGTAAGGAAAAACCTTTGCTGTAATGACCATGACTGTAATTTATTAATAAATCATTCCAGTTAGAAATATCAGGCGATAAACAATACACTTTTTAAATAAAGAAATCTAATTTTGTAATTTGTAATTTTTGTTTAGCTGAAAAACATATTTTAGTTATCTCTTATGGTTCAAAATAATTTTTAATTGGGTAGAATTTGCCACTTTTGAAGATCATCAATTACTGAAGTTATTGCTCCCATAACAATTGCATAATCCCTTGGACTAACAGGTATCTTATATTCTGTAATAAATTTTACATAAATTGATAAACCTTTGTTGCTAAATATCTGACTCACAATAATCAAACTGTTATTAAACCAAGAAATAAAGATATATTTCATTTAAAATATTGATTATGAAAATAAATCTCTAGGGGAAAAGTTGTGTTTATATTTAAAATATTTAAATAGCACCGGATAATGTACATTTGAAAGGTTTTGGTTATGTTATAATTGTACATCAACAAAAACTAAATTCCAACCAATGAAAATGCTTCATGTGAAAATTTATACCAGAATTAATTTGTGATGTTTTAAATTCCAATTAAGCCATTTTAAGGAATAATTTAAAATAACATTTTTCTTTTTTTGTGTTCACTGGATTAAAATGTTTTATCATATATGTTATATTTATGCCATGGTATGTTACTGTATATAACAGCTATAAAACATAATGAATCAACACTTTTTAATTGGCAGTATTTTTTTATTATTATTTTTTTAATAACTACACACAAAAAAGAAAATAATACAAAAACAAAAGTGTTTGATATATATATATATATATAAAAATAAAAGAATACATCATGAAGAGTGAGACATGTGCAGTAATTTCAAGGGCCGTGACGTCATTCTATCGCGACATTAGCAGCTGTTTGTGTATGGCGCCATCCACACAACGCGTGTGCTGTGTTTAGTGTGACTGCACGCACAACTGTTTTCATCAAACCGGTGTTGACATATTTGTGTAAGGTACGTTAACAACAACTAATAGTGTTGAGAAAAGTGTCCAAACTCTGATAAATGACACCACAGACTGCACTTTTCAATGAAGGCCAACACACGACAGCTCCAGTGCTGTACATTAGCCAGCGAGCTAAGTTATCACACAATCCACTGGGCTTGTGTAGATGACATCACGTGTGTTTGGTCAGACTAAGCTTTATACATGTGCTAAAAGCAGATAACGATGCTCAATACCAGGCTGTTGTGATGTCATGTGCTGTGATGTCATGAGGTTGTGTTGTGTTGTGTTGTGTTGTGTTGTGTTGTGTTGTGTTGTGTTGTGTTGTGATGTGTTGTGATGTAATGTAATGAGTTTGTGTTGTGATGTCATGAGGTTGTGTTGTGATGTGTTGTGATGTCATGAGGTTGTGTTGTGTTGTGATGTAATGAGTTTGTGTTGTGTTGTGTTGTGTTGTGATGTGTTGTGTTCGGATTGTGGTGTGATGTGTTGGGATTGTGATGTGTTGTGTTGTGATGTAATGAGTTTGTGTTGTGATGTGGTGTGATTGTGTTTTGTTGTGAAGTGTTGTGGTGTGGTGTGTTGTGCTCTGCTGTGCTGTGCTGTGTTGTGATTGTGATGTGGCGTGGTGTGATTGTGTTTTGATGTGATGTGATGTGAAGTGATGTGTTGGAATTGTGTTGGGATTGTGATTTGATGTGTTGTGATTGTGGTGTGGTGTGGTGTGATTTGATTTGGTGGGATTTGGTGTGGTGTGGTTGTGATGTGGCGTGGTGTGATTGTGTTTTGATGTGATGTGAAGTGATGTTTTGGGATTGTGTTGGGATTGTGATTTGATGTGTTGTGATTGTGGTGTGGTGTGATTTGATTTGGTGTGATTTGATTTGGTGTGATTTGGTGTGGTGTGTTGTGGTTGTGATGTGGCGTGGTGTGATTGTTTTGATGTGATGTGAAGTGATGTGTTGGGATTGTGATTTGATGTGTTTTGATTGTGGTGTGGTGTGGTGTGATTTGGTGAAGTGTGATTGTTTTGTGTTGTGTTGTGATTGTGGTGTGTTGTGATGGGATTTGATTTTGTTGTGTTGTGATTGTGATGTGGTGTGTTGTGTTGTGTTGTGATGGGATGAGATGAGATGTGATGTGGTGTTGTGATTGTGTTGTGATGGGATGGGATGGGATGTGATTGTGTCTTGATGTGATGTGGTCTGGTGTGATTTGATTGTGATGTGTTGTGATGGAATGGGATGTGATGTGATTTGGTGTGGTGTGATTTGGTGTGGTGTGTTGTTATGTGATTTGGTGTTGTGATGTGATTTGATGTTGTGATTTGATGTGGTTTGTTGTGATTTGATGTGATGTGATTTGATGTGGTTTGTTGTGATTTGATGTTATGTGATTTGGTGTGGTTTGTTGTGATTTGATGTGATGTGATTTGGTGTGGTTTGTTGTGATTTGATGTGATGTGATTTGGTGTGGTTTGTTGTGATTTGATGTGATGTGATTTGGTGTGGTTTGTTGTGATGTGATGTGATGTGATTTGGTGTGGTTTGTTGTGATTTGATGTGATTTGATGTGATGTGATTTGGTGTGGTTTGATGTGATGTGATTTGGTGTGGTTTGTTGTGATTTGATGTGATGTGATTTGGTGTGGTTTGTTGTGATGTGATGTGATGTGATTTGGTGTGGTGTGTTGTGATTGTTGTGTTGTGTGGTGTGGTATGATGTGGGTTGTGGTGTGCTGTACTGTGATGTGATGTGTTGTTGTGATGTGTTTTGGTGTGTTGTGCTGGGATGTGATGTGGGTATGTTGTGTTGTGATGTGTTTTGGTGTGGTCTGGATTGATGTGTGGTGTGGTGTGTTGTGATGTGTTGCATGTGGTGTGATGTTGCATGGTGTATTTTGGTGTGTTGTGATGCGATATGATATGTCAACCTTGACATGTGTCACCACATGTTCTTCTGTAGCTATTTTGTGAGCACAAAGATCACAGAAAGTGCAAGCCTTTCAATTACAGAACACATGTGATATTTGTTTTGTTATTGATGTGTTGGCAATGTTCAAGATGTATGTTGATCTATTTTATTTCAGTCCATGTGTTGTCTGTCAGTTCTTGAATGTGACACTGATGTGACTGACTCAGAGCTATAAAGATACTGTCATGATGTCCTTGCCGTCTTGACATTTCGAATCGGTATTACTTACAAACTAATATTTTGAAAAATGTTAATAAGTGTCTCCCATTCGTTTACATTTAGGCATTTAGCAGATGCTTTTATCTTAAGCAACTTAAAAAGTGTTGAGGAGACAATAAAGCGGTAAATGGCAGAGAAAACAATTGGTGAACAAGCGCTACAACGAGTTTACTGAGTTACACAAGGCAAGATAAAATATGTAGGGGAAGGTTATATATATATATATATATATATTTATAAAGACTGAGTAGATAGGGAAAGAGGCTTAAGTGAGTTAGGTGAAGACGGAACAGATGAGTTTTTGGCATTTTAAGATAGAGACTGAGTATTCTAAACGTTATGTAAGAGGCAGGTCGTTCCACCATCGAGTAACAGATGAAGAGAAGGTCAGAGAGAGGGATTTTTTTACCCTTCTGGGAAGGCTCCACAATTCATTTGCATTGATTTTATATACAATAGAGGTAAACGGGTACCACTGCTCTTTGCTTCCACTTTCTTCATATTATCTTCTTTTGTGTTCTGCACAAAAATAGAATGTTATAGATATTTATACATAACAAATACATAACATTTCATCTGGAAACACAAACCAATGATTGTTACGGTGATTCTTGCCTGAAACCAACAGCTGGCACGTCCCACATTGTGAAAAAAATCTCCTTCATGCATATGTACGCTCTAGTTCCTCTTAATGCACTAAAACCAAAGATTTGTTTCATAAGAATTGCTTGCAGCTGTGTGTTCTGTCTGCAGAACTGGAGAAGAAGTACACGAGTTGTAAATCTGTGCTGTGCTTGCCAGTGATCAGACTTTGTGGGACTGTTGTATGCTGTCAAGTATGACTGACAATGTATGTTTGATCATCTGCTATCCTAGCTGTTTTTGTTGGTCATAGACCAAAAACATTGTCACTTTTCATCAATAGAGGGCAGAGTTGCCCAGCACTCAGCTCTGAGAGATTGGGATTTTCGAAAGCCATTTAAAAGTTTTGCTGTCATGGTATTAAACCAAAGGACTTTGCTGGGTATTTTAACTTGAAGTTGTTTTTCTTATTCTAGTCTAATAAAGTGTGAAATGAGCCATATTCTGTGCTGTGTGTGTCTCTGCAGGCTCTACTAATGGATATCCAGAGTGCCAGCTCGGTGGTGCTGCAGGCTTTGACCCAGGCCACTAGTCAGGACACAGCTGTGCTGAAGCCAGCAGAGGAACAGCTTCGCCAGTGGGAGACGCAGCCCGGTTTCTACTCCGTGCTTCTGGTAAAAATGTGCTCTAAATAGCGCTGTTGAGCGGGGAAGGTTTAATTCAGTTTGATTTCGTATAACTGTCGTGACTTAGTTTCCGCAGAACACAAAAGAAGATATTTTGAAGAATGTTGGGAGCTGGCATCCCTTGACTTGCATTTGTTTTGTGTCTGTATAATAGAAGTGAACGGGTGCCACTGCTGTTCGGTTATCAACTTTCTTCAAAAAATCTTCTTATGAAAGATGCATTGTTGCAGTTAACCACGTGATGCTCATTTGGGACAATACTTGCATTGGGTATCAAAATTGTTTGCATTGCAAATTTAAAGCTGTTTAATCATGGTGTCAAACTGTTTATCTCCACTTGGACAACACATAAATCCATTGGCTTTAGTGCCGTACACATGACATGCCATTTCATCCATCTTCTCTTTTACATTCCTACTGAGGGTTCGAACAACAGAAGGAAGAAAATGATGTGTTTTACAAAATGTCCTTGATCCGGTGAACTTCATTAGGAGATTTACATTGTGTGTGATTTTATGAAGGCGGTTTCGTGCCCCGTAGCGAGGAGCGATCCACCTGAGCTATGGGCCGGTGTGCAGGCCAGATGGCCATCAGCCATCCTGATTCATTTTGCAATTCATGTCCTGCCAATGTTTTATTTATGAGTAATTTTATTACGAAAAAAGAAATTGAGCCTTTCAGACAGATGAAGTATGTGGCGGGTTTAAGGAACAGTGCACAATTCCTGTGTTGACAAACCAAACAATGCTAATGTAGGGGTTTCAGGAGGATATAGATTTGGCTTGAAGGCTCCAGATTATTTTCAGAATCATTTCAAATTCGGATAGTGAGAATATCCAGTATTTAAAGTTATCGTTTTCAGAACATTAAATAATTAAGTTTTGGTCTTAAGGGATGTCCGAGCTGTGCATTTGTACAATTTGTGTCCAACTTACTTCAAAATACCTTTTTTTGGGTTCAGGTTGTAAATGACAACAGGATGAGTAAATGATTTTTATTTTAGGTAAACTATCACGTTTATAAATGGGTAGATGACATTCACCAAATTAAATATTCTTTTGAATATGCTCAATTTATAATCAATTTAATAATGTACATTGGTTCTCTAATAAAAAAATAAAAAAATTTCTGTGTATATACAGTTTATATATGATGTGAGTGTCCATAATCCATGAAGATAAATACCTTTTATGTCATATTAAGAATCTGTAATAATATTAGTATTTGCAACCAGTTGTAGATAAACAAGCGTCAACTACCCATTTGTAAATAATAATTTTTCAAATATATTAACTACGCTTATTTTTAATAATTTTTAAATAATAATTTTTCAAATATATTAAATAAGCTTTTTTGCCTTTATAACTTTTTAATATAATGAATATAAATTGCATAACTTCTATAATTTAAACATTATAAACACTGTCTTTTTGTATCTTCAAAATACAGATTTGACCATTTTTTTTCAGACATTTTTGTTTACAATTTACTGTTTTGTGAGTATTTACTGTTTTCGCTTTCAGACACAAAATATGTTTTTTGTTGAACAATAGGCAATCCACCAGAGACTCTATGACACTATGTGTCCACACAAATCCTTTAAGCCCTCAAACTCGGCACGTAGTCGTTCTTTATTGCGGTTTGGCATGAAATGGGATTGAGAAGGAACACAATCCCACATATCAGCAGAGTGTTCCTCCTGAGATTTCTCCAGGCGTCAAGTTAGACTGCGGCAGACCCGCGCTATAAGAATGTCTTTCACGTTCCGTCAGACTCTTATCTTTTTGTATCTGAGCCAACCTGCTGTCACTCGGCCTGTCATCCTGAGAAATCAGTCTGATTTGTACGATGTCACGTTTTGCACGTCCGCCTACCCAAACTCTGCTTCTGCCGACCTTGAGGTGAATTACGTCGAGACGGTTGTGAATGTTTACTTGTCAGGTCTCTTGTAATATGATGTTCGCCCGTCACATTTCAAAAGCAATGACTGCCATTTACGTCACAGAACGGGGCAACCGTGTGTTTATAACACAACTGAGCTTTTTCAGACTCTTGTGCTGGGTAATTTGTTACCCTCTGCTCATCGTCTCAAATAGGAAATGGGTCTCTGTATAGACTGTTATCTGGGGAATGAGAGCTGGTCTATAGGCAGCGGAGCGTGAGGATTTTGGAGTGTGGTGGCCATACGTCATAGCCAGGCCGAGACGGTTTCTCTCAAACACATCTGCTACTACATATTTATCAATGAGCGTTAGTTGTGACCTGCTCTTCAGATCCTCTAATGTCACTTCAGTCTCAGCTTGATGGATTGAACCCTGGGATTGTGAAATAGACTTAAATTATGGTTGTCGGAGTTTGGCAGCGATACCTTCAGAGGTAGCTTTACCTGACCTTCTGGAATTCTAAAGTCCTCTTTAATTGCTTCTATATTATTTTTTTAATGTGAAATGTCATACAATATCATCTATTCATGTATGTGTTTGGAGTTTTTAGCCACAAGAGCAAGTAAAGATTTATGTTTTTTTATAATCACTGGAGCAGAATTATTATGGTTAAATGGCTTTAAGAGTTTTATATTGGATTATTTAAATTTCTATAATTGCAGCGGTTTTTTATAATGGCCTTTGGTAATTATTTCACACAAAAAAAATTTTTTAATTTGTTTTTAATATTTCTACATAAGATTAATTTGTTTGCATTTTATAAATATTTTACTTTTTATTTAGTTTGTGTTTACTTGCAAAACTGTTTTGTTAGATTGATAATTGCTATGTTTTTTCATTTTCCCACCATAACATAATAAAAAATGAATCAATATTTATTTTGTGTATAATAATAGTAATATCATATGCGATAATGATAATATTTTATTTCCTTTTATTCACTATACTGCTTAATTCAATGTATTCTGTTTTATTTAACTTATAAACTTTGGTATGCTGACCGTCTACAATTTCTGAATAAAGTTAACGAATTCTAACTTTTTCACTTCACCCCAAAGTTTGATATTTTAAAGCTTTTTCTCTTTTTCTTTGGTCTGCTTTTAGAGCATCTTCAATAATCATTTGTTGGATGTCAACGTGAGATGGCTAGCTGTCCTATATTTCAAGAACGGTATTGATCGCTACTGGCGGCGTGTTGCACCACAGTAAGTATATCTGATTCTTCGTCACTATCTTTATTTTTTATGCTGTTACTTTAACTCTGAGATGAGCATAACTGTTCAGATGTCGTCTTCGCCCACTTAAAACCATTACCACATTTGTGTCAAAGCAGACCATCAGAATCTCAATAAACTAGCAGCTGACAACGGCCCATTACGCACATCAGTGAAACTTTTCCAAGAATTTTGCACAGATGACTTTCTGCAGTATCCACCTAACTAATTTAGTACAATTGGAGCTGGAGTGGAAAACCTGCTGCTGTTATAAATGTTTCACTTTAAAAGCTGTTGTAATGTTCTTTAAGATTTAGACTTTCTTTCTTCACAAACGCATTTGTTAAAATTATTTTGAGAGCAGTGACTAATACATTAAAGCACCAGTTCTGTTCACGACGTGACTGGTTTCACACGGGCACCACAGGGCTTCTTCCAGAGCTACTTAAACAGTCGAACCTGTGAAGCTTAAATTATGAGTTTAAACACTAGAGCTTTGAAACAATGACAAAGGTGAAATGTAATTTATTTCTTTGGCACTTCTTCAGGAGAAAACAAAAAGATATTTCGTAGAATAGTGGCAGCCAAACAACATTGATCAATTAACATTAATTTTTCAGACACAAACCACCAAGACATTCTTTAAATGTGTTCTTTCGTCTTTTTGTAGCATAAAAAGTCAGTTACACCATTTGATTGTCATGAGGCTTGAGCAAATCAGGCTTTTTATAGAAATTGTGTTTTAATAGCCCAGTTGCATTCCTGTAGACGCTCAAGGATAAAAAATTAGATTTCCAGAGAACAGATCAAATGTGACCCTGCCTGTGAAATCCATGCAAAAGTCATCAAATTTTGAGAAAACAAACAATAAAAGTAGAATTTACAGATTAACTGTATTGAGTTTTCAATCTTGGACATGTTCTTATTCAAGTCAATATGAAAGAAATCTGTGTTATATTCTTACAGAATGTTATTTACTTTGTGTACAATGATTTTATATATAAAAACAGTCCCCTGTGATGACAGGCAAACCAATTTAGATAGATTCTAACTCTAGTGATTCCCTCATCTTGACATTTGTTGAATTTTTGCTTGTTTTCCCACTTCAATTCACAATTGGACCCATTCTGCTGTAGTTAGTTGGAAAGTCGCCAGAGATTTTCTATCTTTAGCCATTCTCAAGACGTTTGCCAGCCAGATACTTTAGTCTTTATATTGACATAAATATTTATTGTTTTAATTAAACTTTATTTGCGCTTCTATAAACTTAATCTAGTTAACGCAGCTCATTTGTTATTTTAACATTTAATGAAAGATCGTTAATACATTTTTAAGTGTGGCTTAAGTGTCCCAGTTCTTTAGGGAACGCTGCTCTCGCTGAAATCTGTCGATAACTTACACAAACACACTCTCTCTCTCTCGCTCTCTCTCTCTCGCTCTCTCTCTCTCTCTCTCTCTCTCTCTCTCTCTCTCTCTCTCTCTCTCTCTCTCTCTCTCTCTCTCTCTCTCTCTCTCTCTCTCTCTCTCTCTCTCTCTCTCTCTCTCTCTCTCTCTCTCTCTCGCTCTCGCTCTCGCTCTCGCTCTCGCTCTCGCTCTCGCTCTCGCTCTCGCTCTCGCTCTCTCTCTCTCTCTCTCTCTCTTTCTCTTTCTCTCTCTCTCTCTCTCTCTCTCTCTCTCTCTCTCTCTCTCTCTCTCTCTCTCTCTCTTTCTCTCTTTCTCTCTTTCTCTCTCTCTTTCTCTCTTTCTCTCTTTCTCTTCTCTCTCTTCCTCTATCTCTCTCTCTCTCTCTCTCTCTCTCTCTCTCTCTCTCTTTCTTTCTTTCTTTCTCTTTTAGTGCTTTGTCAGAGGAAGAGAAGTCATCTCTCCGTGCAGGTCTCATCACCAACTTTAATGAACCAGTTAACCAGGTCAGTATGGATATAAAGTTACAATACCAGGCTTGCTCTCCACGTGAATACAGATAATTCCTTTACCAGCACCTCGTCCCTGGCTTTATAATCAGAATCGGTAAAAAGAACCACCATTCATGATTGAGCACTATTAAGCTTCCCTGTTTAGGAGGTGAGAGGTTTATCTTTGATTCTGGTGAAGATCAATGGAACTTGAGTGGAAGAGCACTTAAGGACAGTTTCTGATGTAATGTGTTGTTGAGCTGTGGTGAGACATTGATTCTTAGGCTATACCTTGCAGTAATTCAGCCCTTGAGTATTTTAATAAAGTGTGATCATTATAGGAAAAGCAATAAACATAGACAACAAGGGAAATGCCATCCATGGATTTAAATCCACATTTGCTGTTATCTTTAATAACCTGAATTGCTTTTGATGGATGCGGGTGTATAAAACACTTTCAATTTTTGGTATAGGAAGACCTGTTAATATCAGTTATATAATAATATAACTGTCTTCAGAAATGCATTAATGTGGTTAAGAAGGCTCCAACTATTTTGGTGAAATTAAAGCACTTTAGCCTATTACAGCCGCCCATAGTTTAAAACCCTCGGCCCAAGTGACACTTTGAATATCATTCGGTTTTACTTTACAGAACAGTGAAAATGAAAACATAGCATTCATTTAATTATCTTTGAAATTATATGAAATGAGAGGTTCCTCTTAAATGAGAAGTAAACTTTATTTTTGGCTAACATATGAGTTTACTTACAAGTATTGCGTATATGCAACATCACAAAGTGATAAATGATCGGCCGACAATTGGTCAATCCCTATTTCAAATAGCTTGGATGTGACTCTGCTTATATAATGTATATGCAGATACATGAATATGTAAATTAGCCCCTCCTCCTGTCAATCACACTCTGTTGTTCCAGATGGTGCTTAAACTGAAAGTGAAACCAAGAGCTAACAGCCATGCAGAGATTGTTTCAGAATAGTAGTTCGATAAATCGAACTACTATTCCACATGATCAAGTTAATGTGATTGGATACATGTTTATGACATCATTAATTGTGCCAGTGGCAGTTTTATGGAGAAACACTCAGCGATGCTTACATTAATGCAAAATTTTGTTTGTCTTAAAGCATATGAAAACACCACGTCCTCATATATACAACATTAAAACTTTAAAAAAACAACATGTCTTTAACTTAAAAGCTTTGCCTTTAAATCCTAAGTTATGTCTGATTTGTGAATAAATCATCTTTTTGTTCTCTAAAATGTAGGTGAACCTAGTGAGATATTGAATTACTTGCTTCAGTAGAGAGTAAAGAGTGATTATGCGTTGGAATACATTTTAAGTGAATGTGTAAAATTAATAACATAAAAAAATAGAAAACAACATAAATATGTGAAATGTAGAAAATTTAAAGACAAACATTGGCAGCTAATATCCATTATATATTGATTGCCTTATGCATGTTCTTCCTCCAATTCATTATTCCGTATGTTCAATAGGATGGTTAGGTGGTTTAGTTAAAATATTGATTCTTCAGAGCGTAATGAACTCAATCCTTATTTGGGCATAATCTCGCAAGCATATGAAAATGAACTGTGGGCTTTATTGTGGTTTCTCATTATATAAAATGGCTAACACGGCACAAACATCTAGAGATTTGCATGCATTAAAGAAAGAAGTAGATGTGGTACGCAGTCTCTGCTCCATTATTACCATATAAGATATTGGAATTGGAAGTCAAACAGTATGCAAATCCAAAAACTAAATCAATACTGGTTTAAAAAAGATTCTGAGAATTAAAATGAAAGCACGCCTGCTTGTTTCCCTATAATAACTTTTGATATAAGGTAGATTTATCTGACTTTCTGATGTCTGGTATAATGCTTTTTTTGTTTGTTGCAGTGGTATCAAACAGCTTATTGTAGTTTCAAAATGTAATATGTTTGTGCTTTGCTTGTATAATGTCTCAGATTCCTGCTTTATGCACATATACACCGTCTCTTATTACCGTGGATTACCTTTTTCAGATGTCCTTTATTAAACATGGGTTCCTCTGATCCAATTTTGTGTTATGAAACTGTATCATGTTACAAGAAAAATGGTAAATATGCAAGTGTCCTTCCTACAGTGTCAAAAAATGATTTAACTGCTACGCATGTGTTTTATTTAACAGGGGTGGCTCTTCTGCATTCATGGATATTGGAGTAATTCATTTAATTTTATTGTTCAATTAAAATCTCATAAGCGTTTGAAAGCCTAATGCCCAAAGGACTTGGAGGCAGGACTGAATTACTAAAGTATTTATTTAGTTTTCTGTAAAAGAGGATTGATGTGTTCACAGGTGGCTGTAAAACCTGCTGCTTGGCCTTAAAATGGCTTTTGTTGAAATGTTGCAGATCGCCACACAGATAGCCGTGCTGATCGCTAAAGTGGCGCGTCTGGACTGTCCCCGGCAGTGGCCCGAGCTGATCCCTATTTTGCTTGAGTCTGTGAAGATTCAGGACAGCCTCCAGCAGCACAGAGCCCTGCTGACCTTTTATCACGTCACCAAGACCCTGGCTTCCAAACGACTCGCTGTGGACAGGAGACTTTTTCAGGATGTGAGTGTCATTTCCCACTTCACCTGTTTTTATTGCAGTTAGAGGTGTCAGAATGTGGCAGTACATTATAATGACGATAATGTTAATATTAGATACTATGAAACTAGCGCCCATTTAAAAATTTACCCTAAAGTGAATGTTTAGCCAAAACTCATTTTTGATTTAATTTACTTAATATACATAATATTCCACAAAGTGAAAGGATTTACTTTGAGAAGACAACATTGAAATCTTTAAAATTGACTGATGAATAATTATAAATTGTAAAGATAAATTCAAATTTAAATTCTTGTTTTCCCAGAATTTGGTTTTCCGACTTCAGCCTGTCTTTCACACACACACACACACACACACACACACACACACACACACACACACACACACACACACACACACACACACACACACACACACACACACACACACACACACACACACACACACACACACACACACATACTGTCACAAATGTTGTCATCATTTACTCATTCTCTTGTAATTTCAACATGTATGAATGTCTGTGATGAAACACAGATATAACATATTCTTTAAATTATTCTATAATTCTATAAAGAAGATATAAAAAAAGAGAACAGCAATGGCACCCATTTTTTTGTATTGTGTGGAAACAAAGCCAAATCATGTCAATGGAAGCCTGTAATCAACATTCTTCAAAATATGTTCTTTTGTATGCTGAAGGAAAATAGAAACTCATACAGGTTTGAAATGTCAAGAGTATTAGTAAATGATGACTCAAATTTCATTGTTGGGTAAACCATCATTTTACAAAATACAGATTTATAATTTGAGTGTAATTCATAGAGCAAATGTAGAAGCCAAAATAAACTTAATATGAATTGGGTTGTTGTTTCAGTTGTTCAAATAATATTTATTTACTATATATATATATATATATATATATATATATATATATATATATATATATATATATATATATATAACAGTAACTCTGTCATGAAAATCAGATATTGTGGCTGGTCTACCGATTGATCTTGGTGTTTTGTACTTAATTTTTCCTGGTTTCTTCTATGTATTTATAGGGTGAAGTTCTCTCTCTGTGTCTGTAATCTTATTAAGCTATGATTAATAGCTGGCAGTTTGTTGTCATGGATTCTTGTAAAATAAATAAATTGACATAAAATATTGAGACTCTGGGGTCCTACAAGAGACACACAGCTCACAAAATTCCTAAGTTTAACATTTTGCAATTTCACATGCTTAAGACCTACCCAGAAATATGAATTTCCTTTTTCAGCTTGGTAGTTTTAACTCCCGTGTTCTTTTTCCTCTTCCTAAGTTTAAGAAAAGCTTAATTTCATTTTCAATGATCTACCAAACTCTCATTTCGGTTTTTTACCCCTGCTGTACCAGTGTAAGCCTCTGGGAGTCACTGGTTTTATGCCCATACGCACATCCTTTGGTCCAGTTCAATGAGCATCCTGGAGGACTATGAGCACGCCTGTGAGAAATATCAGCAAATGTTTTGACTTCTGAGCAGCATCACGGATCTCTTCTTCACATTTCACTGAACTCTCATTGTCTGAACTGAGAGATGACACACACGAACCTCAATGTTGCGAGACATTTTAAGAAGACTTGAACTTCTGATTTATTACTTCATGTAAATGTAAGAGCCCTCTTTTCTTTTGAAGATATAATGAATTTTAGACTCTTGAGTCCTTTGAACTCCTCAATAGCAGTTTGTTACAGTGCTGTTAAAGTTTAGAAAAACTTTGTCACGCGCACAATATAACAAGTTGCACAGTAAAACTTTGAGCTGGAAATGATATTTTGCAATGTAGTTAATAATATATGGCCATGTTTTGTATCATTTCTTCTGATATGTTTTGACATATCCGGTGTTTGCAGTATCAGACACAGCTATTGTCTGTCTCCGATACAACTGCACCTGTCACAAAAATGTCCCATTGTGATTTTGTTCTTCACATTTTTGTGTGAAATATTTCGCATGTCTTGCGACACAAGTTCTATAGGAAAGTTTGGGGATCTTAGAGAAACTTTTCGTTAAACTTCCCATAGATGGGAAAGAGTTTTGATGGATGATCTCTTGAGTAATTTTGTGTAGATATTTTGAATATCGTCATCAGTTGATTTTAAAAGACCAGTCGTTATAAAAGCAATATGTAGGGGTGATGTTATTTATATTATTTAGAAACATGTTTTAAATAAATAGTCAGCTATATTTCATAGCATTCTGTAGATAGATCTTTCAAATAATGACACATTAGACTTTAGAAAATCTGTACCTGTTTTCTACTCACCTGTTTTCTACTCTTTTTTTTATTCTGTAAGGCCAACTATTGCTTACATTTTGCTTCGGGTTAAAATATATATATATTTTTTTACATGTAATAAACAAAAAAGTGTTCAACAGGTTTAAAGTAGGATACTGTTGGCAGATAAGCAGGCCGATTGACGTCGCCGTATGCCTTCTGTAGTTATCAGCTCTTGTCATAAACAAATCTGATTTTATTGTGTAGGCACAAGTCTCGCCGGCGGCGTCAGATTAGCCTTGATGTTTTCAAAGAGGAAATCCGTGACTCAGTAATTCACAGCAGGACTGCGCTTGAACATAAGTACAGTGACACAGTTTATGCTTTTTACATGTGTGAATGCAATACTGGCCAAATGGGATTAATAAAGGTCATAATGTACGTCGTTGGTTCCGGATATGGATGAAAACGTGACTTCAGAAACGTTTTTTTTTGCTGCCATCTTTTTGGTGCCAAATCTGTTTTAAACAAAAATAATTTGGTTACTTTTATTGTTGGTTTTTACTTGGGTTGTACTTTGGCAATGTTTGTGCATGAATGAAGGTTCCCAGATTTACATAACAAAACCAGTCCAATTATATATCAGTACTAGTCGGAAAAATCAACAGACAAAAAAAGAGTTGTGCTTTCTCTTAATTTGGCCATGATAAAACCAGCAGGGGGAATATACCTCCTATTTCAATCAAACTCAACATGAGCATTTTGAATTATTACGCATCATTTTAAGAAATAACACGGTAAGATAAGGATTACCTAATCTTATATAGGCTGTCAAGAAGTAATTCTAGTTTGTTTTTATTTAAGAAATATAGATAATGCAGATCTTATCTGCTTTTTTCATTTTTATGATAAAGTTCAATTCTTTGCACAAAGTTAATGGCGTAGGGCCGGGGCTATCAGACTTCCTCATTGGCAGAAACCTCTTGAGATGTTAAAGAACTATATCAATTATTTTATAGCACATAAGCACGTTTAACTTAAAAGCATTTTTGTCTGCTTTAACTTTTTTACCTGTAATGTTTTATTTATAACTATTATTATTAAACCTACATTATCACCTTCTGCAAAGTGGCAAAAACGCAACATCTTTGTCTCCTGATAGCTTCCATAGTGCTTCTAAAGGGAAGGGTGGACGGATGGTTGGTTGCGATTTGCCACCTCACAGCTATATGCCTCTATATTTCACAAACTGGATCTTTAATATCTCATTGTTCATTATAATTAACTTGAATTGTTTAAAAATACTTGTTTATGCTGGAAATGTACTATTTCAGTGCATTAAGTAACCTTATTGTAAAATTTAATTCCATTTTTATAAAGTCCAGACTTGGTACCTTGGGACCTTAGCTACAAATAAATATACACAAACAAATTATTTTTCTCTGATTTAATTCTCTGTGTAACAGGTTTTACTTTTAAAGTATAACAAATGTGGATTCCATCCAGGCTTGGTAACAACTGACTGATGATAAAAGCACGTGACACAATCGGCGTTTTTAAAACATTGAATTTCGTCTTTTAAAGGCCTATTTATTCCTGTCAACAAGACTTTAAATCCAGACAGTTCGTTCCTGTGGACCTTTTCACACGGGGAATGCAATTTCTTGTGACGCCAAAACTGTCTTGTAGTTCGATTTTCCCCGGCCTACTTCTTTGTTCTGTGACATTAACTCACCAGGCAAAGATAGTTGAAGCTGATAGCTATAGATATCTCTGTTGAGCTCTAATGTGGCGTAAGTCACACCAGAAATAAATAAGCCGAGCAAATGGCAACGGTAGGAAAAGCTGGAAAACAACCTCGGGAGATTGTTTCAAATTTCCTTTAATATTACTTTTAATAATGTATTTAATCTGTTTAAAGGTAAGAGTTATGTCATCTATAATGGAACCCATGCTGCTTATTTTTCGTGCAGTTTGTCCTGAACTCCACACATCCGTTCTGCATTCAACAGACGTTGGTTCGCTTTATAGTCTCCTGGAGCTTGGTAATATTCTCCAGTGCTTGTATTGTAATGAGACATGCCAGGTGCTGTGCTATTGATAACTTGCTTTTTAACTTGAAAAAAGTTTCAAGGCCCCATACTACCTCAAAGCTCCAAAACTGCTATGTCGCATTAAGGCTATGCATGGAACACCTGTCACCGTCTAATTTAATGGTGTACGGATTTGTGAATATGCATCTGGAGGTGAGGATTGAATGTAAACCGTGGTCACGTGCTGCATTTCATGATCCATTTAGCAATGAAGGGGGCAAGTCGCTCGTAATCTTTCTATCGGCTAATGGAACGACGCAGAACCAGCGTCTTTTGTTAAACGCAGATAAATTAACAGCATGTCTTTGTGCCTAAGTAGGAACCAGCACAGATTTCCCCTCCGGTCTTGAAACGCATCTTGAGAAATTGAGAATTTTAAAAGAGTTCTAGTTTGATATCAAGATGATGGATTTGCTTTGCTCATCGCATCGATGAAAGCAATTTGTTTTTGAGTAGTTATAAGTGACGTGGGGGAAATTTATTTGCAAATAAAATTTGGAAATTGATTTTTTACATCTGTAAATCAACACATATACTATAGTATACTTTATAGAGCCTTCCTTTTACTCAATGTGTTCTGTCTTACACTGTAAATTAGTTTGGTTTTATTGTGCGCTATGAGTGCATTCACAACCCGAGTGACAAAGAGGACTGACAATATAAATTTAATAAAAGTCAGACCAACCTTGGACACCGTGAAACCTGCCTGAGTGTTTTAATGATAACAGTTTCACAGAACATGCTTTTAGGATCAAGGTGAGGTTTAGGTTAGATGTTTAGGATGTTTGGGGATAAACTCTTAAACTGGGGCCATGTTTACCTAGAATGTAACATGCATATACAATGCACATAGTACTACTGGATTGTGTTTGATTGACAGGTGAGTCGATGCCATCTGTCATCGTAATTTGGGTGTTCAATGTATTTATTCATGTTGGTGGCTCTTTTTTGTCGGACACAAAAGAAGATATTTTGAAAAGTGTCCCTGTGGGTTTATGTCCACACAATGAAAGTCAGTGTTGTTTGGGACCTGAGTTCTTCAAATGATCATCTTTTGTGTTTTGTAGAAGAAAGAATGTCAAACAGGTAAATAACAACACATTTTTAATTTGTCACTCAAAATGAATATCTTTAATTGATTACACGTCCTCAAATATATCTAAAGGTATACATTTTTTTAACTGTTTAGCACTTAGAAAGATATTTGGAAGAATGTTGGCAACTGAGATGTATGGGGGCATTATTGACTACCAAAGTAGAAAAACATTGATTGCGCATACAAAAAGATAGTTTGAAGAAATTAGAAAACAAACAGTTATATTTTTTTCTTCTATGGTTGTCAGTGGTGTATCATAATTCCAACATTGTTCCAAAAATCTTAATTTGTGTTCAAAAGAAAAAAGAAACATATACAAGTTTGAAACAACTTGAGATTGAGTATCTCATGAATTTTCTTTTTTCAGGTAACTATCACTTTAAGATAACCAATCACAAATGCATCAGATCACACTTTAAAAAAAAAAGTAAACTTCATGAAGTAACAAGCATGTGGAGAGTGTTTCCTTTCAGGTTAGAGACCACCGATTTATACAGCTCGGACCTCAATTTTTAGAGAGGGCGTTGGAGAAGAAATCGCTTCACCTCTTTACAGCCTGGCTTCAATTTTGATGATCTTCTCCATCAGTTTGCGGCCGCAACCAAATTTGACATGAAAAAAAGATCATTGCTCACCGGTTGATTGTCAATTTGAGTGTGGGTGAAATGAGCTTGCTTCCATCAAGAGCTTAGTCTTAAAGTTGACAGATTTTGTACTGTGGTAAATGCAGGACTATAATTAGTGTGGGCTGAACCCTCTGTGTGACCTTTAGCATCATATGAGATGTTGATGCTGTTAATGATCATTTATGTTTCGTCCAATATTTATAGATTTAGATTTGTTTATGCTGTATTTATCTGGAATAAAATATGATATGATATTATGGAGATGGTATTGTGTTATATTCTAATGATATTCCAAACCACACCGTTTCCATGGTAATTGAGTAATTACATCATTAAGCTGCTGATGTGCCTCCTTTAATGAACCTAGTATGAACGTTTGCACTGCCATGCTTATTTTGGCAGCTTATTGCTGATAAGGATTAGTAATTACTGATCATTTCACCTGTTGCCAGGCGACCCTGTCGAGCTTGCATAATAATTTTTAACAGCGGTACAAATGTTAACATAAATGCATATTTTGAGCCTTGTAAGAAGCATTTTACTATAATTTCGGAATTTTAGTATTCATTGTGGGAAATTGCCTTTGTGGACGCACAAAGTGCTTTCTAAAGTGAGAATATTGACTTCTAGGACTAACATTGTTTGTAGCAGTCTGCAGATTGAGTGATCAAAGCAGAGTTTTTCAGAACTGTGTAGTCAAAATATTCCAACTTTAAGATTTATGACTGGTTCAAATCAAGTCGACAATTAAAAATCAAAATTATTTTGACTGTTGAATTATTTCTGACTTTGTTCAGCAGATCACAAAAGAAGCTGTTTCGTAGAATGCTAACTATCACCAAGGGGTGTGCAATGTTGGCAAAAAGTGATAAGCACAATTTAATCTAGGATTATGCAGATAAGGAGAAAATTTGTTTGTAAGCCTTTTTTTATTTTATCACTGGCTTTACTTTACAACATTAGAATATCTACTAGTACTACTGCTATTATTACTACTGTTACTACTACTACTACTACGGCTACTGTTACTACTACTACTACTACGGCTACTGTTACTACTACTACTACTACGGCTACTGTTACTACTGCTACTACTACTACTACTACTACTGCTATTACTACTAATACTACTACTTATAATAATAATAAGGAAAATAATAAAAACAATAATTTTATTATTAATAATAGTAATTATAATTAATGCATTTTTACTCCTATATAATAATATGTAATAATAATTATTTATAATAATAAACTAAGGAGTATTGTTTAGATGTACTATTTTAAATATCAAATCAAAGAAATCTAAACAGAGCTCAATGAAAATAATTTTTTACATTAAAAAGATAAAAAATTATTTCAACGTGTAAGCAATAGGTTTCGAATAATTTTTCCACTTGCAACTAGTTATAAAACATTATACAAAGTAATAAATAAAAAATAAACCTCTGTTGTCCAAATTTGTTATTTTTCAGGAAGTGGAAAACATTGACATTTTTAATTAAAGTTGACAAGCACTTCTTTATATGTTTTTAGTCGTTATATATTTATAATGTTGATATAGTTATAGTCACTAATAATAGTAATTTATGCCAAAAAGAAAGTCCTAGGGTTTCTGAAGGTCAACAGGAATATTCATTTTTTCAGTACTGAACAAATATTATTTTCAGGAAAAATAAACAAATTTAGTAAAATGTACATCATTTTTTATTTTCCATCTGGGTGAACGTTCATTGAAAAGAGAGTATTTGATGTTGTCAAGTAGGACTACTAGAAAAAGATGCGTGGAATACATTTATGGTTTCTTTTTATGATATCGTTTTGTTTCTTGGCTTGAAATAGTAGCTCTCAACTTTCCCCAACATTTAAATACTTATTGATCTCCTTTCCATTTGGAGATTTCATTACCGTCATTGGCTAGCCATTGGTTCACCGGATGTTCTGCTTGTAGCGGCAGGTCGAGTGTGTGATTGCACCTTCTGCAACACAATGCCTGTCGCTGTAGTGTAAATGATGTGTTACATGTGCAAGACCAGCGTGTGTCCGGGGAAATGTTGTACACTATGATCAAAACCTCTTGCGTTAAACCTACACTGACAATGACCATATCATGGTGTGACATTTTGTTTTACAGAAGACGTTCTGTAATCATTTTTCGCAAAAATTGTATCAAGTGCTTGAATTGTTTTAGAAATTTCGTAAAGTGTGTTTTGAGTCTGTGTTTGCAGAAATGCATTTAGAAGAATATACACGTAGACCTTGCTATCTGTTTAGCATATTAAAATGTATCATGAAAATAGTATACATGGATGCATACATAAATAATATTGCTTCCACTTTTAAGATCCTGTTATAGAAGAGCTGTACACCATATTTACAGTAACGCAATACCGTGCATTTCTGATGTAATATGAAGTAATTCACATTCAGTGTGCTGCCTAAAATGAAATATTATTAAAATTATAAAAACATTTCTCTCAAAAAAGGAATCTTTAATTGCAACAGCACATTTTTTACTATTTATTTATACAATCTTAAGCTGTAATTTCTATCAATATTTGAAAAGAAATAGCAACAACAGTTTATCAAACTCTTCATTTATCTTTTATTAAAGTGATAGTTTACCCTTTCGTTGACAGAAAAAAAGAAGACATTTCAAAGAATGTTGGGAACTGGCACCCATTCACTTGCATTGGTTTTCTGTCCATACAACAGAAATAAATGGGGGCCATTGCTGTTCAATCACCAACTTTTTACAAAATATCTTTTATGTTCTGTGGAACAAAGAAACTCGCACAGGTTTGAAATGACAAGAGTGTGAAGAAATGATGAGACCATTTCTATTTTCACTATCACTTTAAGACAAACATACTCCCTCAACGTTAAAAGCACCCATGAGCAACATTGTTTCCATTTCTCTGGGACAGCGTTCTCTGAATGACTAACAAATAGCTGACCCTGCAAAAGAAAGCACTTTAAAAGAAAAAATTCTGATTTGACACTCTAACTTAAGATATATTTCCCCAGCCACCAGCCTGCCTTGTGCACCATGCATTGGCATCTTTAAATTATCTGAAGTTTCTCTCAAGAGAATCTGATCTGTTTGACATGTTCATGAGGGTTCTGTGTGGTCAGACTGTATTTATCATTGAGATCAGAGCTGATGATTGGGATTCTTGGTTTCACAGCACTGCTGGGGAATTGATGTACTGGCATTACTGTCATTAAAGTGTTTTTCCAATTCATTGGGGTTTCACCGTGGCAAGGGGGTATTTTACAAATGGGCTTTTCACCTGATACATCTCCTTTGCCTCTTGATCTCGTTTTATTATCTGGATTGGTGTTACATCATTTTCTCAGTGCTTTACAGACCGAACAGCTTGTCAAATGCAAGTGTAGCTTTGCAATTGGACAGTTTGAATTCATTTTCATAAAATCCTTTAGCGCATTGGGACCCAGTCTTTGATAATTACGTTGTCGTCTTCTTTCTTGAAAGGGCTTTAAGAATACACAAGCTATAAATGTGATTGCTTTTTGTCACTATTCAGTTTTTAAATGTATTATGTAAAATCTTTCGCAGGAAAGCGATTGTTTGGATAAAGTTCGCAGACTTTTTGTTATGGTTTGTTGGTGTTGTTTATCTCGTTCAAACCTCTGTAGCTTTCTTTCACAGAACACAAAAGATATTTTGAAGAAGGTTGGTAACTGGCATCTATTCACTTTTATTGGTCTTTCTCCTTCATTGTCTCCTCGATTTTTTGTAAGTCGCTTTGGATAAAAGCGTTTGCTAAATTCCTGAATGTAAATGTAAATGTGAATCTCCTTCTGTGTTCTGTTGAAAACAGAAAGACATCCCTGTTTGAAATGATAAAGTGAGTAAATGACACAATTTTCATTTTATGTAAACTACAACTTTAAGAGATGCAATTTTGCTCTTTATGAGGATTGATGCTCTTAACAACTCACCGTTGTCAGATGTTTCTGGTGATTCAGAGATTCTATATGCTGTCCTGAAACAGGTTATGCATTTTCATATACTTCATACTGACTTTGGTTTAAAACTTATTGTTGTTTTTCTTTATCACTGTTCAAAAAAGTAATTTGTTATTCCATTCATATATACAATTATGGTTAATAATCGTTGTCTTTCAATCAGTTCCTACTAAATCTAAGTTTTGTCACATAATGTCTTTGCATGTCAGACTGCTCCTCTGAAGGGCTCTTCAAGGCAAACATCACGTACGATGGTCTTGAATGATGTGTTTACTTCATCTGGTGCTTTGAGAGTATCTGTAAATGAACCATAGAATAACATTTTCAGCGTTTCTCTATCCTCAAGCTATGCCAAAAGGCTTTTCCTACATCTGCTTGGTGATTGAGAAGTAATTAATGTGGGGTAATTTTTGCTATTAAGATGTGTCAACGCTAAGCTCTATAGATCTGTTTTCTTTATGTTGTAGGGATCATTTGTTCACTTGCTTTTATGGCTTTTTGTCATGTCTTTGCTTCTCTTATAAAGGTGTTTTATGATTCCGAGATATACAAAGAATATAAGATTAAAATTTGATGTGGTGGCAGTAGTAATTTGATACATGTCAATATTTACTTAGGAGGACACAAATGTTTTATTTTAAGTGACAGATCCCTTAAACATAAATGGAGATTTATTCCCAGAGAATTATTTGCCAAACGCTGTAAGACGCTGATATTGAGCTACAGTGGGCTAATTTTATCATGATTTTAGCTTATGAATTTGTATTTGTAGGCTTCAAAAATAGCAAATGCTGTGTTAATCTGTAAAGATTATCTTTATAAACAAAACATATAAGTGTAACGACCCTTTGTTAACCAAACAGCTAATTTTGTGCGGGTTGGCGTTTCAAAATACGTCATCTTTAAAGTATTTAACTGGTAGTTTGACTGTACACTGAAGAAAAAATAAAGCTCCAAACTTTCTTCATTTATTATTCAAGTGATTCGTTTAAAAAACAGTGAGGAAGCAGCTGCAGGTCTGCATTTCTCAAAGGATTTTTCAAAACCTACAGCGATTCATTGCTTGAGGTGGCAAAAAGCACATTACGAGTCTTTAAAGCGCTGATGAAGTGTAATGTAGATTCTCTGTTGCCACAAGGCTGTAAGCAAATTAAAAAAAATTAAATTCGTCCTACAAAACCTGACAGTTTGGGACAGATTTGATATAAATCACTACAAACAATTAGCAAATTTACAATTTATGTTGATATCATATTTTTAATTATACTCTAATAATTCTATTTTTTTTACATTTAGTGTCCAAGACAATATTCCTTTTATATATGTCATGACACATGATTTATTGAACAAATTGTACAGAACAGATCAATTTGAAAGGAAAATGTTTAGGTTTATACTTCCGGCATACTTTAATAATCTGGCTTTCTATTTATAGTTTTATCCTTTTTATTTGTACATTTCAACCTGTATGACTTTCTTTCTTATGCTGAACACAAAAATATGTTGTACATGAACAGCAGTGGCATCCAGTTACTTGGTGCCATTTGCCAACATTCTTCAAAATGTCTTTTTTTACTGAACTGTATAACTGGAAAATGCCCTCAAGGAAAGAGGACAGTGAACTTCAGTACAAATGTTGTGTCTGTAGAGCACAAACCTGCAAAACTTGGAACATGTTTACCACCGGCAGATTTTAAAACGCTTGTTTTTGCTCTGTTTTTCTAGCTGGCATCAAGCATCTATAGCTTTGCATGCTCTCTGTGGAATCATCACACAGACACGTTCCTTCAGCAGATCTATGCTGGAGAACAACAGACCGCTCTCAGCTCCCTGGAGCGTACTCTGCTCTCTCTGAAAGGTACACACACTCACATTCACACGACCGGTGCTGAAACGCTTACTCATGGCTGCTTATGAAATGTCCCTTCATATGCCTACAGATTACAAGCTAAAATAAAGAAAATATCAGGGTTATTTTAGTTCACACTGTTAAGACTTAGGTTGCATTGACATTGTCCTAACCAGCTAGAATGGTATAAAAGCATCAAGCTGCTGATGTCATTTCAAAACCGTGAAATTCTCATTGAGCCTTATTTTGTACAGTTCACTACATAGCATATTTTCTTTTAGTTGTAATATTTGACATTGTGAGAAATAAAAGATCAAAGGTGACCCTGCCTTGGTTTTTTTTTGTGATTTACTTTTTTATAAATTAAACCATTCTACACATTGTATGAAACATTCTGAGCATTTAACATTGAAACCTTACAAAGTGTAGAATACATTAAACAAATTTAACGATCGTTTTTTCAGAATTTGATTTTGGAATTTGAATTTGATGGTTTGTGTTGAATTATTTTTTTTCTTACAGTTCTTCGAAAGTTAACTGTGCATGGATTTATTGAGCCAAACAACAACATGGAAGTCATGGTAAGTGTGTATCATGGTTTATATTTAACATCGTAGGGAGTGGTAATAAGACTTTGAATGTGTGTTTTTATTCTATCAAAAATCTATAAATGTGGTTACCATAGTGAATTTTATTGTTAAGGCAAATATAATTTTCTGTCTCCTCGTTTCACCTACGTTTTCTTTTAGTTTCCACTATAGGGTATTGCTTACATCTTGCAACGGTGGAAATGAAACACTTTCCTTTTAATATTTGCTCATTGCTGGTTTATGACATCAAAGTCAGGCCTGATATTTGCTTGTGTTCAGTTTATTAGAATAGCTCTATTTACACTGCGCCACCCATAAAAATGCATTTTGGAAAAACATTAAAATTAATATGGAGTTGTGGGTTATGAGGAAAATAAACCTAATGTGTATGACGAAGGACTTCTGACTAAAAGAGGACTCATGTGCATAAATGAGATGCAAAGGGGGTTGGGAGAAAACAGGTCGACATGAATATTTAATGCATAACATATGTTTTGATGTAGTTGTGCATTAAACATGGAGAACTCTGATCTTTCAACCTTGCTTTGAAGATTTCTTGTTGCATGTAAATGGATTAAAATGATATTTTGCAATCGCTATGAATGATGCAGTCTGGATGCGAGGAGAGTTTGCTGGCACATTGCTGGGCAGCCAAACTCTGCAGGATGCCCATATGGCACCTTCATATCTAAATGCATATGTGGGAGATAATCAGAGATAATTTTCACATCACATTGATCTAATTCTTTCTAAACCCTAATGAGTCTTGGGACGAAATAACAGAACTTTTCACAGAAAACAATAAGAGGCAAAAGTTTATGGAACTGTTGCTCACATGCAAATTTCTAAGATATTTTCAAATTGCATAACAGAAATGGATTGCAAATCAAATTTATGGCATATGAGGAGGTTTATATTCTTTCTTTCCAAACTTTCTGCAGCAATTTCGAACATGTTTGTTCAACGGAATATTAACATGTAACTGAAATATATTCAGATATAATATTATGGTTAACAGCGAATAAGTCTGTGGGTTATATTTGGGTGCTAACCTACCTTTGAGTTGTTCAAATGCTTTATTAATGTTTTTGTTTTGATGAACACAGAGATAGCTATTTGGAAAAATGCTTATTACCAGACAGTTCTTAGACTCAATTGACTGCCATATAAGCACAAAATATTTTTTGCGTTCTGTTTAACACAAATGATATATTGGAAATTCCAGGGTTTTGGACTTCATATAAAAACACTTAGAATATAATCGTGACCAGTAAACTGAACCAACTGTTAATATTATACAAAACCCTTATTGATAGTGTAAGGGCTCCCCACCCACTGGGCCAACGACGAACTCCAATGGCGTGGGTGAAGGGTTCTCGTGCTTTATCTCTATTTCCGGTTTCTTTGTTAAACACTAGTTTCAAACTAGCTTGTTACAATTTCCTATATTTTGATGACTTTATGGGTATATCCAATCTGACTCCAAATTAAATGTATCTTTAACATTGAGATTACTTTGCTTTTCCATACTCTAAGATTATTCTATCATTGTTAGTCTGTGTAGTACAGAGGCTCACGAAAGCCATTCTTTAAGCTTGGATCTCATGATCATATAAACTGCTAATCTGATCTAATCAGAGGTATACTAAATATACAGGGTATACTAAGTATAATAATAATAGTTTAGTCACGATTGTGCAACTAAATATAATAATAATAGTTTTAGTCACGATTATGCAACTAAATATAATAATAGTTTAGTCACGATTATGTAACTAAATATAATAATAATAGTTTAGTCACGATTATGCAACTAAATATAATAATAATGGTTTTAGTCACGATCATGCAACTTGCTAATCAGATGATGAGTATCTATACTGATTTAGTCAGAGGTTGCCGGGTATACTAAATATTCTAATAATAATGGTTTTAGTCACGATCATGCAACTTGCTAATCAGAAGATGAGTATCTATACTGATTTAGTCAGAGGTTGCCGGGTATACTAAATATTCTAATAATAATGGTTTTAGTCACAATCAAGCAACTAATATAATAATAATAGTTTTAGTCACGATCATGCAACTTGCTAATCAGATGATGAGTATCTATACTGATTTAGTCAGAGGTTGCCGGGTATACTAAATATAATAATAATAGTTTTGGTCAACTAGTCTGATTTTCTCAGTACCTTATCCTAGCATTAGAGTTTGTGGTAACATCAAATTCATCTATAAAATAACAGTCTTTAGAATATAATAAAATACCAATAACAACAATTTATTATGCCAGGCAGGTATAACTTAAATTCAATCAAAACAATGCATTTTTAAAGAAATCTTCGAATTCAACAAATCAACATAATATAAAATAAACCCATAGAGTCTTGTCACACCTGGCAATTTAAGACACACATATAGTGTGGGAAGTTCTGATTACAGATCCCTCCAAAAATAGAGAAGACATAGCATTGCATATCCTAAGACATACAGTGCTATGGGGTTCGTCCTGTTTGGATTTCCCCCCGAATGCTGTGCCTGAGTTCCTTAAATATTCCAATGAAGTCGTAAATATCATAGTCCCTGTGAAACCAAACAGAATACCAAATGGCAACAACTCCTGTAATCAAGAGATGGACACACCTCCTGAAGAGGTGTAGATTATGTTAAAAGTTGGTACAACTTCATTATCCTTCATTTTAGGATTACAAAAAGTAGACCCTTTTGCCCATCGCACCATAACCTTCCAAATGATACTAAACATGATAATGAATCTATGCAACATCACAGACTTGACATATGTAATGATATCAATGTTTCTCACATTCCTGGTGATTTGAGCCTAAAGAGAAAGAGAGGAGGAGTTAGGGGGGAGAGTTGAGGTCAGTTCCCGGGCTCCAATGACCCCTGAAGTGAGGGACAGGGTTCCACTCCACAGAATGTAACACCAAATGAGTATATATTGTTTTATAATCTAGCACCACAAACAAACTCAGTTCTCGTCACTTTTCCATCTGCCTTACAATAGTGTTTAAACATAAAAAATACAGTCTATGCATACCCTTTCTATTTTAAAAAAGGTAAATAAAACTGGCTTATAGATGTGACAGAATAAAGAAAACGAATTTTCTTAAAATTTCTGTGAATTAAAATGTACAAACCATTAAAAAAAATCCAAGAAATGTTTTCGAACTTTAAAGAACCTAAAATAATTACTGTTTTATTTTTCTAAAATCAAAATGTAGCGTTATGTATGTGGCAATCCTGAAACAGCTCTTGTTAGACCATGAAAAATAATGCACTAAAAATAAAAATAATGCTATAAAAACTTAGAGACATAACATGGGTATTTGAACCACCAAATGCAAAAACGTTTGGTAAAAGCTCCAGATTTTCATAGCAAGGTTGACCTCTTCATGAAATGGCCCATATATTAAAGATATATGGCAGCAAAAAGTTCTGGGGTTCTTTTGACTACCATTGTCATTTTCCTATGGTAGTTAAAATGGGGTTTAAGAACTATTTGGTTACAAGCATTCGTCCAAATATATTTCTCTGTGTTCAACAGAACCAAGAAATTTAAAGAGGTTTGAACCAACCAGTCAGTATCTGTAATTTGAGGATGTACATCAGAATGAAGTTTGGGCTACAAAATGGTGTAGGAATGTTTGTGAAACTGTCCAATCACTAAACAGATCAAATTTTTTATTTAATGGCATTGTATATGGTCCGCAGTCCTAAAGACCAGATCCATAAATCTACACGGATTCAGATACAATGTTAAAAAACAACGGCTCCTATTCCTTCTATTTTTGCTTTTAAGGAGAGTCCCGTCTTAGACGTTTTTTGCATTCCTCCTTTGATCCGTCAGTCTATTTGTTAGTCTGTCTGGACTGAACATGTTTTTGGAGTATATACAACTGACATCTTGAATTTGAGTTTATTAGACATGGAAAGAAAAATGATGATGGCACTGTTATCGATCCATTCAGGAGGTAAGACAACGTTTCAAATAGAATATTTATAAAGAGTTGTTGCCTCTGGCTCTCCTTCAACATCCAAAGCAACATTGTTTTCCCAGTTGAGCTTCGGCTCTGATGTGTCTCCGGAGTATCAGAATCATTAATACAGTCTTAAAGGCTTAAAGCCTGACAGTCGACGTAATAAATATCCATCTTCCTCCTTTGCTTTTCCTCATCTTCGGTTTATCTTTACCTCATCCATATTAAACTCAGAACATATTTAGCTCTTGCCGTCTTAAAGCTTTTGATGGTTGCCTCTTTAGCTTTTCTCACATGACATTCACAAAATGCGACAGTACACCTAAAATAAAAATATTGTGTTTATTTACTAACCTTCATGTTGGTCCAAACCCATGTGACTTATTTTTGCTGAGCGCAAAAGGTGATTGTTTTTACATATTTAACAGTTCAAGTGCTATACTTAAAGGATCTTGTGATTTGTTTCTATACAATTTAAGTAAACAGTTGGTTTTATATGTCTATATAGAACGTTTCCAAAGCCTCTGTGAACCTGAAGTTGCGATCATTTTTACTTTCACTTTTTTAAGGGAAGCAGAATATCTAATGCGATATTTCTTTAATATGCTTTACAATGCAATATTCTATGCAAAAATAGGAATTTGATTATTTATAGGAACTTTAAGTTGTTATTTTTGGCTTGAATAAGATAATTTTGTAGCACATTCCAATATGGTGCTATTTATAAAAATTAGATAATGCATTAAATTACTAAGTGTTAGCAAATGGTAGTTAGTTTGTCATTTATTAATTCCTGTTGATATACGTTCACATAATTACAGTTAATCATGAAAATTCATGGTGCATTTACTACTGTTAACAAGGAAAACTTTTGATTTTATAAATGCATTAGTAAATTTTTTATTAAATTAATGTAAACTAACAGTGATATGTGCTGCATTAGTATTTTTTTATTGTTCGTTTTTTAGCTTATACTTTTTATTGTTAGTTTATTTTAGCTAATGCTTTATGTAATTGTAATATTTGCACCTAATGGCAAAGTCTTACCGATTCTTTGAATACAAATTTTAAATTATTGTCAAAGATTTACTTGACATTCTTTTTTTCTTCAGATACAGTTATGTATGTTTATAGCAATTTCTTTACGTATATCTTCTCCTCATGTCACTATCCAGATACTTGTGCTGTAAATTGCATTTCATTGTCCTGTTAATTTTAAAAGGTGAACTTTAAGTACAGCTATAATTTAATCTTTGTGGTGCCAACATATATTCGCCAGCAGTGTTACTTCTACCCCATATTGATCAAACGTTTTCCATTTTTTTAATGACTGTTCTAGGATAGTATCTTGGCACGGCAGGCCCCTCTCTAAATCTGTTTCAGCACACCGTGTAAACAGGCTGTCCTTCCACAACCTGAGTTAAGATCGCCTGAGGCTTTCAGCCAAACCTTCCTTTGACATGACCTGAAAAAGCCTAGATGTTGTCTCCGCTTATGATCTCAAAGTCACTAACCGCACCTGATTCCAGCGCATCATTTACCACCCTTGTCTGTTTCCCTAGGGCTTCCTCAATGCTGTGTTCGAGAGACTAAAACAGTTTTTGGAATGCTGTAAGTATGCCATGTGTTTTTCCTTTTCAAATCTTGTTTTTCACACTTGCTTAAAGATTTTAAAGGTAGTTGATAATACTCAAATTCGTGCCAGGTGTTTGTTGAAAATGTTTAATTTCTTTATACTTTCTTTGTATAATTTCTTTATATCAGACAGCTATAATAGATTATTTATTGGTGACATCGTCACTGAATCAGAAATGTTGCATTTTATTTGCCCCAGCTGCCTGTATGAAGTTGAGGTTAAATAACTCAATTATGGAATTAAGGATATTTTATTATTTATTTTTATTGACATGGGACATAAAATAGCAATACTTCATTCATTTTTCAAAAAGTAAAATTTCTGAAAAAGGGTATACACTGTAAATAAAATAATTCGTGGTAATTTTACAGTATATTGTTATTTTATTTTACAGGAACTTTTCAATGCAATCAAAAATTTACAGAAATGTTCCTGATACTCCAGATGTTTATACCTAATATTTTATAACTTGCTGACATGCATAAGAATTGTATTTGAGCTTCAAAGTTCAAAGTTGGGTTAACTTTTGAGGAATATTTAAAAGTACAACCCAAAAATTGTGTCGGCATTCAATATAAAGAAAAGATATTTTAAAGTGTAACTTGCCCCATTCACAAGCATTTGCTTTGTGTCCATACAATAGAATTGAATGGCTGCAGTCGCTCTTCAACTACCTACATTCTTCAAAATATCTTGCCATCTGCAGATTAAAGAAAGTCATACTGGATCGAAATGAAAATGGGGAAAATGATAGCAGAACTTTGTTTTTTCAGTTACATTTAGTTAAAGGAACCAGTGTGATGATAACTTTCTTGTTGGCCTAAAAACAAATCAATGCAGCACAAAGTTACACATAGTATTTATCTGCATATGAATTCTACACAGTTATTTATGGCTTTCTACACCTTATCCGGCATGTTTATACTGAGCAATATCCAGAAGCCACTGTTTTAGATTTAGATTTGCAGCATATTTAGCTGAATGTTTAAATGAACCTAGAATTTAGCCACCAGAAGCTACAGCAGTGTAATACTTGAACATTTATACAACTGTTATAGCACAAATGATTATTGTTTATTGCTCTAAAGATTATGCGAAGTTCCAGTTTAGAAATATACTCATATTGTATTGTAAGTGGAATTGGACTAGAGGAGAGGCCTTTGAAATCCACTTCAATAAGTTTGGTTATATGACATTGGATAAACATACAAATACATTTTTGAAAATCCTTATTCTAATTTGTTTATGACTTGCAATAATAGCACAACTTTTTATTAAATGCACTTTTTTTCATGCTTATATGTACGATACTGATACAGGGAGCAGAAAGCATTGGATGTATTCCTCATTGAGGTCACAATGCTAATTCTGATGGACTGTTATGAAGTGCACAGTCACAGGCCGAACTAGTTACTTTTGAAAGATCATCCGTTCAAAGGTGCAAACAAAATGGAGACAATTCTGGAGACAATAATGCCCTATCTACATGGTTTCACCTGGAGACACAGCATCCTGCTTTTCCGGCTCTGGTTGTTGCATGAGTTTATATATCATCAGATGCGACAGAAGCGATATCTGATGGTGATATCACAGACAATATGTTCTCGGTCTGCGGGTCAGATTCTTTTCGGCCTGTTGGTATTTCGGTGTGGATGAGAGACTTAGCTTATAAGCAAACAGTATTTGAAATATCAACGCCAGATAAGCGTTGAAATATCAACGCCAGATAAGGTCTCCAAAGTAATCCAAGCTTTTGGGATGTGTTCATTTCTACATTTCACTCAGTGCCTGATGTCCAAGTTTCTTGAAAGGCTACGCTGACTGTATTGTCATGTCTTAATACTTGTTAAGAAAATTATTAGAAGCTTATTAGAAGCTTTGCCATGTTTTGATATAAACTCATTTATAACATATTTATTGTGTGTTATGTGTTATTGTTTTCTCACACTCTTGTCATTGAAAAACATTGAAAATTGGATATTTTGAAGAATGTTGGTCACCAAATAGCAGTGGCACCTATTCAGTTTTATTGTATGGGCACAAAACCAATTAGTATGGGTGCCATTTACCAACATTCTTCTAAATATCTTCTTTCTTTCTGGGATAGAAAGAAAGTTATACAGGTTTGAAGCGGTAGAGGAGAGTGTGTAAATAAAGACACAATTTTAACTAATTATAAAGTTTTTTTTACCACCGAATTTTGCTTCCCGAAGGTCGACAAGTTGGACCGGGCAGCCTGTGCAGGGAGAAGCTTGAGAAGACCGTCATACTATACACCAAAGTCGTAAGTCTAAAACGTCCAAGTTAATTCAGTTAAGCGCAAAGGAAATCTGCTTGACACTTTGAGACGTTGAGTGTTTCTTGTCTTCCCTCATGCGGCTTAGCTTCTGGATTTCCTAGAATATCACCCATGGCCTTTCATACCTCTCATTCAGCGCTCGCTTGAGTTCGCCGTCAGCTACGTGTTCACCGAGGCCGGTGATGGGGTCGTGTTCGAGCGTTTCATCGTGCAGTGCATGAACCTCATCAAGATGATCGTCAAAAACGATGCCTACAAACCTGCCAAGAACATCGAGGGTAGGCAACCCATCAGCAGTTCCTGTAATGACTTCAGCATGCTGAGCATCCATTTTTTAAGATTAGAATTGTAGGCCTTTAAAATGTCCTTGATGTTTTTTAAGGTGGGAGGGCGCAATTGCCAATTGCAGTCCAGTCATAATTGACATTATCTTAATAGATATTGCAGTAAACTGATAAAAAAAATCTCTATCATCTTAGTCTTTATTGCCTTATATAATGGACTGTATGAGGTCATTGTTTGACATATAAATGTATGGTTTAATATTATGAACATCACCACATGCCATATTTTATATTTTATTGATGTTGTATTTCAGACAGTAAGCCGGAGAGCCTGGAGGCTTATAAAATTAAGACGGCGTTCTTCACACACCAAACGCTGACCGAGATCGGCAGGAGATTGGTGTCCAAGTACTTTTTGCTGACGGAGGAAGAGCTGTCTATGTGGGAGGAAGACCCTGAGAGTTTTGGTATGTTTTTAGTTAACGTTGATAAATTAAAATGTTTTCTTTGTTTAAAAACGTTTAAACATTTCTGTGTCTTGCTTAACACAAATTAAGGTTTTTAAATGAACTTTGTAACTAATCCATTTTGGGTCCCCTTGGACTCCCGTAGTAATTGTCTTACTTCAGGAATTAATGGTGAGCTAAATTAAGTAATTATTTATAAAAATTAGCATTTTCCTGGAATTTACTCATCCTCGTTCTTCTAAGTCTGTTTTTGTTTCTTAAGGGTCAATAGAAGTTGAATGTTATGAATGTCCGGAAGAATGTTAGTGAATGACTGCCTTGGTCACCATTATTCTTTTTGTCTATTGAAGAAAGAGTATCATTCTCACCCCTTATGCTGTATGTTTTTGACTTCCTCTTTAATATGTTATTGGTGGATAACATTTGAAGACACCGTTTAGTTAAATGATACTAGGATTTTTATCTTTGGGTGAACTTGTGCTTTACAGCTACTCTTATGGTAAAATTCAATGTTAAAATTGGGATCATGGCATTATTTATAATCACCAATATTTTGCTGAGACACAATGACTTGAACATTAGTTAATAAATAGAATAATTATTAGTACTTTGAAAACTATTTTCAACATAATATTCAATAACAAATTAATTTAAAAATGTTAAAAAATAAGATGTGAATACATTTAAATAAATAATATATAAATAGTCAAAAGAAATACAACTAAATGTGGTTTTATGTGTGGATTTATTTGCACACCCCCAGATTAAAGTTGACATTTTTTCCCCAAAAAATCTGCATTAGTATTGATGCCCCTATCAGTGTTATGTTAATAAAACACATTTACTTACAAATGTCAATGGTCTTACACATTTTAAGCAATAATGTTTTAAGATTTATGTTTCCATAAATCTTGTGATAAAATGAATGTTTTCCTCAGTTTATGTCCTTACTCCCATAGACATTAGAATAGCTGGAAGGTTGGATTGGGTCTTTCGTTCACATCCCCCACAGTATTTGGTGGCATAAGCAGTGGTTAGATAAATGTTTTGAGAAAACAGCAGCCTGCTGGAAATGGATCACATCATGAATCGGTGTTACAAGAAAGTATAACAGTGTTGTCCAAATTTTTTTATTTAATACAGTTCTTATACACATGTCCCATAGTAGCAATACCAGCTGTGCTCTCTCTCTCTCTCTCTCTCTCTCTCTCTCTCTCTCTCTCTCTCTCTCTCTCTCTCTCTCTCTCTCTCCCTCTCCCTCTCCCTCTCCCTCTCCCTCTCCCTCTCCCTCTCCCTCTCCCTCTCCCTCTCCCTCTCCCTCTCCTCTCTCTCTCTCTCTCTCTCTCTCTCTCTCTCTCTCTCTCTCTCTCTCTCTCTCTCTCTCTCTCATTCGCTCCTGTAGTGTTAGTAAATAAACATACAACTATTAACTATGAAACCTGTTGATTCCAATAAATAGTGTTGAAAGTGTTAAAAAAATGTAAAAATTTTAATTTAAATGTTAATTTATTAATGTCAAATATACCTTTTTCCATATATTTCAAATATACATCATTGTCATGTTCTAGCTTCGTTTTATTTTAAGTCCTTAATGTTGTGTCAGTTTTTCACTGTAAAGCATCAAAGTTAGCAATTCCACTATCTTGACAACTTTAGTATGACATCAAATGTTGTTCTTTTGAGCAGGAAATTTTGATATACAACATTAACAACCTTGCCGTCAACTGTAATGTAACATATGCCAATTCTGTCACAGCAATGAGCAGTTTGCTCTAATTTAGAATCTTTGAGTGAACACTGCGGTGTTATTTTCTAATATCTATTGCGGCGGTTCAGTGATTTGGTTCTGGCACGGGGAACGCCAGTTGGTGAATCATCCAGAGGTCCGGCTGTCAAGCCAATATAATTGCCATTAACTCAGTGTCTCGGCAGCAGACGGAATTGTTCAGGCCGGTGGATGACCAACTCTCTGGAACACATACTAGAAAAGATAAATGAGGTTAAGTGTTCACATTTAATGACCTTGGCTCATGTCTAAGGTGTATGATGTCTTGCGTGTACTTGATCTTCTGTGTTGACATCTTGTGATGTTTTGAAAATCCTGAGAATTGGAACTAGACACAAAGAAATAAACACACTCTAAAATGTAGAGAATAGTTGGATGGGCATATGTTACAACTATCATTCATCATGAGTTTTTGTATTTATGAATGTGTCGCTCAAAAGAAAGTATTGGGAATATTTCAAAATGGTACAGTCCGTTCAAAAATGAAAGTTATCATTTATTTGTCAGTTCAACAAGAACATGATTTAGTTTGTTTTCCAAATCATACACTTGTGTTTAACAGACAGACCAGAATCATCTGTTCTGGACAGAATCATCGTAGAGCAACTCAAGTTTTGCTCTGTAAAAACATAATCACGAATAAAATAATTAATGCAGAATTAAAGTTTATTTACATCATATATGTATTATTACCGTGCATTTAAATTGTATATCTAGAAGCACACACACATAAACTTAATATATATATAGAAAATATGAACAGCACATATATTATATATATTTGCCATAATTTAAATATAAAAAATTTTTATATTTTGAATTTTTCTTGATTATGCACACTACTCAGAAACTTTTAATTCTGGAGTTTATTATCCATTTCACAGCCTCAAAATCTGAACGACTGTCCTGAACAGGATGCCAAAAAATTTTCTTGTCAAAATGTTAGAAGAGTTTCAATGGGTTGTGAATTCATAAACTCTTGCCTGATGTCTGCAGTGACATTTACGTTTAACTTCTCTTTCTGCAGCTGTCGAAGAGACGGGAGGCGACTCATGGAAGTACAGTTTGCGGGTGAGTGGAAATAAAACGGTGAAACCCTGTCAGTTTTGTTTATTGAACTGTCCTTTACATATGGATGATTTTCATTTCCATTCGCCTGTATGTCAAGACAAAACTATCAAGAAAGATGTATTCCAAGGGTAATGGGACTGCCAGTAAATGCAAAATGCAAGTTAACAGGTTCCATGTTTTTCTCTGTAGGATTCACGTAGGAGTGCTGAGATTCTTTGGGGTTGGTTAGAACTGACCTTGTTTGACTTGATGTGCATTACTTTTGGCTACCTACCTAATGTGGCTTTTATATCCTGGCTTTAAAATGACGTTGTGCCACATAACTTCTGACCTCAGGCGAGAGTACCGTTTTACATCACATTTCTCATACTTGGTGAAGGGAGCCTCCGTGGAATCAGTTCACCTTCAAGTAGGAAGCGAATATCTTCCAAATTATATATCGGGCATAAATAGCGTCCTCTGAGTGGAACTATACACAAGCTATATAAATCTTAAATGTCAGTGTAAAGGAGCGTTCTCAAGTGGTGGCCCTCAAAACCAAAATTGTGTCACAGGTCTTTCCTGATAAGGACATGGATTGGAGGAATAAAGTGATATGTTAGGCAAATAAACTACACAAGTGTAAAAGTGGTTTGATAATAACTGTGTTTATTAAATCTTTTTTCTCAAAAATTACAAACAAAAATATGTTAAATATAATGACAACTCTGTTAAAATACTTTTTAAACTTTCTTTACAGTAACTTTATAATGACACTAAACAGTTGATACAATTTTTATTTTAGGGAATTTTAGGACATTCAGTTTACTACAAATCTTATAGGCATTAAAAGACTCCAAAATTTCCTGAATGAGTTAAACAACATGATTTTTTAGTTAGGTCAGATTTACTAAGGTTCAGATTGCACAAAAATGTTTGCACATTTGCACATTCAAAAATATTGAATTTGGCTTATTAAACATTAAAAATATAACTAGTCATATATACTTTATTAAACATTCAAATACATAAATAAGTTTTTTATCTTGAATTTATTAAAATAATCGATTAAAGATTCAACAGTTTAAATTCTAAAAGTGTGAAATATTTGTAAGTTATTTAAAAAAAATTATTTATGTAACCAAAATATATTAGTAATATACACTTATATTGTTGTTAAATTCTCATTATATTATATTTTAACTTTTAGCTTACATAGGCTCAACATTTATACAGTATGTTTTAATTAATTTCAAAGTTTTAAATGTAATGCTTTTGTGTACATTTTTTCATATTTAAACAGTAATTTTTTGGTGTGGGCATAAAAAGGTTTAAAGCTTTTTCAATAAATATATTTTGTGTTCATTTACTCCGTTTACAATTCTGGAGGCTTTGACATTGTTGCGAAAACTACAAAAGATTCGTCCTTCTCTGGCTGAGCAAAGCATCTCTTCCAATCTTGCTGTCAAGAATTCAGACTTTTTCCTGTCATCATCCATGACCAGTCCTAATACCTGCACATATTGATTTTCATTCGGAGCTGCATCGATTATGTCAGAGTTTCTGAAGGCACAGAGCATGTGTTTTCATATATGTGATGAATGTAAAGCTAGGCGCTGTGTTTAGATGTGATTTTTGACCTTTGTTTCATTCCCTTGGGTGGTCAGTACATCAACCTCTTTCAACAGTCACCAAGAGTTGTTGTGTGAGGTCTGACACCCTGAGCCTCTATAAATACACATAATTGATCATGTTACTTATGGATATTATAAAATCTGGTGGTTTTTCTTTTCAAATAGGTTTATCTGTTTTTTCTTAATCAAATGACCCTGTTTCTCTTTGTTTCATTCAATATCTTTACAGCCATGCACAGAAGTCTTGTTCTTGGATATTTTTCATAACTACAGCCAAACTTTGACCCCAGTGCTGCTGGAAATGGTGCAGAATCTTCAAGGTTAGTGCAGAGTAATTCAGTGAGGGGACAGTATGACCTTAACACACACATTGAGTCAACGACGGGGTTTAAGCAAAATTTTATTATTATTGTTATAATCAGCATGATGAGCTTTACTTACTCAAATAAAGGTCTCCACCAGACCTTTCAGATCAACAAATTAAAGATCTTTTAACTTCATGACACGGCATTCCCTCAGAGTTAAAATTTTCCAATTGGACTTGAGCAAGGGATTGTAAATTTGTCCCACTCAGTTACCATATTTCTCATAAATGGCAACAGGAAAAATGTAATATTTTGTGATCTATGAAGAGTAATTCCTTTTTGTTGAGTAATATTAGCTCTGGTTCGTATGATATAAATTACAGAGATCCTAATATGTCATCTCTTAAAAATCAGTGACCTTTTCTATAATACATGAATGTTTTAAATAGAGAAATCATGCTTGCACTGATAATTCTCTTGAGTAATTCTTTCTAGAATAATTAATAGAATAATTTTCTTTAAAAAGAAGTTTGGTCACTATGAATATTCTGTAAATAATGACAGTTTCGTTTTTTCTAATTAAGTCATACTTCATTCCCTTGGGAAAGATGATCTTTTCATGGATGCAGAGTATGGATTCATTTTATTCTTATAATAGACCACAAAAAGTCAGTTTTTCATGAATGACTGTAGGGATTCAAGGACACAATGAATAAATTAAGCAGTCAAAGCTTTTAATATGCTGATTAAAGTCTTACTGATAAAACAAATCTCACTGGGTAAATGGAACAGTCATTATGTTTTGATAATGAGAGAGATGTAAGATGGAGTGAGAAATGAACTCATAAAGAGATCCTTTTTATCTCGAGTTATTAACATATTAACCTCTAACGTGAGATACAGTATTTAACTGTCCATGTCTGTATAACAGGCACATGTTGAGAGTGATTTTCAAGAATGCTTTTGAATTAGATGGGTTGATATCAATTGATACAGTCTGCAGTCAGTTCTTCAAACATGTCTGTATGTTACGCCATCTGTGTTTTACTTTAGATGTTGGATTTTTAATGGTAGGCTTGCAGGGCTAATGTCACCTTCGTTGCTTGTGGGCGGGAACGGGCCACGGGTTACAATTATACTAAATCTCTCCAAACACAAGGATTGCCTGACAACTACACTCTTTCTACACTTTTCATCAAGACTTTCTAATTAATACTTGAAAGACTCAAAAAAAGTTTCCTCTTATTAGTTCATTAAAATAGTCTGGTTGGCCTCACATATACAGTTGAGTTGGAAAGTTCATGTCAACAGTCAGGGATTTAGACCTGGAACTTAAGTGCTTAAATTTTGAAAAAAGAAATAAGCACGAAAGTGATATTTAAGACTTTGTGGGTTAATAATTAAAGGAGAAAATTGGTCATGATTATCCATTTGTACGAAAGGTTGAATGTCCTTGCTTCCCTTGAAGCACACTGGATGCTCTGGCTTAATTCTTGAACAATTGGATGATCAGGATGTTTGGAGACTACAGTTAAAGTAATTTTTTTATTTTTGCTTGATCTTGTGACATTCTTTATACACACTCTCATTTCAAACCTGTATGACTTCCTTTCTTTGGTAGACCACAAAAGGAGATATTTTTAAGGAGGTTGACAAACACTGTTGGCACCCTTTCATTTCAATTCTATGGACAGAAGACCAAAGCAAGTGGACAGGTGCCAGTTAACAACCTTCTTCAAAGTATCTTTAGCATTGTGTGGAATACAGAAAAGTCATACTGGTTTAAAATGACAAGAAGGTGAGTAAATCATGTCACGGTTTTCATTTTAATATGAAGTATTAATGCAAAATGAAAACTTTAATGCAAAAGAGGATGTAGTGAGGAAGACAGACTAATTTCTCAATGTAATATTCAAATCAAATTGGTAATAATGTATACAGTTTAAAAAAAAAGATATGTTAAATAACAAATGCAAAGCAGAAGTATTTTGGACTATCAATAATTGCTGTTATCTAAAACACCTATAATATCAAGAATAAAAGCTCTTTAAATCATAGTTCATAATTCAATAGTTTTTTTACTGTGAACTGTACATTTAAATAGTTTAAATTGGATGATTACATTAAGGTACTATTTGTTGAAATTAGTAAATGCATTAACTAACATTGAGTGACGAGTTTTTCAGCATTTATTTATCCTTGTCAATGTAAGTTCACACCAATACAGTTATTCATGTTAGTTCATGATGCATGAACCAATGTTAACAGGGACAACTTTTGATTTTAATAATGTATGAGCACATGCTGGAATCAACGTAAACTAAATAACATTAATAAACTAACAACTATAAATTCTGCTTTAGTATTATCCATTGTTAAATAATTTAGCTAATGCATTAATGCACTATTGTTGTTTATATTGAAATAATTAGTGATTATTTGAAGTCTGAAATTTACCAGAGGCAAAATATAGGAGGATAAACAAGTTGTCACTTTGGCCAATCCTCTTTCATTATAGCGTGGAGTGAAGAGCATTATAAAAGCACTCATTCAGATGATGGCTGTAATAATGATCTCTGGTAATATCCTTGTTGTGTCATTGTCTTTATTTCTCAACTCTCTCCAGCATTTTCTCTTTTCTAATTATATATTGATATTACAGCATTGCCTACTCATTGTCACTTGGGGAAGGTTAATTGTGATTGGTTGTGGGAAAAGGGACATTGGTCGTTTATGTTATTTTGATTGAAGCAGTATGTATGCTTTTTTAGGGATTATTGCATGGGTGTAAAAGCTATGGGGCTCTGTTATAAAATGAGTAGAGGCTTTTTAATTTGTGTTGTACCTTTGACATTATGCTTGTTGTTTAAAGCCGATTTGTAAAATATTGTTCTTGCAGGTCCCAGTAATGTGGAGGATCCGGTGCAGATGCTCATGAAGGATGCAGGTACTTTCCTCATCTTTCTGTGTGTCATTTTTGTCACGACTCTTTTGTATCCAGTATATTTGCATGAGTTTTGGGACGGGACCGTGTCTTTGTCTGACCAATTGCTAGTGTTTAATAAAACTGTTCAATAACAACAAGTTCCGATGGGTGATATTTTTTTCAGGAATTGCAAATTTCAGCTGTAATACCCAAACACCTAAAAAAAAAATGCTGAATTTTGTCAAATCGTTTGTGTCATTTCAGTGTACAATGCTGTGGGGCTGGCAGCTTATGAACTGTTTGACAATGTGGACTTTGATCAGTGGTTCAAGAACCAACTCCTAGGGGAGCTACAAATCAGCCACAACAGGTATAATTGAATAAACTTCATCGATTTCCTTTGAAAAGCATTCAAACCTCAAAACACTCGAGAAGGTGAATATAGTAAAGAAGTCATGGGCACTAAATATGAGGTTTCACTTAAAAGATCTTTGTTTTCTGTGCATAATTAAGTATTGGCCATATTGTTTTTTTTATCTGAGAAGTGATATCATCCGGCAGGTGCATTTAAAAGAGTCTAACCCTTCTACAGATAAAAGACTTAAAGTCTTTTTAATCCATTACTTCCCTCTCAGCTGCGATAGGCTTTACTTTATCAAAAAGAATGTGAGGTGAACCTCAACACCTTCCAGGTTCTTTTTCATTTCGCTGGGATTGTTTCTGGAACTTTAGGCTGGTTACGTAAGAGCCATGTAGGTACACGTAATTTAAAAGTGCTAAATATAGTTTTTTTGCATTGTTATCTTGGCTTCAGACGTTTAGAATTGTACAGATAACATTGAATGGTGAACGAGGACAGCCTCTGGAAAAAGCTGATATCTTTCAGTTTTTCTTCAGTCTTTAAGACAGCACACAAAAGATATCGCGATTTAGATAAACCTCTCGGATAGGAGCATAGATAATCTTTACACCGTGTCTCAATGACATTAAGGCCTTCTCACAATAGCTGTATTATATCTGTAGTTATTCTAGAGAATTCTGGCAGTTGGAAACCCTTCCGGCCCACCTTAAGCGCTTAGATGCCCATATTCCTCTTGTAACATCCTTTATGCATTTATGTTTTGATTTACTTTTGAATAGCAGATCAATTGAACTGTTTGATATATTTTGTTTGCATTTATGAGTTATAGAAACATTAATAGGCTGTCTAAACTAGGCATGTACTGTTAAATATTAAATACCGATAAATTCATCAAGTTGTATTGCATAAACATTTACCGCAAATATTGTTTTACTGTTGAACATAAAGATCAATAATTTATTGTGTAGCCTATTAATAACTTGTTTCTTTAGGTTTAACTTTGGATGCTTTTAATTTTTAAATGTCCCTTATTTAAAGAGACAACTCAAAATACAACTTAATGTGAACGTATCAATACAGCTAAAGAAAATATACTTTGCATACAACGAGTCAGTATATAAGCAGAATGCTTATGCCAGGCTGTGGCGACGAATAGAGGGAGAAGTGAAACTGCTTGATCAGAGATGGGAGCTCCACAAACAAGTACAGGGCAGATGCATTATGACGTTTTGATGCATTAATCTAATATGTTGTGGTAATTCAAATAATAAAGAACACTTGCATGCATCCGAATGCACCATATGGGGAACGAAAATTAAAAAACAAATACATGTTATTTACCCAGGCGCATTGCAATTTACCAGGGAGGGCTGCTCAGGTAATCCCTATGTATTGGAAACATTGAATTTACACAAATTTACCATTTTATCTTTACAAAGAGAGGAAAAAACTGAGCTTGTATACGATCTTGTTAAGACTGCTTTTGAAACCAAAACCCTTTTAAACCTTCAACTTATTTGCATGCCTGTAGGCTAGCACTCAATGTGCTGCAAACTTTGCGTCCATCTCACAGAGAATGGCAAAGACATCCGCAGGCATGTATATGTATGTGTGCCTCTGTAAGCTTTTGTGTGGACCTGGGGCGCGAAGTAAAAACGCTCGGCTGCCCTTACTAGGTTGTGGGTATCGAGAGAAAGCCTGGATGCCCGATACCGACAGACCAAGCCGGGTTTGTCACTGTCGTGATGGGACCGTATGCTTGAAGAAGCCTCGGAGGGAATATCAGAGAGACACATGACTGACCCTGATGCTGACATCTACCATCTGCATCTTGGGCTTCGGAATTTGACAAGTTTATTCGCGGTGGAAAGTTCAAAGCATGCATTATACCTCTATAATTTGTCCCTGTTAGGTTTTATGAGAAATGCTTGCAAATTCCTCGACCTTGTGCTCTGTCATTTCCCGACTGGCTGCCCTCCAGACCCTCACATTGATTTATCACTTCATCTGACCTACGGTTTCACCAAGTCAAGAGTCTTGAGCTTTGCCTTGACAAACAGATTATCTCCTGGCTGATCTACTGCTTCTGAGTTCAAAAGAAGCAGCTGCTTTTCGATAGGCTGCGTTTACTAAGCATCGATTGGAAGGGGCACTTTGTTTGATATATGTGGAACCAGGTGGACACAGTTATTGTTTTTGGATTGTTTTTAATCTTAAAGCCATGCGTCCTTCTTTTCGTCCTAGCTGGGTCGCATCCTTCAAACTTGTAGGGAATCGGGTCATAGGTCGGTGACTCCAGCCACATGTCAGAATCCATCGCGTTTGAAACACGCCATAAAAGCCACACCGCGGGCGAGCTGAAAAGGGGTAGCATGTGCGACATACAGCGTGTGATGCGCAGCATGAATTGACCTTAAAGCTTAAGTTTGTCAGTTGTGGTGCTAGTTCAGCTGTGGGGGAATGAACCATGTCGAGTGGCAATCACAAATATCAGTCTGGACAGTGTAAGCTTTTGACACCACTTCCCAAATTCAAAGTCATGATATAACCATGCGTTTACTAGGGGTGGGAATCTCAAGGCACATCCAGATGGGATCCGATTCAAAAGGCTGAGATGCGATTCTACAACGATTCACAAAGATTTCTTTATTTACCTTTTCAAATTTCCTTATTTCTAGCTTTGTGATTATTGGAGTTACAGTATATTTAGGTACACAGACCATTTACACAGATTTTAATTCATATATCCTTTATTATCAAAACAAATAGAATTGATTTGGTAACCTTCAACTGGGCGGCATTGCACAGAACCACCTGGCAAAAATGACTGCCCTCAATGCCCTGTATGAGCTGACATAATGCAGCAAATTAATGCGAACTTCAACATGTCATAATAACCTAAATTCCAGAATTTTAAGCAACATCATCGTGTTATATTCAAAAAGATATTCAGTCCTCCAAATTAAACATTTTGATGCACCAAAATTAGCTCACATGAAAAAGTGTAATCATGTTTCCAAATGCCTCATTCTAATCTGCACATAGTATGGGTCAGGGCAAGGTCATTTTAACCTTTATAGAAACCAAAATATCCTATCTTAGCTTAGCTTTTAATGTATGCAGAGCTGGTTAATGGTTCCGCGTCTTGTTCGGAATGACATTCAATGGCAACTAGGTGTCAGGAGCCAGATGCGTGTTTCTTGTGTTAGAAAAAAGTAGCTGAAGAAGAATCCATATTTTTTTTAACGCTGTCTAACAAGCATTTAGCACTGATAGCAGCAAGTAAACACTCACTTTTGCAGCTTGACTTGTTTAAAACTGCGTGACATTTTGAAATCGGCTAAAGTAGGAAAGAAACGGAATGTAGGTAATAAAATTGTATTTCATATTACCATTTATTCAAATTATGTTTAGGCTTTGGCATTCCAGAGAGTGAGAGAGTGAGAGAGTGAGAGAGAGAGTGAGAGAGTGAGTGAGTGAGAGAGAGAGAGAGAGAGAGAGAGAGAGAGAGAGAGAGAGAGAGAGAGAGAGAGTGAGTGAGAGGGAGAGAGGGAGAGAGAGAGAGAGAGAGAGAGAGAGAGAGAGAGAGAGTGAGTGAGTGAGTGAGTGAGTGAGTGAGTGAGTGAGTGAGTGAGTGAGTGAGTGAGTGAGTGAGTGAGTGAGTGAGTGAGTGAGTGAGTGAGTGAGTGAGTAACAGTGTGAGAGTGTGAGAGTGTGAGAGAGAGAGTGTGAGGGTGTGAGAGTGTGAGAGTGAGAGAGAGGGATAGAGAGAGAGAGAGAGAGAGAGAGTGTGAGAGAGAGAGAGTGTGAGAGAGTGTGAGAGAGTGTGAGAGAGAGAGAGAGAGAGAGAGAGAGAGAGAGAGAGAGAGAGAGAGAGAGAGAGAGAGAGAGAGAGAGAGAGAGAGAGAGAGAGAGAGAGATTTAACAACTTTTTATTTGACATTCAAAATGTTGACATATAAAGGCACAGACCTCAAGTTTGGTAATCTTAAAGGAGCAATTTTGGGGAAGGGTTTTCAGCTGTTTGAGTGAAGTCTGTCCAAGGGTTAAGGCTTTACAACAACATGATGCTTTAAATCTATCATTCATCTTTCTTTGCTCTGTGAATAGAGGCAGAATATTATGATCTTCACAAGGTCGATTATTTCTCCCTGAGCTTCAAGAGATTGAAAGACTTAATAGCAGAATTCCCTAAACAGGCACAACTGTACTCTGTCATAACTAAATCCCCAAATTCAATTTTCAATAAAAAGGGGTCACAGTGACCCAAATGCAACACATTTGATGGTTCTTTGGCTCTTAACACAAAGGCAAGTCTCCTTTCCATTTTTGTGACTTGAATTTTTCAAAGTAATATTAATTCGTACAGAGGGACTGCGCTGTCAAAAACTCATGTCTTCATTTTTAGACATTTATTTATTTTACATGGATATATGATTGACACAATGATTTATGAACCACTTTTGAATGTTTGACAGTTTGCAAATGTTGGGTAAACATGTATGATGTTGTCAATTCAGTGAGGATGTATACATAAAGCTGTCTTATACTAAACAGATGTGAATTGTTTAAAAATTGTGGTAAGGCTTCATAAATGATACACATTTTAATTTTAAATAAACAGAGTTTTCTATTTGGTGTTGAGTTGTATGCATGTGGCAGACACTTTTTCTGATGTGAACATAACAAAATGTAGTTTATTGCAGTGGTTCTCAAACTCCCGTTTAAATCTTTAATAGAATATTTTGCTCTCCCAACGAAGCCCCCCGAACCCCTATCTTACCTCAGACAACAAAATATTAAAATTCATATTTTCTGCCTTTAATGTCATTAGAATTTGTAGGACCTGTCACGGTCTTTTTACAAACTGATCCATATCTTACTAAACGTCTTTTGGTGGTTTACTGTATGAGCCTTTTATTCATTTTCAAGCTGAAGGTGTATGTCTTAATATCTGAAATCAGTTTAATAGACACAAATGTACATTCTAACTTAACATTTTTAGGAAATGGATAAATTTCACTGAACGTTGAAGAAAGAACATTTCATAAGAGTGCAAAATAGACGGGTACTCCCTTTAATCATGCATCTTAAAACCTCAATAAGCAGCTTGAATAAATGACCAGAAACATTTAAAGTCAAAAGGTGACTACACTGAAGATGATCAAATAAAACATGTTTCATTAATTTTTTACATTAAATACGTCATAACACAATTCTTAGAGTCCCCTTTCTTTTATTTGTAGTTTTTTTGTTTATTATTATTTTATAATGTGGAAAGTATGAATGCATACCGGAGTAGGTTTCCGTACATTTACATCAGTAGTGTACTGTTTCGTGTTCAAGACAGGGACCTTGTCTGTACCTGTTTACCTCATAACCTCCCTGTCACTTCCTGCCTTATTTACTCGACTTAAAATGTAAATAATTCATAGATTATGGGTACAGGAATTCTCAGTTCACATGGCTTGCGCTAACAAGCAAATGGTAAGTTGCTCCTGGCATTAACCTTCACGGTGTATTCATTAACTGTATATATTCTGTGTTATTTACATGAATGTTATGGTCGTAATCACTGGTTACCTGTCATGCAGTAGATGGATTGTGGAACAAGCACAGTATTTCAACACATAATGTAAGATTGAACTCATTATAACCTGAAGCAATACATTTGCTCCCTCTGTGGAGTGACCTTTAAAGTTAATGTAAGAAGGTGCAGGGTTTATTAGGTCTTGCAGGTATTGGTGCTGATGCTGAGGTTTTTATCACCACAACCCCTAACGACTCTGGCAACCGGACCAAAGATTGGGTCTGAACCTCTGGCGTACCTTCTTACACTTTATCAATGGCAATGGCGGAGCGATATTTACTTCAAAAAGGTCTTGAAATAATTCCTGCCAGTCGCTCTGTTATTGTCTCCAGTGACGTGTGATGTCCCTGGGGCGGAGAGTTGTGACAAGCTCACTGCTGAGAACCAATCCTTCGAATGGGGTTCTCAGTTTTTGACTTTTATATTGTGACTGTGCCTTTGAGGTACTGTAAGTTGTACAGAATAAATCAGGTCAAGGGCGTTCTCATCCTTTGCTTCTTTTATTCTTTATTATTGTTTATGATAAAATAATATGGTTGATAAAATATTAAAGGATATATCTCAGCATAAAATAAATGAAGGAATATAAAAATGAGATATAGGAACGTATTTTATTCACACTCCTTTATGTTTTTTTGTTTGGAAGTAATGTGGGTATCAGGTTCTTAAAGGAACCATTCACCCAAAAGTAACAATTTGTCATCTTTTACTCACTTTCTTGTGATTCTTACTTGTATGACTTTCTTTTTTTAAATGGAACACAAAAGAGAAAGGTATTCCATACTATAGGTATAAACTATAAGTAAAAACCAGCATTTTTCAAGAAATCTTCTTTTGTGTTTAACAGGAGAAAGTCTTACAGTTTTGAAATGATACAAATGTAAATTGTCAAGAGTTTTTTGTGATAATTACCACTTTCATATGAATACTATACACATTTCTGTTAAATTGAATCTATCTATATATATATATATATATATATATATATATATATATATATATATATATATATATATATATATATATATATATATATATATATAGGGGTCACATTCTCTTTCTTGCAACTGTATATGTGAGGATCTTTTATAAATTGGTAGCTCTGTTTATCATTTATAGACATGTAGTTTGTATTTTCTTCATCATGTCCTTTACCGCACACATTTTTGGGAAGAGAATTATTTACAAACCCTACAAGAAATGACCGTGAGTCAATAGATGGAAGCACAACAGCAGTCTCTTGTGTAAAATACTGCCCACAAATCATCCTTCAGCCTCTCATCTACTTTTGTTGAAGCCATAAATAATTATGAATTAAAGAATGCAGCATAATAAAAAGCAAAAGCGATCTGAATGGAATAGTGGCAAAAGATCAAGCATGTCTCTGTGTATTGCGTATATTATTACTGTGTATGAATGAATATTCCAACAGCTGTACGCGTTTGGGAATATATAAACCTCTCTTTGGAGGTTTCATGAGAATATGAATCTTGAGCGGCCAATGATGCGCATTTAAATTTGGTCAATGAATGAATTTGACACTGATTATGAAAATGAATCCTAGATTATGCTGTTGAAATTGAGCAATGCTTTTGAGAGTTCCTCTCAGACTCCACATAACGCTTGAATCATTTTTCATGTGCACTCTATCTGGCGTTCTATTACTTCACATGAGGATATTTGTGGCTGCTTGTTCACGTCTGCATGATTTTGAGATGGTCGGGCATTTAGAATGTTATTGCACTCATACTTATTTTGCACACGTCTTTGATAAAGACGCCTTTAGCTTAAGACCTCTGCTTGCTCTTTACTTTTAAAAGTCTTTTGGAGTGAAAGTTTCTCTCCATTTTAATAATAGTGTAATTTTTTCATTTCCCAGAAACTGTTCAATTGTGCAGTATTCCTTGAAATCAGACCTTACGTTGTTGAATTCATGATTTAAAAACATATAGGAACTCAATGCTTCTGTGTTTTGTCTAGCAGATTCACCGTACAATCTTGTCTGTTGGTTTTAAAAATGTTGAGATGGTTTATGGCAGACACAAAGGCATGTTCATATCTTTTGGTCTTGTGTTTTCCAGGTATAAGTTGATCAGAAGGAGGGTCATCTGGCTGATTGGACAGTGGATCTCTGTGAAGTTTAAACCAGAGCTGCGACCCCTTCTTTATGAGGTCATTCTCAGTCTCATGCAGGACCCAGACCTTGTGGTGAGTTTCTGCATTTACACAACAGTTTGGCGGCAAAAATATATAGACAACATCAGAGTGTCTTCAAAAATAAAGAACTGTTGTATAAGTTTGGTTAGAGTATTATGCTAGCAACACCAGAGTCATGGGTTCGATCCTGGCGCATGCACAAAATCAAATATAAAGTATAATGCAATGCAAGTCCCTTTGCACAAAAGGTTGTTAAAAAAAGTTAAACTAGTGAAACAAATCAGTCTTAGAACAATAACTTTCAGCTTTAAATCTTGGCAGACTTCTTACATTGACACACATAAAAATTACAAACTGCATAAAAGGTCATTTTAAGGACATCAAAATACCTGCTAAGACTGAGGTTGTCAAACTGATTCCGAATGAAGAAGATGTATAAATAAGGATATTTCTGAAGTGTTTTGACATTGGCATTCATCAAACACGCCGCACATTAATGTTGCAGGAGAACAGTCACAAATTCCCAATGAGTATTGCTAATTATTGACTAGCTTTTTATCAGTGAAAGCCCTGACAAATTGCCCAAAGGCTCAAATCAATATTGTCTTCCCCAATTAGGAACGCGCGAGGATGCCGATTAGCCGCATTGTGTCTGGGTAAATAATGAGAGGCCATCATTATGTGCCAGCTTACCAAAAGCGCCATAAATCAGCAAGAGCAGTGGGTGAACACTAATGCCACTGTCAGTGACCAAAGACTCTCTGTAGCCTGCAGAGAACCTGCATTTAGGTAGAAATCAATTTTTTATGTGCGATTTGTACCCTGGGAGTTTTGATTTTGCTACCGCCATCCAGCACTTTCCCCAAGTAACCTTTGCATTACGGGACCCTTCAATAGATCGATTTGACATTTCACACCAGTTATTTCATTGCTTGTTATTTTCTGAGAAATAAAATCAAATTTGGGGTTTTTAAATGGATGACCATATGGGATTCAGGGTTGGTTTGCCCAACTGAGTTATTACATTTATTCTTTAAAAAGCAATAAGGCTTTCACCAAATGTGCCACCTTTGTCCTTATTTTTTCTGTTAAATTGCTGTCAGATTTTAAGTAATCATTTGCTCTGGTTTTATCCTGATTTTTACATACAACATCCTATAAATATGATAGGGAATTTCAGTGTCTAGCTGAGGCGATGATCATAATTGAAGTTTTGATTTGTTCCTGCCCTCAGAATGCAGCATTTTGCATTTTATGTTGGTTAAGCTCCTCCCTCTTATCCATGATTCCCACCATGATTACATTTACATGGAAGGCTTTGATTATGGTGATGCAGTATGCCGTCTGTGTCATCATCGTACTGTCGTGAATGTTATTATTTGGCAGCATCGGCATAAAAACATGCTGGGGAACGGATCGAAATTTGTGTCTGGCCTGTCTGTGTTTGTTTATCGGTCTACTAGTGGCTAATAATATAACAATTTACATCATTATTTATATTAATTTATACTTTATTTATATTCATTTATTTAATTCAACAGTAATTTATATACACTTTAAATTTAATAGTAATAGTAATAACAAGGAATTTGTTCTCCTGGAAACCCATGATAATGCTTGCCAGGATTTAATTCACCAAATAATATTATTACTTATTTATGTTTATCATGTTTTTTATATCTTAAGTGGTTTGGTATTACCTATAGAAAATACTGTTTTAGTTAACACAAGAAATTTAACCCAAAAAAATATGTTTTTTGTAACAAATGAGATACAAATTTTTTATTTTTTATAGCTCTGTTGGCAGAGCAAAGGTATTGATTTCATTCTCAGAAAACACAGATAAAAAACGACTCTGAATGCAGTGTTACTTTAGATTAAAATGTCTTACAAATATAAACATGCAAACGTTGATGCAGTGGTACAACAAAAGAGTAATTGTATTTAATAGCATAATTAGACATTGTATACATCCCACCTATGATTTTTCCATAAATGTGTAAATTCACTTGGATAATTCACGCAGTGCTCAAATGGTCCAGCCTGACATTACATTTCTCTACCGTAGTGCAATTTAAGCCGTCATACTTCCCAACCCTAATATGTACTTATTTATTCATTCATTTATGTAACCGGTGTAGTCTAAGCACCAAGGCCGATGTACGGCCTGATCTCTCAAGCCATAACATTAGAAAATCCTGGTTAAATATTTAGCTTGTGATGACAGACCATTAGCATGCTGCTCAAACGTCTGAAAACACTTGTGTGTTTGTTTGTGTGTGTTTGTTTACGTGAGCGCCATGAGAAATTGGAATGCCCTGGAGATCAGTTGAAGAGGTGGACTACAGCCTGACCAAATACAATTGCTTCCTCTTCAACAGTACAGCTGCCTGACGTGTGCGAATGACAACCTTAATAAAGTTTAAACGTTTGTTATTAACTTACTGAGCCTAAGTGTAAAAAAAGGTCTGTGTTACAAGGTGAAGAATAAACGGAGAGAGAAGGAAGCCAGGATTAATGGAAAACAGATGTTTCAATTCCATTCTTACATTAAACTTACTTAGGTGTAAATATTTTTCCATAGTCAGATGACCATTAAATTGTCACATCCATAGCAGTCATATTCGTCACTAATTGGCAAAGGAAAATAATAATTTGGTAACAAAGGTTATGTTTTGTTACGGCATTTCCTTTTCCTCTAATAAAAACAGATTTATTGTTCATTGGCTGACATTTTAACGAATATTTGAACTCTAATCTTATAATTATAAATATAAAAAGATAATTCAATATACTTGAAACAGATAAATTTTTGACCCTGCCTTTGAAAACTCAGCTTAATTCATTTTTTGTTTTTACTTTTGTATACATAAAATCATTCTACAAAATGTAAAGAACATTCTGTGAGAATATAACATTGATACATATTAAAATGGAAATTAATTGGAAAATCCAAAATTAATGCTCGTTTTCTCAGAAATAGATTTTGAGAATTTTTTTGTGTGGTTTGAACAGCAGTGTCACCTTTTTTAAGGATTTGTTTTAAGGAATGTCACATCCTCAATGCTGGGATACTAAGTTACTAAAATACCTTTATGAGACCACATTGGGTCCTTAAAACTGAAATTTAAATAAAAAAATAAATGTCCTCCTTTTTTATGCTTTGCTAATTCTATTTAATTATTCCATAACCATCTTCCAAATGAATAAATATCCATAAAACATAAAGGTTGTATGAAGAGATTTTGTAGCAGATTTTTGCTTGCTCATCAGACATGTTCACTTGCCCTTCGGCAATAATAAAAAATGAAGCATCATAGTTTTAAAAATGAAGCTTTTTTAAACATTAACATTTTTCCATTTATTATTTGACGTGCATTCATGTTGCACGCTCGACCACTGCTTTGCACGCTCAGATTGAATGTATTGGCGTAAACATCACACTATGATGATTGGTCATATCACACTTCCTCCACACTTGCCCCGAGGCCGTCCTTGTTGTTCAGTCCTGCATGAAATATTTATGTTTGTAAAAAATTCATTTGTCACACCCCATGAACATTTCAAATTAGCCGGCGAAGTCTAAAGGTGATTAAAGACAATGTAACCTTGAAGCAAAGGTGACAAGGCGCAACACGTCCCTCACACAATAAATTTGATTTTAATTAAAAAGCTAACACAAGTTATACGTGGACTAGCCCTATATAATTCCCACAAGCAATTCACAAACGCGTTCACGTTCAGCGGTGAGCGTGGTGCTGCATTAGAACTGCCGAGGTGCTGTCATGTCCACGTGCAGACGAACGGCTTGAGTTGACCTGACAGTGCCTGCGAGGTCCAGAGGCTTTAGGTGAAGACGGATGACACCCTTTTACACTACCGTAACATATCTTCAGCTCTGGAGAATTTATCCCTCCTTCTTAAAAATCCCATGAGTCATTTTGTAGGCAAACATGAACGGATAGTAGATAGTTAAGGTGTGTGCGTTACTTTTGTTCGTATCTTACCAACCCCGAGAGGAGTTGGAGACAATGCAACGCCGGTGCCTACAGGAGGTTTTACCACCTCGTTTTTCCACCGTAGAAGATCATTTATCTCCACATGTTTCAACATTGCCTGAACTCTATTATGCAGAGGAAATGAGATCAGGCTAGTTCTATTTCATGGTTTGTCAGCTGGAAAAGAATAGACTGATCCTTTTCATATACAAGCACCCTCATACATCCAACATGCCTTTCTGTTGGCTTTGCCAACATGTTTGTAGGCTTAACACTCCAGATTCAATGTTTATGGGTAAATGCAGATGTCAAATATGTGCAATTATTTCCATCATACTGATGATGTCAGTGTTTGTCAGTGTTTGTCTTATTATTTTTAAAGAATTGAGGATTCTGGTTTCGACAAACTCTTAAATTTTTTACATGTCTGGATTCTATCATGAGATGTTTAGTAGGATCCAAACAGATGGTTCAATACATTGAGAATAAATGCATTCTCTAAGAATTTCACATTTTGACTGAATATGCCATCCACGATGCTGAAATTGCCTTATGAGGAAGTATGCATTATAGATATTCGTGTGGGAGGTATTGAAAGGAATCACTGAAGCAGATGCGTCGTCTGAGATTGCACATAGGGGCTAATAACTATTATCCGCCACCTTCTCATACCAAATTAGCCATAGACTGCGGGACTACACCCATTTCGATAAAAGAAGCCGGCTGAGCAGGCCGATAACACGGATCTGTCCGAACAATTGGGTCCTCTGGATGGCCAGGTATTGGTTTTTGACGGCAGCATGCAGGGGCGGATATTTTGTTAAAGGGGAGCTGTCAAGGAATCTCATCTTAACACTCATGATTCTCTCATATCTGTTGGGTAGTAGTTCTGTACCCTGGCAGGCAGCAGTGTGCCTTTTCAGATGTGTTTGATGTGTCATGTCGCAGATGCCTCTGAGACAGAAAGCGGCTCTGCTTATCTCTGCTTTTTACCTCTGTAGAATATGTAAGCCCCTTAAAGCCCTTTGAATGAAGACCGATTGAGCGATTGGCTGTTTTTTCGGTTAGTCTTATTGTTTCTGCTCGATTTCACCCCATAACTTTCATTATAAATGCAAATAGCAAAAACGGAGGCGTAACATACTTTAATGGAGTGTAAAGGGATAACATGTTAATGTTCTCACTTAACTAAATTGTTTTATTTTGAACAAAACTTCATAACTGTTTAAAATCCAGTGTTGATAAAACTGTTTGATTGTGATAAATTTGCAGTCTTTTTCTTTCAAGTATTTTGTAAATTGATCGCAACACACTGGGGTTATGACTTGTTATCTCTGGCTTTGTCAGTTTACCACCTAATAAATGGATTGCTTGTACTCCCAGCTATTCATTTCAAAATCTTTCGATCATTAGTTTTTGTCGCTGAAAGTTAATCTTCTGCTTGTTATAAACGTGAGTGGAGCTCACAGTATGGCGTCCCATCAGGCCGTGTAATAGATCATTGTGAGAGGGCGGCGAGGTCTGTCATTAGCCACCTGCTTGAGTCTTACTTTCTGTGCGTTCCTCGGCATCTACCTCAGGCTGTGCCGTTATCCCGTACCGGCACGGCCTCGTAATGATGTTAATTTTGTTTTGGTTACAGGCTAATTTTCAAGATTTATCTGTTGAGGAAACTTTTGCAGGCTTTAGAGGTCTCTTGTCAGAGTGCACCAAACTGATTTGAGGTGAAATTAATGGCCGCCCTTACAATGTGCCTTGAAAGTGAAGTGTGTCATTATTTTTTTTTTTAATACGGGCTGAATATTATTTCCCTGCTGTTATTTAGTCAAAGGTTTTGCTTAATCGCCAGTCTGTGCTGCTTTTACAGAAAACTAGCCTTATATAAATGAACTGCTGTGGACTTAGGGTAGTGATAGATTGCAATCAGGGCTTGACATTAACTTTATTTGTTAGCAAGGGATCAAGATCAAGCAACAAATAAAAATTTAAGAGTAACCACCTAAAAATTAGTAATACAATATCTGAAATGTTTCGTCAATGTTTCGACTCTACAACACCTTTTAATTTAACTTATCGACTGTATTCATGGCTATATACAATGAAAAGAAATAAGAATGAAAAAATACAAGTTTTAGACTGTAAAAAGTCTGTAAAAGGTCCCAATGTACTATATTAATTTAATAGAATTTTCTGTGTGGATATTCTATATATAGCCTCATCTATTTATTTTTAACTTTTGGTTTTGAATTAGCTGCACATTACTGATATATTTGTTTTACCTGCATTAGATTTTATGATGTTGATTATAATAAAAGCTTATGTTATCGTAAAATGGGAAAATATATATTTTTATATTTAAAATAAATGATATATTCCTTATTTTTTGGTCTGAATAAAGATCATAACTTGTTGAAAGAAACGATGAGTTTTTATGTGAAACAATAAACAAAGTATGTATATTTAAATTTAAAATATAAGTTAATATTCTGTTTACATGTTTTGTATACGAAAGTAAAAAAAAGTTAATCTGGTATTTTCTGACATTTTGAAAACTCTAATATTTCTTTAAAATTCCCCAAATATATACATTTTTATTATGTTTATAGTATTTGTTTAATAAAACTTGTTTTTCATTACATAAACTTAACATTTGTAAATAAAAAACTGTTTTTTTAATTTTATAAAACAAATGTAATAAATAATTATAATTAAATAATTTATTTTAAGTCAGTGTAACTGTTTATTTTTGTGATATTTACTAAGCCACATGTTACATTTTACATTGCATACGGTATTGTATAATTTGTTAAAAGTTTGGTATATATTCAAATTATCTTCATTTTTTATTCTCTCAGCAAATCTTGATATTTAATGTAAATTTGTGTTCTAGTATATTTTGACATTTCAAAATGCAATAAATATGGCAGCACAGCAAAAAACTAAAGATTTGAAAGATTTGAGTTTTTAAGTTGTTGCAGGGTTAACGTGATGTTGAATCATAATGCAATTGATCTTCTCTGTTGTTTCAGGTTCGCATCGAAACAGCCACGACTCTAAAGCTGGATATCCTTTTTGATTGCCTGAGCGATTTTGAGCTGGTTATACGTCACAGAGTTAACATCAGGGTGGTCATTTTTCAACTGTAATTGGATGCATTTATATCTGAGCACTCTTGTAATTAGTTTGCCTATTAACCCAGAGCCACTCTACAGCACCTGCTTGTTTGCCTGATGGCAAATTATTGCTTTAAGTACTTCTCAGCCCCATCTGCATGTCTGATAATCAGTTGTATATTTAAGAGGTCATCGTGTCTCCAGATATCACACCTGCAGTCATTGCACTTAACTAAGCTTCACCCGTTGATGACTTTGAATTCAGAACAGAACAGTTCTTACCGGTAAGATCCCGTCTCCTCTGGTTATGATTTGATTGCACTGAGTTTACTTTTAGATGTAATCATCAGCTAAACATTTATTAGCCTAGATGACACACCCACAGTCTGATAGATACTTCACACAACTTCCTTTCAATCTAGTGTTGTTTAGTTTCTGATGTTGATGGAGTGGGTAAGTTTTAACATTGAATGCTTCTGATGAGGATCTAAACATTTCATTTACCAAAGATTCAAATATTTAAGAGATATTAAGATTTTAGTTTAATAAACTTTAAATGTTTTAGAACAAATATTGAGCTGTAATTTGTATTTGAAGTATTTTGCACAAGTTCTTCTTTTTCAGCTATTTCTTTTAATTCAATTTATTTTTTGACTTGAAATGATAATTTTTCACCCTCTTATCCTTCAAACCTTTATGGTTTTCTTTCTTCTTCAGAACACAGAAGAATATATTTTGAATAAAGTTGGGAACTGGCAACCATTGGCATTGATTTTTATGTTCATGCCTAAATTGAGATGCCTAAAATGCCTAAAAGAGACATTTGGCTTTCATTTATATTTCCATAAATATTAGTATGGGATTGTCTACCCATTGAAATTCGGTCGTTTGTGGAACACAAAAGCAGATATTTTTAATAATAAAATAGAGGTCAACTAGGGGATTTATTGTTTGTTAACCAACATTCTTCTGAATATCTTCAATTGTGTTCTGGAGAAGAAAGTAAACCTCATACAGGTTTTAAACAATGGCAAAAAAAATGTCGGAGATTTAAAAAAATGGTTTAGCCCTTTGAATTCAAATGAATTTTGAAAGGATATCAATGTTTTATTGTTGTTGTTTTTTTTAAAACAGCACAGTAGTGCCAACAATGTTGTTTCTCTCTAATTGGAGTTGGATGTACTCCATTATTCTCTTAAAGTGATAGTTCTCTCAAAAATAAAAATGATTTATCATTTCCTTAACCTTTTGTGATTTCATACAAAAGAAGGTTGGCAACAGAACAGCAGTGGCACCCATTTATTTCTTTTGTATGGTCACAAAACCAATGCAAATAAATAGGTGACAGTTAACAACATATTTCAGAATATCTTCTATTGTATTGTTTGAAAGAAAGTCATACACGTTTGAAGTGTCAGGAGGTTGAACAATCAATTTATATATATATATATATATATATATATATATATATATATTAATTATATAATTATTTGTTTAGTCAAATGTCTGTCTATGAAAAAGGTATCATGTTCTTTCTAACATGTTTAATTTCTCTCTTTGGCCTTTAGTATTTGGAGTCCATATTCGGCCTGTTGTTCCAGCTGCTGCAGCAGGTCAATGAATGCGACACTAAAATGCAAGTGCTGCACGTTATCTCCTGCGTCATTGAGCGAGTCAGCATTCAGGTGAGCCTCGGTCCTCATCAAAGGTCAAATGCAGTCATCAAAACAAAGCCTCTGCGTTCTTGACCCTGACGCTTTTCTAAAGTTCTCCTTAGGTCATCTCTTTGCTTTCCGACGCTGATCAACATGTATTTATATCATGTCACTAAACGGTGTTGACTGCGGTTAAGGCCACAACCTGCTTTAAAGATGAACTTTCGCTGTTGGCTCTGAGCCATTTCATGAATGGCATTTATGATTCAGGAACAGAACGTGTTGGCTTTAAATATGCATAAATCTGAGCGATTGTAACATGCATTCGGTGAGCCATGGGAAAACAAGGGTTTTCGGAAGCAATCTTCAGTTTTGCCATGAAGAAAGCACTGAAATAACCCGAGTGCCTCAATGATTCACGCTCCTCTCTATTGCCCTGCAGGAGGGTATATTTGGCTTAAAGATTAGTCAAATGGACTATATTATATGAAGGTGTTTTCATGAAAAGGTCAGTTTTATGGCTCGGTCTAATCCACCACCACAGGAGAAAATGTATCCACATTTTATGTCATTATAAGCTCAGAAATGTATAATTTGACCCTTGAGCAGATCCTTTTAGCATTCATTTTTATTCACAGTGACCGCTTTATAACAAAAGACTCTTGTGATTTTTAGCTGCTTTGTTGGCATTTCTTCAGCCCAGAGCTTAGAGGGATATTTCAACCTCATGTTTTTCCAAACTTTTGTATGACACATTTTTTTAAGCGGAACCCCAAAGGAGATATTTTGAAAAATGTCTTCGGTTTTGTGTCCCTGGGATAGTTCAGATATAGTTCACCCAAAATTCTGTCATCATTTACTAACCCATATTGTTATTCCAAATCTGTATGTAACACGTTCTTAAGCCAAACACCAGAGAAGATATTTTGAGAAATGTCTCTGGTTTTGTGTCCCTGGGATAGTTCAGATAAAGTTCACCCAAAGTACTGACATCATTTACTAACCCTCATGTTTTGCAAACCTGAATTTAGTCATTTTTTTTTTTTTAATGGAACACAAAAGGAGATACTTTGAGAAATTTCTTTGGTTTTGGGTCCATACACAAGTAAGTGAGGCTTTAAAATGTCATCTTTTGTGTTCTGCAGATAAAATAAAGTAATACACTACTTTTTCTTTTTTGGGCGAACAAAACCCTTAACACATTTGTTTTTTCTTTATATTGAAAACTGACTGTTCTGGTCTGTGCGTGCGTGTGTGTGTGTGCGTGCGTGCGAACGTGCGGGCTTGTTAGCGTACTTTTGCTCAGTTGCTTTTATTTGAGGTGCTTTGTCTGTTTGGGGAGATTAATTCTTTGTTTATTTTCCTCGGTTAGATCCGACCGTATGTGGGCTGCTTGGTTCAGTACCTTCCTCTTCTTTGGAAGCAGTCAGAAGAACACAACATGCTCCGATGTGCCATCCTCACCACCCTCATCCACCTCGTACAGGTACGGCACGCACCCGGGCCATGAATATAACAGATAACCAGGCTTTGATGCTGTCTAGCTGGTCATTTTTAGGATTCCGTGAGGGTTTCGAATGCTCTGCTCGAATACGATGTGCTTACTGTCACCGGTGGGGGCCTAATTTTCACCACAGTGCTCTGTGGTTATGAACACATGCCCCGCTGCCCTGCTGAGAACCTCTCTGCTTCTTTGATCCTTGAGAAGACCTTTATTTTAGTGCGATCTACTTCATCCCTTCCCTGCTGTGGACAGGGGCTTCTTATTGATGGGTTGTGTTTGAAAATTGCCACAGTCGTTATCTATCTTCCGCCACATGGGATCTTACAAGCTGCTCATTTCATTTTTTTTCTTGCTGGTTCGGTTATGCTTTAGCCCCTGAGGTGATACTTATATTTTAAGTCCATGGACTGCGGTAAAACGTTTGACTTGAACTTGGTTTAACCAAGAGGTGAAAATGTTGTAAAGCAGGGAATGCCTTTTCACTCTTTCTTCATGTTCGTGACTTAAAAAAGTGTATTTTATGGAAATAGCTTGATTAAACTTCATGCCAGTTTGTGACTCTCTGTGTCCTCTAGATGATTGAAGACGAGAACAGTTTTCTCTCCTCTCTTGATGTATGTTATGTTGATGTATAGCCATTATATCACTGTTGGAACATTCTATTTTAAAATACAAAATTACTCTATCATTAAAATGTATCTTCAAATCCCCCCATGAGAAATACATGAATGGTGCGTTACAAGCAAAGCATGAGTTGAAAAATGTAAACTTTGGAGAAAATTCACGCAGTGTTTTCAGGAGCTTGCTGTAGCTAAAACAAACATGGAGGAGAAACTCATCGTGTGTGGAAGCATGTATCTGTATACATCATCATCATACTTCTTCAGAGACAGGAATAAATAATTGTTTGGAAAAAAGTATGAGGAGGCAAAAAACACTCAAAAACGCTCTTTACTCAATTCGAGCTATATAAACAAATTGAGACTACCGGTAAAGCCAGCAGATTGAGCTTAATCACGTCTTTTTTAAAGTGAATTGGATGTGCAAATGGAGCGAATTGGACGCGCGAATGAAGTGAGCAAACTCAAATTTACACGTGTCCAAATTTACGTAAGTAGCGTGTTAATCCGCCTCCCTTCACGCCGTATGAACGTGACAATAAAGGAGACATTCCCCAAAAACGATCTTGTGTTATGGTGGCTTAATCAAGTCACCTATCTTGAAATAAAAATATTTTAAACCTTTTTAAATAAGTATTCATTTCCACTTATTTACTCATTTAGCATATACAGTAGACCTCTAATAAGTAAGCGAATGTACATCCTGCCCTTTAGGGTGATTCAAGTCCACTGTGCTCCACCGTGTCGGGGTTTATTTAGAGATAACAACCAATGGGACGTACAATTATGCCTTACATACTGACCTCGTCTACCACGGCTATCATTTACAAATAAATAGGTTAAGAGTCCTTGACTCGTCCTTAAATTTAACCACTTTTATTCTGTATTTACAAAATGGTCATTTATAGTAACATGGATCAGTGTCAAAGTTTAATTTTCGAGTTTATAAGCATATCTTTGAAGAGAGATATGAAACAATCTTCAGCCTGATTGAGTCATTCTTTGTCTTTGAAAGTGCTCTGTGCCTCAGTAACCACATCTTGCGTATTACAGTTTTCCGCTCACGCTGAAGACCCTTCATTACCGGCTCTTCATTTCTTGTAAATCACAGTAGACAGCCACATGAATCAGTTTGAAATGTCGCCCCCGGGGCTTGGCCGAAATTTGCATACTCCCAAAAATCTGCCAACTTAGTTGACCAGCATAAGCTGTCCGATTTGCATATTAAAACGCCAGGAAACCATTTATTGTGTGCTTCCATGACCACCGTATCTTACCACCTGCCATCAACAGTTTGCTATTAACCTTGCGTTTGTTTGTGTTTTCTGTGGCCTCCTTTGCCAACCATATGGTATCACAGCTGCTCCTCTCATGCCTGCCGCAGAATGCTGAAGAGACAATATTACCAGAGAACATTCAAAGTCAATCATCCTTAAATGGGCTCTATCATGGGTCCATCCCCAAAAGCCTATTTCTGGCAGATGATCAAAAATGGATTTAGTCTTTACTGGATGTGATTTGTTGACCCGTGAAAGCTTTAACTCCTGCCATGGCTAGTGTAATTGATAGAAGAGGTATTTGGAAACACTTTTTTGAATAAGATAAGTTTTTATTGGCAAAATGTATTGTCAGCTTATCCTTTCTTTTTATGTAAAGTCCTGGAACACAAAAAAATCTATAAAATACTCACATAATACATAAGGGCAGTGTCATATAGTGATTGAATCATGTTTTACAAATAATGTACAATTATTTCGATTTCATTTACGTTTATGCATTTTGCAGACGCTTTCATCCAAGCAACTTTACATTTGATTCCGACTGCAATCCCTCTGATTGAGATTAGACTGGTGACTTGGGACTCACTGAAATGTTTCCAGAAAAGTGTGCTTTATACATCTTAGATTTTTGTAGCTAGTTTTGCACAGCAACATTTCCTCAACCGATGATGCCCATACAGTTTGTTCGGTCAGACAATTGAATCTTCAAAAAAAGTACACTATTAGTCTATTAGTTTTGCGACACTTGATTAAAATGTATCTCTTTATTTAAAAACTTTTTGTCTGAAGGTGCATGTCTGAAATTAATTTTATAGACAATTTTTATATTCTTATAACATTATTTAAACAGTTTCATTTGCTTTATTTCACAATTTGATGAGTTTGTTGTTGTTGTTGTTGTTGTTGTTGTTGTTGTTGTTGTGTTCGTTCGTGTGTTCGTTCGTGTGTTCGTGCGTGCCTGTGTGCGTGTGTGTCCGTCCGTGCGTGTGTTTGTGCATGTGCGTACGTGCTTGCTAGAATTTTCTATAAATGTTTTAAGTGCATGTTTTACAAAATAGATATATTTATTGAATTTTAAATTTAGCTTTTGGTGTGATTGTGTTTTACTTTTAAAGTCCTGCTTACATCAAAAATGAATTCTTATTTGTGTAAAGGAAATAACTCTAACAAAATCATGTCTAAAACATTAAGAAAGACAAACAGGAAACAGTTAAACATAACACTGTTATCAAAGTTCTGCTGTTTCTCTCAACTCTCAGTAAACCCCATAGCTCACTGTCTTGTCTTTCTGCTTGCCAAGTTATAACTCTTCATGCCTGCGGTTGGTGTCCTTGCCTTCTGTTTGTTGTTTTTTATCATTGGCCCTTTGACAGTGAAAATCGTCACCTGGGTCCTGCAGATGCCACAATCTAGCTTGTCTAAGCCCCCCCAGAGCTTTCTCCGTGTGACTTTGATGGACAGCTCAGAATCAGCAGACTGTCGAAGGCAGTCATGCCCTGAATTCAAGAGCCCTTGCCGGTGGTCTTTGCGATGAGCTCTCATAATTCAGAGGCTGAGTGGACGTATCTTACCCCGAGGAGAGCGCGGATGCTCTCGAGCACGACCTCCTGCGCGGGGCCTTCGGATGAACTCGAGAGCTGCGATGTGTTTATAAATTCTCTTAACTGGAGAGCACGGATAGGAGAATATTGCACCTGCCACTATTCAGAATGAAAATGATGCTCTTTGTGTTTGACTGTAAGGTGGAATGAAACTCATTTCGGCATGGAGTAGAATTTCAAATAGCAGCATTCTGCGAAATTCTCTTGAAAGTTTGTCATCATCTTTATTGGAATACAAATACGTTTCTCTATGCTTCTACTTGTTGTGTTGTCAGGCCGATAAAACACAGCTTATTTTCATGACATATAAAACACTTGTTCATCTCTGGACTGTAACATTCAAACAAATAGTTCGTATTTGTGTTTATTTACTCCCCCTCATGTTGTTTCAAATGTTTTGTAGTTTCTCTAAAGCACAAAAGAAAATTTTGAAAGAATCCATGCAGGTTTTTGATACAAGGGCAGTTTAACAATGGGATGTTACAAGGTAAATATGAAGATGTTGTATTCGTCAACATACTTCACATTTTCTTCAGCATTTGGGGAGAGAAAAACACACAGATCACCATTTAGAACATCAAGATGTGCGGAAATAAGGACAGAATTGTTTTTAAAACGCTCAATTGTTATGTGTTTGAACATACCCAGGTTTGATGTATTGAAATCTTTTGTTGTCCCAGGGTCTAGGAGCGGAAAGCAAGAATCTGTATCCCTTCCTTCTGCCTGTTATCCAGCTGAGCACAGATGTTTCACAGCCCCCTCATGTTTACCTGCTGGAAGATGGGCTTGAACTCTGGTAAGTCCAAATTGTGTCTCTAACTAAGTCTTGTTCTGTGTTGTTCCACTGTAAGTTTAATAGACTTCCAGTAAAATGTTCCTACATAACTGACTGAATGTGTTTCTTGTCTCAAAAATGCCTGACGTTGTATATACATGTTGGCAAATGAATTCTGGTATTCGCCAATACCTGTGTCATTTTTGGTTGTCCTGTTTTTGTGATGTCCATAACATAGTGAAACAAATAAAAATACAATATTTTATCACAAACAACTATGCCTTAAACTTTTTTAATGAAGAAATTAGAATGTTATATGTACTTGTTATGCATGTCATAAACTTTCAAGTCACACATTTCTATCAACTATGTAACATGTTTTTTGGCATCTGTGTATCTTTATATTGGTATTGTTGTACCTTTATCCCTTACATAAATATGATATCCCTCAAAAAGGTTATATATGTGTGTGTGTTTATAAAACTCAGAGCTAGAAATAATTGATAAAATGATGATATCGTCAAAATAATCACTTGCCCTAATAATTGTGCACACAGTGTTTATACTACTATATTTATGTATTTATGTATCTATGTATAGATATAAATATACACACATATAAATATTTGTTGTGCCTTCATGTCTATCCATTATGCAACATTTATACATAAACTTCAATATCAAAAGGTTTTTGAGATGAGAAACACATTTAGTCATTCAAAACTTTTTTATATGTGATAAAATTTGAAGACTGTTCAGAAAGTCATGACCGCATTGGCCAGTACACACAGAACTCCTTCAATACTTATTTAAAGTATGCCCATTACCTATCTGGGACAGAACAACAATCTTGTTCAGGTCTATGACATATTTTTAAGGCACAAATTCTTGCAGAAAAACTGGCTTATAGATTTAAAATGTTTGGTAGCACTGATGTAAGATATAATTTATAAAATTTCCTGCTGCCCTTCCTGCTACTTTAATGACATCACGTGGGATTATGACCCCAAGAGTATTTACTTTGAAAAAGTCAAACAGTACACAGTACAAAATATTTTACATTTAACTGAATAATTCCTTTGATTCAATTTGTTGACATTGAACAGTTGACATGTTCTTGATAGATTTTTAGGACTTTTATTCTAAAAGCATGAAATGTTGTAATGAAGAACAAGCAGATGTCTACATTTTTGTCTGGTGATGTAGACGCAATGTTCTTACGAATATCTCTGAGAGGGTTTGCTCTAAATGTTTCATGTTGTCAGGGCTCTGTTGTTTTTCTGAATCTGATTGATCAATACTTAATGTTCTCTGTTTCCTTATGCTGTCACAGATTGATTTTATATGTGTGTGTGAACTGTATATGTATCAAGACCCCAAAGCTGAAATGTCAATATTTACTGACTATATGTCATCTCATTTTTTATAGATTTACCTGCTATCTCTACAGTCTGAAAGACTGACAGCGGTTCGATTTGTTAGATGAAGAGTGATCTAATAATTCACTTAAAAATGCAACTGCTTTTAAACCAGTGCAATAGAAATGTGACATTTATTTCTATCATCTTTATATACAGTTTCGTGTGAAGTCTAAATAGTACTACATTTAGTATTAAATTGTTACGGTATTGTCAGTATTTTCTATACGCAGTGGGATCTGGTAGTCTTGAAGGTATAGTTAAAGGAAAACTATGTTATGAATAATATTAGATTAAATTAGATTAGCTTCAATTTGCTCATGTAATGTACAAAACAAAGAAATGCAGTAATTTTGAAACCTGTAGAGAATTTTGTTTGCATGAATTCTTGTAACCAAATAGTTCTGCATCCTATTTACTGGTTACCATAGCAGGAAAAACAAAAATTACCCCAGAACTTTATTTTGTCCTGCATTGTTAAGATGATCACATTTATTGTCCAAAAGAACCAAAAATTATAATTATTTAAAAAAAATTAATTATACTTTTAAATTAAGGATAATTTAAAGTTATAAAATGGTAAAGTATCAAAATATCTTTCTCTGTGTTCATCAGAACAAAGACATTGATACAGAATCGATACAGCCCAAAAGTTAGAAATGAATGGCAAAATGTTTATTTTAGGGGAACTATCTCTTTAAAGCATTGCTTTTTTTTCATGTTTGCAAAATGATTTTAATATGATTTTATAAAAAATAATAACATAACATAATTTGAGTGACAAGGAGCTCATATGGTTGTCTGAACTGAAGCAAGATGATCTGAGTTGCGTTCTCCGACAAAATAGTCTCTTAGCGCTATTAAGACTCAAAAGGGACTTAACTACAGTTATAACTTTCCTAAATGTGTTCTCCGAACTATACCTTTATGTCTATAAAGGTTAACCTTCTTAAGTGCAACCTTAGTGGGTGCTGTCCATGATGGAGGTGCTGAATAGGTCAATTTCGATGCCTCGATAATCGATTGTGCGTTTTAGAAATAGTACACACTGCATTTATAAGGTGTCATTGAAATATCTACATGCAGAAACATGCTTAGCTTTAAAGTTAGTGTTAACTAATCTAAACTAACCAGCAGGTGTTCCTTAAGAGTAATTTATAAAGCTAACAACCATTAGCTGATGGAAACTTTAATAATGAAAACACTTCCATTCACGGGCCATAGTCTAAAAACTTAAGTATTTTATCTTTAAAATGTGAAACTGTAAATTTAATATTAAATACATTTTCATAATAACTGTTCATATAAATAGTTCTATATGGAATTAAACTGTGATGTAAAAAGCTTATTGCATAGTGGTGGCCACTAGGGGTATGAACCGTCAGCAACGATAAATTATAGCTAAGGGCGCTCTAGACCAACCTTACGACCGTATGACTTACAGAAGGTATACTTTACTAAGAAGGTTTATGAAAAAGCTTATTAATGATAAGGTACTTCTTAAGGTAAAATTTTACGTGGTTAGGGAGAATGCAGCTCTGATCTTTATTTGCAAAAAGCTTACTTGATCTATTTCAGACATCACTTTTACATTTGATATGTTTAAAAACGTTCAGCATCCATGTTTTAATTGAAAAGTTAAATCCAGTTCCTTTAAAGTTATTACAAAATTTTGGAATCTCAAATGTTTTCATAAACACTTTTTGGAAAATGGTTATAATGACAAGGGCCAAAGAAAGTTCTATAGTTCAACCACAAGTGACTTGCAGCTCCATTGCCACCTCCTTCCATCATGCGTTTCAGTTATGGTGAAGGCAGCAGAAAGATCGTTGTCATGGCGAACGAGAGGTGATTGTATATTTCAAGATGTCTTCATCTTCGTGCCAGCTTTCTCTCTTGTCTGAGACAGAAGTCACATGGTGTCAGCCTTATGATGCGTATATTATTACTATAGCAACCAATGCAGGGTCTGAGGATCAGATATTAAAAATAAATGATGATTTGGATATAAACTGCGAATACTGTATCTTAAAATAAGCGTCCACACGTTTGAGGATGATAAAGAATATGAACATAGTGAGCACATTTGTACAATAAATTGTTCACTTAAAAATATTTTTATACAAGTTCTGTTAATTTGAGTTCCAAGGATGAACAAATCTTATAATAAAATATATGCAGTAGCTCCTCACTGCAGGACACAAAGCCTGTGGGGCAAGGATATGCCACAAGACATTCCATTCTCCTATTTCACCAATTTGGCACTGAGTTGTAACTAAAGTTATTATTTTTATGTAAAAACAAACTTTCTGAAAACAAACTTTATTTAATGAAATGTGTGTTTAAATGTCATTACTTCGTTCCTTGCAGGCATACACAAAATTATCATACTTAAATATTTTATTAATCAAATATCAAATGAGCAATGGAACCAAACGTTATATAATCCTTGCTTACGTCAGTGCACGTCAATACAGTTATTCCTGTTAGTTCACGGTGCATCAACTAATGTTATCAGAGACTTCTTATGAAATTAAGCTAAAGTAACATTAATACATGTTGCATTAGTATTGTTAAATGTTATAGAATGTTAGCTAATGCATTAACTCAAAGCACCTCGTTAAGTATTACCATCCTTATAAAATCACACATATCAATATGACAGATAACACATGTCAAAAGTCAAACTGGCCGCTTATCTTACAACATTTTTCACACAATTCCTAGACCAAATTTGAAGCCATCAGGAACTGCCCCCAATTTAATTGGGATCCTGGTTAGTGTCTGTTTCTCAGTTTTTCATCCTCTCCCTGACAACCACTGACACACATAATGCTTAAAAAAAACACGTCTGACAAATTGCCTGTCCTGATGCGAATGATAGCATGAATCACAGCACCCGTGGCTCACGGGAACACTGCCAGCCTATTTTTTAGTGCTGCTCTGTGTAAGTGGCCGGCCCTTACATTACACGATAAGACTATGCTGAATCAGGAAGAATTTCACTGGTAAATGGATTTATCATCTTCATCTCTGAGTTCACGCGCCACTTCCTACATTCCTGGTCGATAAATTTTACAATAATAAGCTTTGCTTTGTTTGTACCGTAGATTTCTTCCCTTCATATCCTTTCCGTGCATTCATTTCTCATGCGTTCAGATTTCTTCCTTTTCATTCATCTCTTCCAAGAGGGTTATTTTTCTAGTTCAAAGCTCCGAACTCAGTTTGATCTTTTCTGCCGTTCATTTGTCAGCCCCGCTCGATCAGTCTTGTATCTAGACAAGGAGAGTCATTCCGCACAATAAAGCGACTGGCACAAAGACTCCTCTGTAGCCACCGCATCAGACATAGCAGCACTTCAACAAATTTCCTGGCATCCATCTGTTTTGCGGAAGGCTTTTATGAAAGATCATCTGTTTTGTTTAAAGATGGAAGCTGTTCAGTTTGAAGCCACCTTTTTCCACAGTAGTGTTTCCATGGACACTAAAAGCACAGTTCTTTTATTGTAATATAACTATTATTTGTGGTGTTTTCATCGTTTGTATGACAATGATTAAGTAACAGGGCAGACCGAGAAAAAGCATTGCATGTTTAATACAAGCTGGTGTTTAAATGACCGGATCTCTTTGTTTAGGTTGGTGACATTGGAGAACAGCTCCGCCATTACTCCAGAGCTTCTCAGAATCTTCCAGAATATGTCCGCACTGCTTGGTAAGTTATTTTTTTAATTTCAGATCTAGCTGATGGCTAATGTCATTTACCCAGACACAGTTGAAATGCAGTTTGTCTGAATTGACCATTTTAATTAAATTCATGTTGAATTTGACCCCAATTCTTTTAATGCCTTGCTTCTCAATCTCTTCAGGCCGAATTTTGCCTTTGATCAAATCTGAATTTTCAATCTTCTTCCCCATGTTCCCCTTTTAATCTTTTTACAATTTTAATAATTTTACATGCTCCAGCTTGAAAATCTAAAATAAAACAATTTCATCTGGTGATATTTTGAGGACAAGTGGTTACAATATGCTGCTATGAGACCATCAAGAGTCACTTCAATATTAAAGAAATGTTTACGCTTAATTTTAATTATATTTAGTTAAAAATGAAGAAACTTCATGTGTAATATTATTGATAGCAAGCTTAACAATTATTGCTGATCTATGAAATCTTATTAAAATTATAAAACCCAAAATGACAATTCAGCCATCCGTTACTCATTCACTTCTGCAAGATGTTTAAAAAAATGTTGTTAACCAAAAACTGTTGATCCCCACATTCTTTTATTGTGCAGCCTCAAAACCAATGCAGGTCAATTGGCAGGAATGGTTTTATTTACAGACATTTAACAAAATATCTTCTTTTTTCCGTCAATCAGCTTTAATCATGAAAGAAGTTTTATTTTTGAAGTTAACTCTCTCTTTAGAGCATGCAAGTTTTCCACTGCATTACCGATTTTTTCAAACATATTGATCACTTTTGTCTTTATGCACGCATTATGGCCGCTAATGCCTATTTACAGAGCACGTAGCAGAAGAAATAATGAAAGCTTTGCATAAGAGTCTTAATTGTACAATAAAATATCAAAGCATTTATTGTTCAGAGATTTTAAACATAAACAAACTACAATCAAAGTTTGCCAAATTGTCTATTAAGTTTAGAATAAATAATTACCTCCTAAAGATTCCAGTTTGCGCAGTGTTAAAAACTCATAAAGGAATTGCTTGTGAATCATGTTTACACCTAGAAAAATGGCTTATATTGTAACTGTATTTCTCCGCATGTGAGGCATTAACAGAATAAATATTCAGATTGATTAGTAGTTGGCTTATGATTTGAATAAGAAGACATAATTTGTTCAGCTCTTCTATAGTTCAACAAGCGGAGCATTCCAATAGCAACACCAGGGTCATGGGTTCGCCCCCCAGGAACTGATGAATCACATAATATGACTGCAATGTTAAATATCAGTTTTTCTCCCCTGTGGCTGTAATAGAATTGGATAATTAATAGTTTGATTGGCTGGATGTTATTAAGTGTGTTTGCATCACTGCCTCCCAGAACTCTGAGAAATGTCACAGGCATTTGCTCGAGATGGAGCGTTCGAAGCTCTCCGGGTACTAACGTAAGGTCAGCGCCTCACATGATCTCAGACGCTGAAAAAAATCTGCATTAGCATCGTAACAGAGAGATGGCGGAGGTCAGCACGAGGGAAAGTAGCGATAGGAGAAAGCATTTCATTAAAGCGTCTGCCGGCGCATTGAAATGCAAAGAGAGTGGACTGATTGAAGCGATTTTTCCATTTGCATGATCATTTCTTCTCCGCTCGCTTCTTTCAGGTGCTGGTAATATTAGCACAAGGGCCTGTTAAGACTCTGTCTCTTTCATTAAATCCTCAGGGAGCTAGTTAAGCAAAAAGAAATGAAATGTCTCGCCATCAGATGGAATGAGGGTGACCTCTGGCCGGGAATGCATTTACATTTATGTATTTTGCAGGCGTTTATCCAAAACGACTTAGGATATACATTTATTCATCAGGTCATGCATTCCTTGGGAATCAAACCAATGATCTTGCTGGTACAGTGCTGTACTGCTCCAGGTGAGAATTTGTATTTGTATCCCAGGCCCTGCACATTTTTGTTAAAGCCAGATTCAACTCACAACTTTGCTGTCAAACCTCATCACCACACTGCTGGCTTTCCAATATGTGCAGCGTGAGGGAGTACAAACCCAACAACTTCCTGAGGCAGAAAGTGAAAATAATTAAAAAGTTTCAGGTTCACACCCGCCGCAAGCACTCCGTGAATGCATCGCATCGTTCAGTCCGGCATTAGGGCTCCTCGTCTGACTGGATGATGAAATCTCATCATCTGTTGTAACTTGGCGTTCTTAGCTGCATCCGACAGGGGAGCAGATCCCTCGCTGCGCGCCAAACAGCTCACTTTCTTCGGCTCTTGGTGTTCACAGCCACTCACCTGCTGGGGTCTGGGATGAGAGACGGACCTCCTGCTGGCTAAACTACTGACTCTCTCTCGGTCTGTGTGTGTGTGTGAAGCAGAGATGACTTAGTGTGCTTTTGGAGTGGCTTACTGTTACAGTGAAATAATGTGATGGACGCCTTACTGAAATGTGGAAATGTGTCCTTGCATATTATTTGATGCTTCAGTTTATAGAAGAGAATCATTTGAAAAAGCTGCAAGCCAGGCTGAAAAGAGTAGTCCTATTTAAAATGATAACAATAATAATCATAATAATTGTTTTTATTATTGTGTATTAAGGTGAGACCATGAAGGTGAATAGTACTATTTTATTGAAACATATTAACTTGATGATGAAGAAATAATTAAATACTTTGATTAATTAAATAAAAAAATTATAGAAAGTTTTCTGACAAAACATGGTTTGATATATAAAAATATGCTGATATCCCTTTCAATGTCTAACTATAAAAAATAGAAAACAAACAACTAAAATAAACATATTTTTGAGTATCAATATCGCCAAATTTTGAAGGAATTTTGTGTGTAATATTATTTATATTTTATTTCTATCAGATTAATGTATATATATTATTATTATATTAGAGATGCACTAATGTTACACACTAATACCCATATTCGATTATTCAGGAATATGTGACGTTACTGATATAGATTTGGTGGTTATATTAGCTTACAATAACAAAAATTATGAAAATCTTATAATTTTTTTCCTCAATGACTTACTACTTCTTATATTGACTATTAATATTTTTTTTTATCAAACTGGTTATTTTTATTAACATTTTCTACACATTGTGTGCAAATTACATTTTCTGTTTGACAGATTATATATGATTTTATTTATTTTTCTCAAAAAAAAACATTGTCTGAATTACTATGCCTTTTGTTCATATAATACAGAGTGACTCGCCTGGAGTTATACAGATTTACATTCTTTGCGCACTAGACCTGCAGAGTTTCAGGAGATCCATGACTTTTCAGCAGCTCGCATGGGATTAGAGCTTATAATGCAAATGTTGACACTCGGCTTAATAAGGTTTTGCAAAATGTGATGAACTTCTCTATTTGTGACGGCAGCGCTTCATTAGTGCTGTAAATACTCATACCCCAGATGATGAGGTCACAATACACAATCCCGCGTGCACACGATGGAAATCCCTTAATAAATAGACTCAGGGGCTGTGAGATTTGCCTTTTAAAATGCCAGATCGTTCACCGTTGCTTTAATAACCCAAGAACGTTTCTTACCAGTTTCAACAGGCCAGCTGAATTTATCAAATGCCATCATGCTTTATCCTGTATTCTTCCTTGCAAACATTTACAAACATCCCCCTTTTGTTAGAAACAAGTTTATATGTCGAGATATTTACGTTTTACCGATGGATTGATTGATATTGACAGCACTGGAAATGTCTTCTCGCCCACTCGGGGTTTATCAGACCCTCCAGTAGAAACTGTCACCGGCTGATCGTTTTCTGTTGACCCCAGCAGCAGGAGCTCACAGATTGTTTTCTCAAACTAAATTTGGCCTCGTAGACGTTCCCGCAAGCCCTTCGCTCATTTTTTGTAGTGGGAAATATGGTCTCGGCTGCCACTGAGTTTAGTGTTCACCCTTGATGTTTGTTTCTTTATGGTTTTGAATGCATGTCGTTGGTTTAGTTGCTCTGTTTGCCTCTTCCGATCACACTCTGGAGCGTCTTATGGCATGTTTAGTAAAAAAAGCTGCTCATTCTGTCTGCTGTATTTATTGCTCATGTCAAGAAGTCAGTGCCACAAAGCTTTATCAGTCCCTGTGAGAGATGGGGAACATCGTGTGTGTCTCGTAACAAGCCTTCAGAGACTTCAAGACCTTAAGAAGCATTGCAAATCTGAAAATAATAGGAGGTTGAACATGAGACCGTATTTAATATTTCATAAGGAAATGATTATGTTTTGAATTGTATTTTAAACTTATACTATTTTATTTACGACTATCTGTAGGTTTAAAGAGTCGAATGTGCTCCTGTATTCAGGATGAATTAGTGATTTGTGATGTCTAGGATACAATATTTCATAAAAAAAGCTCAGAGAGAGATTTGAATAAGAATCATGGTAATATTTGAAAATCGATAAATGTTAATGCGTATTACAGATCACTTTAATATCCTGCCGGGAGGAATCTTTAGAAGCAAAGTTTAAACTGTAGCTTTCTGACTTTACAATTTGGTTTCAACACTATATGTTCTGCATAAAATGCTTAATAGCTCTGCGGACATATTTTTCATACATATTATAATTAGGTTTTATATAATTTTTGGGGGAAAAAGTTTTATTTTGCACACAGGTAAGGCTCTTGGCAGGATACATCACATTTTCTAGCTAAGTAAATGCAGCATTATCATCACTGCGTATTTGCGAATTATCCTCTAAGCTGCTGCAAGCAAATTTTAACACGGTGATGTTAATTTAAATGGCAAAATGTTTTCCTTATTTTATCATTTTTTCATTACTTTTTAATGTAAGATGCATATACTGTAACCCTCAAAATAATATATACATAAAACATGATGTGGTATATCGTTTATTTCCTCTTTCTTTCTGTCATCATTAACTCAGTCTGAGAAGAATTCTGGGAAATTGCATCTATTCACTTGCATTGGTTTTCTGGGTATACAGTAGAAGTGAATGAATGCTACTTCTTCACTACAACATTCTTCTGAATATCTTCTTTTGTGTTGTTGTTGTTATTAAATAAATTCACAAGAAATAAAAACAAACAGGTTTAAGGTCAAGTGTGTGAGTAAATGACACATTTTGTAGGGATTACTTTTCCTTTACGGACCATTTGGAATCTAAAATCAATCAAGGTTTTATATTATTGGCCTTCTTAATGTCAGTTAACGATTGGAACTTGTTTATAGAATTTATTGAATGCGAATAGTCATTTTTCAGCTTGTTGCATTAGCAATGCCCCTCATACATCTGTTTAGCTGACAAGTTGCTTTATTTTTCCTTGCCTCTGGGCACGTCGAATCGAGCAGTCTGGAGCACTGACTAGTACTGAAGGCCTCCCATCACTTTCTGATGTCTTAATGGACTAACAAACAATGAATAAATATTAAAAGGAAACTAGGATGAGGGAAGAAATTGCAATAATTGCTTCCTGTTTCATCCCCATTAAGACCTTAAGTGTGCTCTTTCTGAAGGGCCTTCATTGTCTTTACATTTTAAAGCAGACTTCATGAATAAACAGTCATTAATAAATTATGACTATATGTTGTGTAGGCCTGCTTGAATTATTTTTTATGTAAACTTGCAACGTATTTTAGTATTTATTTCGAACTACTTTACCATATATATTTCAGGTATGTAAAGGGGTAGTTCCTAGATTAGAATGGATTAAACATTGACATAAAACATTTTTTTTTATATGATTTACTCTATATGGTTTAATAAAACCTATTAACAAACATAAACTGACTAATGATAATTATTTTTTTACAAAAAACATAATGAACACAATAATATGAACACAACAGAATATATTTTGAGAAATGTCTTTTGGATTTATGTCCACACAATGGATGTTGAAAGGGGTCCAGTGTTTGCAACATTCTTCAAAATATCTTCTTTAGTGTTCTGCAGAAGAAAGTTATTCATAAAGGTTTGAAATGGAAAGAGATGAGAATAAAAACGGTCCCTTTTATTGAACAAATATATAAAAGCCGAACTCACTACTGCAACACATTTTCTTTAGTTTCTGAAGTTGAACTTCAGTCTAACTTCTATTTCTGCTCCTGTTTACTTTTGAAGTTTTACGACTTGACTTGTGAATGATAAATTGCATGTTCTTCTCCTCATTTGTTAGTCTCTTTGGATAAATGTGTCCGCCTAGTGATTAAATGTAGATGTATTCCAGTTGCATTAAAGGTTCCTCAGACGTTTTGCATTTGCCTTAACACATATTTTTAAAGGTAAGGGAGCTTCAAACATGCTTTAAATTTCTATTCAAGTTGCATGTTAAGCCTATACAGAATAGGAAAAGATCTCTTAGGGCCTTATAGCAGCATGTTTAATCATGTCTTAATGGACTGGTCATTATATTCTCAGGGGGAGCTGGTTTAGTCAAAGCAGGATTAGCTCATAACTCACACTGACTGCATTAGTGGGAGAATTCCCAGCTATTTATGCTTAAACACGGATTTTAACACAGCCTTTGCAAATATTAATTTTACAGTTCCCTATGGCACCACTAATAGATTTAAGAAACCAGCACATTGTTCTTTTGAAAAGCAATCTTGAGTTTGCTGTTATGGTCCTCTTAGGGGTCTTTACGTGTACTATTCTAACAGCAGCTTGTAGATATATTAAGATTATGTTTGTCTTTGAATAGGTTTATTTCGATTTACAAGCTCTGTTGTTATGGCTTTATTGACGGCACTTTGATGGAAAAAGGCAACGTAGGTCCCTGCTCTTACATGCTGCATACACGCTGTATGCATTAGGTTTGTTTACCCGTGGACTGATAAACCAATGCAAATAATTACAAATAAGCATGTTTCAGCATGTGCTTTTCCTGTGTGTGTCTAAAGCCGCCCATCAATCCAGATTACGTCTCTGTATGACAACATGCCTTTGACGCACTCATTTCTGTGCTCTCGAGACTGTCGTTCAACTGATGAGATAAATATTCATGAGGCACACAAGACGGTTGAAATTATATTGTACCTTATCATTCGTAACTTGAATAACTGATAAGGAAAGTAGGGGACTTTTGTGCGATTGTTTCTGTCATTTATTTATTGTGAGATGGAGAGGATTATAATTATATTCGAGTGATTTGGACTCAGGTATGGACAGCGTTCTCAAGTGTAATTTGAAGATGGAACTCGAAGTGCCCTTGTACGTGAAACTGACACTATACAACATTTTTCTTGATTTTTATTGAAGGTTTCTCAGTATGGAAATAATTATTCAAGAATAAAAAACACTGTCATCATTTTGCTCACCTTTAAGTTGCTTCTAATCTGTGTATATTTCTTGTTCTGAAGATATTTGAAAGATTGTATAAAACCAACTCCATTTATAGCCTTATTCCCCATATTTCTTAATTTTTTTGTTCAGTTCAAGATAAAATGAGATGTATTGTAGAATGTAGGAAAGCAAAAAGTTTTAAGGCAAATTTAATTTTTCCTATTAGTATGATAGTGAATCGGGTGTCACTGCATGATTCAGTTCGTTGCAGGTGTGGTAGTAGCTTGTATGCTGCCTTGTTTGAGACCCCCATATAGCAGCCCTAACTTCTTGCCCTCCGCAAATTTTGCACTTTTGATTATAAATCTTTCGGAAAACACATAATTATTTAGGCACACAAGGTATATTCAAGCTAAAGCTCCACTTAACACTGGTAATAATCAGTAGATACCCAAAAAAGACCCTATCTTCTATTCCTGATGTGGTTACTTGGAGGCTTTTTCACATCGATAATGAATTGTTGGTTGATATTATATGTCCTCTGCCCAATTTTTTACAATTATGAGTGAGATGTGTTCTTGTTGAGCTGCTGAGACGAATCAACTTTCGTCAAAGCAGTAAAAAACAATTAGCAAAAATAAAGTCAGTGTGTCTTCCTCTACTTGATGTTATGTTCTGTTTATTAAAAAAATCCATTCTCTGATGTTTTGTAATTTTTGAAAGTTTGGAAAATGTCTCATCAACAATGCTGGAATGCTTTTCAAAACAGACACTTGACCTTGTATTTGTGGCGATTGGTGTATAATCTGGTCCATCCAGCTGCAAAATGGCTTGTGATGTTGTGTTGTGTAAACCTAACTATCTCAGCTCAAAACCCCATTTTATCTTCAGATCATCAGCTTGCGATGGACAAAAATGTTGTGTATATGTACCACAGGGGGATTGTGCAGAGCGATGACCTTCTTCACCTTTGGGAAGCTATAAAAATCTAGCAGTTTCAGCCACAAATGAAGCAGTGATTCTGCCATCTCTCATTACTGTTAACAGTGCAGAGGTCACCCCACGCTAAAACCCCTGAAATTTTCCCAAATCCTTTTCAGCCTTTGAGACATTTGCACCATTTTTTATCTAAGGTCACCGTCGATGCGGTAAGGTCATCTCCAAAGGGAAACTGAGACTTTAACTTTAGCGTCCTGAATCTCCTGCTATATGAGTTTATATCTCTTAAGAGTCTTCGGAGGCTTGCGCGCAATGGTCGGGTTTAAGAGAATCTGTTTTGGTTAACAAGAAAAAGGCCTTTTAATTTAAGCTTAATAAGATCAACTGCAGTTTTGAATTGAAAGTATTGCGTTCAGGGCGATAATTAGATTCCATAGCAACTATAGCAATAAAAAGAAAGATAAGTGCTTGATAAGTGACTCGCTTCGTGATTGCAGCTGCTTGGCAGAAAACAGATTAATTATTCGTTGTTGTGCCATTGTACAAGGTTTAAATGTGATTGTTAGTCTAATTTCTGAAAGATTATTATCTCTCGAGTCGCAGCTTGCTGTCTTGTAACCTTGATTTATAGGCTTCACTACCCGCCTGGAAGGAAAATGGGATCTGTGGTAGAGGAAAGAAAGACTCCCTCTTGCATTGTTCAATTCCAAACTATTCTTGATTGATTCCTTGAATTTAGAATTGTGAGTTATTTTAGCTTGACTTCTCGACGTCTCAAGAGCGGTTGTGTCTGTGCCCTTTTGTTATATGAAAACTAGCCATCTTTTTCACCTCTCTCTCCTGCACCACCCTGTTATCCTCCTACGGTCATTTCTCTTCTTGAGATATTGCTCGGCAATATTCCTCTACCTCTCAATCATTCTATTTGCTTTCTCTCTTTCAGAACTGAGCTCGGAAAATGTGAGAACCTGCTTTCAGATCATCAATGCCTACATTTATCTCTCGGCAACAGATTTCTTACAGGTGGGTGCGAGAAAATAACAAACTTGAGAAAAGTAGTCCTTCACAGCTAGGGAAGATAGAAATTACGGCATAAATGAATTGTGATTTAACCTTATGTGCGCTTTCCTTGGAAGATAACTGTGGTGGAAATTTGAAAAGATTGCATGTGAGATTGCCGTTTGCAAAGATATTGACAACAAGTGGATGACCGAGGTTGATTAATGACTTTTATTGAGTCAGAAATAAATGGTAAAACTCGTGAATTTTCGTTTGGGCTGTAATTTACAGGAAATTAAGGGATAATTGCAAAGGTAAAAAATAACGTGAATAGGATTTAAGTTAGTTCACACTAAATGCGAATTAAGCCATTTGCACAAGTAAATTACATATAAAGAATGCGAAGACACAAAAGACAAACTCGTGGCAGGTCATCCCAATGACGCAAATAAAGTGCTGGCATTAGGGTGTCAAACAAAACCATGTTAATATTATGATGCCAGTTCTTATAAAAAAAGTATTACGTTTTCATATTACTTTATTTCCTGTGCCATGGTTGCATTTCAAGCTAGTGTACATCACACAAAGACAAAAAATACAATCATGACATTATGGCATTAAAACAATAAGAGACCTCGTAAAAATGTCATTAATATCATTTTAAACGAATATTTGATAGATAGACTGTACATGTGTCTGATGACGACAAATATTTAGAAAAGTTTTTAAATAAAGTAATTTATATGATTGATGATTATATTTATAATATTAAATATCATAAGAGAATTGTATCGTCATTGTTATTTTTTTCTAATTTGTTTTGATGTATGCAAAAAACGTTATTTTGGAGAATGTAAGCAAAGATACCTGTGCTGTAGAAAAAAATAAATGGTAGTCAACAATGCATAAAATATCCTCTTGTGTTCAATAGGACATGAAAATACATTTAAAATGATCATTTGAACAACATTTCCAATTCCAAATTTTTATTAAAAAATTAATAATAATAAATGATACATTTTTTATAAAAAGCAAATATTTAATACAATAACCATTCTTCTTCTCCTTCATGTACCTCTGGAATCTCCAGAACAATGCCGAAGCCCTCTGCAGATCTTTCTGTGAACTGCTGAATGACATAACAACAGAAGGACAAGTCCAGGTTTTGAAGGTATTATTCAAGCCCTCACACACTTTCACAAACAGCCTGATCAATCTTTCCCCTAACACTCTTTTTTGACTGTGTTTCTGACACACTGTGGTAAAATAAAGTGGCCTTGCTCAGCTGCAGAGTAATGACTGGAAAAATCATTCCTCATCTTTTTGCTTTGAATGGGTCACAGTTAGTGTTGCTTTTTGACTTCAAAAAAACTCTCCTCACTTACGCTTTCTTCAGCTTGTACACTCGAGCTCTGAGATCCGACAGAAGAGGCTCGCTTTTGTCCACATCCCTCACCATTCAAACACTTTTGATTTTCAGACGGTTTCTGCTTTCATGAAACGATATTTTATCAAATTATTTTCCACTGGTTTAATTAAGCCGCTTAGCATTGCCAGGAATGGGGTTTTATAGCACAGATGCTTGTTTTTTGGGGCTTGTACCGATGAAGTCTGACTGATGTGGGCATCAAAGTGGACTTTGTAAAGGTGGTGGGCACAGGATGCTGTAGATTCTCTGCCAGTGTGCTGCCATTAGAGATAAAGCTTTTAGCCGGGGTTTCCAGCTGGTCCTTCATAGGTTAGCAGATGCTCATCGGAGACCTCCAGCCAATTTGGAAGATAAAACAGTCTGTGCCGTAGAGAAAGAGATCGAGCTAGCATAGAAATGTTGGTCGAGTTTTGGATGTGCGTTTTTATCGTATTCTGGAGATGTTTTATTTTGTAATTTTGTAAAGGTAGTTTTTATCAATGTATATTTTATCTTTTATTTCTTAGTAGATAAGTGTGTGCGTTGCTCCCATTGTGCCAGCTATTGTAATCTTCCCATGAGAGTAAAGGTAATGTAATTGGAGAAAGACGAGCCCAAGGTTATCTGTAATATAACTTGGTCACAGTTTTCTAGAAGGATTTTTTTTTACAAAAATGTCTGTAGCATGACCCTTTGCATCTTCGTCCTATCTTAACGTAAAAGTAAAAAAAACATTTTAAAATAAAACTATTAACATTTTCTCTTTTGTGTTCAACACAACAACCAAAAAATATGCAATATGATCATTTTTGTCACATTTTCTCTGAATTAGTGAAAACAAATTCCAAATAAAAAGGAGCATTTACTGTTTTATTTACTGTAATTGCAAAAAGTGTCCAAATTGTAAAAATAATAAAAAGCATATTGTATATTCAAAGATGTTGATACTTATAAAGTCATTATTTTAAAAAGTTAATTGAAAGTAATTGTTTGATATTATAACCCTGACTTTAATGTGTCTGGGAAATTTGTTAGCCTACTTCCTAATAAAACTGTATTTTTTGCTTATTAAAAGTAGAAAAAACCATATCAAATGGTGTTTTCTCATCCACAAACCACAATATTGATAGTGGATTAAAAGATTTGTTAGACACACTTCCCCTCTGCCTTTGCAGATATCAAGCACACTTTTTGCACAGATTACTTCCGCCTCTTTCTATAATATTCAGCATGCATTACATGTCTGTATATCCGGTGAACCAGTAACTTGCCGGCAGACATTCTATTAACCTTACCGAGTATACCCTGCCTCTACTGCACAGGTATCATGTTTTATATGTAAATCATCAAGTACAAGGAAAGAAGCTTTGTAACTCAGTTATAAACTTGTTCATTTACATCAGTTGTGTCTGGAGGTGTTCCATGTATTTTATTGACATGTTTAACACCAACAGAAAGGCCATCTTCTCATAAAATCTGTTAAGATAAACTTAAGTCATGTAAAGAACAGGGAGAAACAGCAGGCCATTTTGTTCTCCTATGACGTATGTAAATTAAGATATTTTAGTTTAATGTCTTTTCATGACTGAAATCACCTTTTTCAAGTGGAACTAATCTGAAGCACTTCTGTTAAGAGTACTTGAAGATCAAACGCATTCTTTAATGTTTAAACATTTTGGTTTCATTTTTCACCATTGATTGAAAGACTTTGAGATTTATCATTTATTCTTGACTTGTTAGACTATTATGGTGTTTTAAAGTATCCCTGAGGTCTTCTAATCTATAACCATCAAAAATACACATTTAAACTGATAGTTCACCCCTACATGAAAATGATGTAAGGAGTTATTCTCTAGTTGTTTCACACCAGTATAAATGTATTTGTTTGGTTCAACACAAAGACATAAGCCTCATAACCAGAGAGGTCTTTGAACACATTGACTTCCATAGTAGGAAAATATAGAATGGTTACTGATAATACCCCAGAACCTTTTGGTGTCATTCATTCTTCAGATTTTTTCCTACTATCGAACATAACTTGCTAAAAAATACCATGAACAATAAATGATAGAATGCTTCAATGGTGCTTGAATTAAATTAAAATATGTATTTAAACACTTTAAACTATTAAAACAATTATTATTCTGTTATTGCAAGTTTTATCGTTATGTGCCTATTATGATGTGCACTTTTGTGATATATTGTGCTGTCCTAGAAAAAACAGTCCAAGCATAGTGGTTATTATAACAATGTTATACATTACGTTTACATGTTTTATCTTTATTTAATATCTGACTACACAATATTTTTCCTCTGTTTTGTACGTTTAAAAGATTTGGAAAAAAATATTTTAAAGCAAATGGATAAATACGTTTGCTATCTCAAATCAAATACATCAATACATATGACAATGTTCCACACATTGGATATTGCAAAAACAACTATTCATATGATTCATAAAATTTGTTAGTGTTTAATAGTTTTTGGCCTCTCATCCAGCCCTGCCAGAGCATCCAGAGGGAAACATGTTGTCGTTTGTGATTGATTTGAAGAACAAACTATGCGTCTGGAGCAAGTACAAGCTTGAGCCCATGGGGGCGTCTTTATGAATGTAACACACTTGACCACTCGCAAGTGTCATCCTGTCAATGCACACTTCCTCTACTGTTACAGTAACCCTGAAAGTGCCATTTCCCAGGTGCAGTCTGCACACGCTCTGTGTAAATTGGAGGCAAGATGACTAAATAAAAGGCAAACCAAACATATATTGAGGGCAAAGGATTTTGCCACTTGTTTTCTTTTCCTCCTTCACACTTGAAAGTCATTGTAGTGGCTTAATTCCCACAGCGGTTGGCGAAGGCTTTGCCAGCTTGGGCTTTATTCTCGACCGTGGCTGCAGTCCAGACACATCAGAAGCATTAGTTTCTACATCTTGTATCTAAATTACTCTTTTGCAGTCTCTTAAGTGAAGTTCTGCGCTCTGTGCCAGACAGTTGTGCAGGCAGCATAAAGAAAACCTTGAAAGCTGCTCATCGATGGTGCTGTCTTACACAAAAGTGGAATTGGAGGGTAATAGGCCCAGAGTTCTTCTCAGACCAGTGGTGCTTTAGTACGACTACAGTTGCCTTTGCCCTTTATTAAGAGAAGTGATAGGGTTTGAGAAATTGGATGTTGCTATAGGTTAAGTCTGGATTATACAGGCGGACATATTGCTTTAATATTTATTATTTACATTTAGTCATTTAGCAGACGCTTTTATCCAAAGCGACTTACAATAGTCGAGGAGACAACGAAGCGATAAATAGCCGATACAACAATAGGTGAACAAGTGCTACAACAATGCTACCAGGTTACACAGAGAGAGAAGTTACAAAAGATTTTTTTATTTTTTTTGATAGAGTGAGTAGGTTGGAAAAGAAGTGAGTTAGTGAGTTAGGTGTAGCCGGAAAAGATGAGTTTTTAGGAGTTTTTTGAAGATAGAGACCGAGTCTGACAAGCGTGAAGCCAGAGGCAGATCGTTCCACCATCGAGGAACTGAAGCAGAGAACGTTCGAGAGAGAGATTTCTTACCCTTTTGAGCTGGTACCACAAGTCTCAGCTCATTTGCGGAGCGCAGAGATCTTGAGGGCCTATATCTTTGCATTAGTGAGTTAAGGTAAGTGGGTGCTGAACCGGTGGTGGTCTTGTAGGCAATATATATTATAAATATATATTGTGGATATTTATACTTTTAAAAGAAATATCACAGGAACATCTTCTGCATGGGGTTTTATACTGTATGTTTTGAAATATATATGTTTTATGAGTAAATATTAGTCATACTGAATGCATAACTATGTAGAGTTATATTAGTGTAAGAAAATTTATAGATACAATTTACAAAATTATGAAACAATGCAAAAATGTAATTACTATTATAAAGTACTGGATAAACTCCTGGTTTTATGGTTTGTGGTTGATGCGTACGGACCATGTTCTTCTGTTTGGATTGCATGTGATCCATGGACTACCTTAATGTTTGTTCATCGTAGAGTAAAAGAGATTTTCAGCACATATGCTTTCTCCGTCTCTCTTTTCCTCTTTCTCCAGTATCTCGACGAGTACAGCATGAAAGTGCATTCTTGCCTTTATTTAACTTGAAGGGATAATCCACGCAACGCACAAAACACTTTCATAAATCCCTTCCCCGGTTGTTCTAGACATACATTTACTCAAATAAAGATATTTGGAAGAATGTTAACGACTTACATTCCCTGATCACTTATGTCTACAAAAGCATTACATTAAAATGGTAGTCAGATGTGCCCTTGAACTATTTGCTGTATTCTTTGAAATATCTGATTGTGTTTTCAACAGAACTGATTCAATATTTCTCCTACTTTGGTAGACGGTGATATTTCAGAAATGTGTGTTCTTTTAAATTCAGCAAAACAAAGAAATTTAAACAGATTTGGTACAACTCATGAATTACATGAACAACCTATGAATTACTATTTGTAATATACAATTAAAATCTTAAATAATGTGCAAATTTTGTCGCATTTGAGAAGTAGTTCCTCTGAATTACTTTTATTAACTATTATTAATGATTCATTCTCTAACGTTTGCCTCATTCTAGGTCACTAAAGTTATGTAAAGCAAACTTTTTTCATAAAGTTGTCCCAGCAACTCACAACCCAAATGATTATTATAATTATACTCTTGCAGTTGTGAATCGGGGTAAGGAGACAGATCTGAATTTAATTCACAGCTTTTTTCATGCTAAATCACTGATTTTAATTGTACATTTTAAATGTAAAGTTATAAATGTCAGGTTAAGGCTAGTGTAGCTCTGCATTTTACTTTTGCTTTTAAAATATACTTAAAAGCATTTTGACTATATCAAAGGTGTGGTCTTTGAATATACTTAACATATAGATACATATAATAATTAAAAAGGATTTAAACACTAAGGCAGAGAAGCTAAGTTATGACTCACACTTTGGATAAAAAGCTGAACATCAAACCCAAGCATGAACTTTCTAAAGACACATCAGCAGCTCACTCCAAAGAAGTCTATGCAGTTTCTTTACCGCGGTTCAGCTGTAGTTCAGCTTATATATATATATATAAATTTTCCTCTGTTGTTCTAGTGTTGAAGATTGTTTGATACATATCTGAGCTGTTGTTTTCCAGTTGTTGTGTAACAACAACTAATTTAACATTAAGTAAATTGAACATTACATTTTTACATTAAATTACTTTAAATTAATTTCCTATATGAAATGATGAAATGTATTTTGTCTCTCTCTTTTTTCCACAGGTTGTTGAAATTGCCATCAAAGTAAGCCCTATACTGGGCTCCCATATGTTTCAGACTCTACTGCCGTCTGTTATACGAGGGATTGTTGAAGGCGAAGTAAGTCTTAATGCTATATGATAACCTAATTCCAGGGAAATTGTTGCAGTTCTTGTTTTCAGTGCTTATAAATGTGTTTGTTTGACTACAGAGGTACCCGGTAGTAATGTCTACATACCTGGGGGTGACAGGTCGCGTTCTCCTGCAGAATTCAGGCTTTTTCACTGCCCTTCTCACACAGATGGCTGCAGAATTCAACCAGGAGGTAAAAATGGCTGCCAGCCCACCGGCATCTGCTTGCCAGATAAACTGGTGCCACTTGATCATTTAAATATAAAAATTGATAGGAATATTCCTGGGTGCTGATTGGACAAAGTAGCAATTAATGCAAATAAAATTAGAAGAATGAGTTAAAAAAAGATGATTTGCAAAGTTCAAATGCATTCCACGGAAAAGATCACAAGCAAAAATACTCAAGTTCCGCTTTTTGTTTCTGAAAGCAGATCCTACTGTAATTTGGTCCCTGTGGATTTAGACGCCTTGCCGAGCCGCCCACGCCAAGTTTTTTCATCTCAACCCCGCGCTCGGTCTCTAGCACCCCCACTTGCTAAATAATTGAACTCATTGGCTCTATCGTTGTCTCAGCACATCTCAGTGTTCTCCATAATTTCTTCGGTCTTAGAAATATCTATCCCACTGAGATTCCATTATTTACAGTATCAGCCAAATAACTTCAAAGTTGGAGCTTTTAATATATTAACCCTGTCAGGCAACTCGAAGCACCCTAATGTTTTTCCTTTTCTCTTTTGGAGAGTGTATTAATCTTGTTTTTCAGCCTGTGCTTCACTTATTGCACCGGTTAAAGGAATAGTTCACCCCAAAAGGAAATTTCTGTCTGCATTAAATTGTTTTATTGCCAACCTGGGTGGATTTTCTACGTCTGTTGAGTGTAAAATGAGCAATTAATAGTGACTAAAGGCCACGAAGTTCCAAAAAGTGAAAGTATATTTTTTGGATGACCTTGTAGATGCAATTTACTTTAGATTGAATTACAAAATAGCATATAAAATAAAGTTTAAAGAAAAGTGCTCCAAAAAATGTCCATTCTTTCATGATTTACTCAACCTCACATTGCTCTTAACCTGTATAAATGTCTTTGTTTGGGAGATATTTCAAAGAACTGAAATACTTTGAGGAGGGAGTCCAAAAACATTTTTAAATCTCTGTCAAGATTTCTCACCCCCAATGTGTAGAAATTCTCTCTTTAGTTGAAAACCAAAAAAAAATCATATTGGCAGAACGATAGCAACTGAGAATTTAGAATTTATATTTTTAACCTCATACACAGCAGATGTTTAACAAAAACAAAATGTTAATTATTGATTATCTCCTGTTTGTCACAGGCAGACCAGCTCCTGGGAAGCATTATTGAAATGTGGGTTGACCGCATGGACAACATCACCCAGCCGGAGAGGCGGAAGCTTTCTGCTCTGGCTCTCCTGTCACTTTTACCGTCTGAAAATGGGTTAGTCATCTTACAAATGCAGCAGCTTCTTCCTGTCACATTTGTATGCAGATCTCTCAGGCTTGTATACAGTATTGGTTTGGAAAGCTGTACAAATTATAACATTTCTTCCAAAGCCTTGACATTTCGCTTTAGAGAGCAACGTTATGCAACATTACTCTATAAAAGTGCCATACCGGTTGGTATCTCTCGTGTGGGGTGACTGATGTCAGCGATGCTTCCATTATCATGCCTTGTCACTCGACGAGATTACGTGTCTTGTTGGAACATTGAAGTTAAAGCCATTATGTATGGGACTGTGATTTACATTTGGTTGTGATATCAGCTGCCAGATTACCTGTGAGAGGAGATAAGTAATTTTTCCTGTAATGTTACATGTCATTTAAAATCACATATTTTACAGTTCAGTTTATCTGGACCTCTTCCCTGGCTTGAAATGATTTTATACAAAATTCTCAGAATTCAAGGCCAGCACATCTTAACAGTTCTACTTCATATCTGTCGACTTTTGTAGACAAAATACAGCTGTCCAACATAGTATTTTTTATTAGATAACATAATTGATTTGCTTTATTTCTTGGACCAATACTAAATAAAAAGGATTCCAGCATTTTTCAAAACCTTCCCAGGACGAGACCTTAAAGTGACAGGTCATGCAAAAATATTCAAAATCTGTCATAAATTATACACATGCTTGTCCTTCACCTGCATTACTTTCTTTTGCAAAACAGAAAGTATGTAGTCTAACAGCAGTGGCACCCATTCATTTTTATTTTATGGACACAAGTATTGCAAGTAAATAGTTTCCAGTTCCCAGAGTTATTCCAAATATTTTATTTTGTGTTTTGTAGAAGAAAGAAAGTCATGCATGTTTGAAATGCCAAGGCGGTGAGTAAATGATGACATTTTGTTTGAACTATTACTTTAACAATCTGGTTGATGAAAAGTGTACAACTTACTTATACTTATGTTAGATACTTTAGTCACAACTTCCATGGTTTACTATTATTTTGAAATGTAGAAAAAAACAAAGAAAGAGTAATCCTAAACCTTTGAGCAGTAGTGCATATTTTTAACGTTTGTAAAGCTTAATCTTTAAGCCAATTCATCCAAATAATAAAAACTAAGCAACAAGAAGGGTTCATATAGAAGTTGTTCTCAACAACCCTTCTGTTTTCTAACAAAAAAGCATTTGAAAATACGTTCAAGGAAAAATGTAAGAGACCATTCCAAAGTTTTAGTCCATGCCTTTCAACAAATCAAACCTCAGTATTGACAAATTCATCCAATATCCATTTGAAGACTGACAGCATGACGAAACACATTACGTTATCTCATAAAAAAGGCAAATATTTGAACTTCTATTATTTCAAGAACTTCAGTATTTAAAATACCGAGTATCCTTTCTGTTATTTTGGCCTGCTAAAAAATAATAAAAGAAACAGCATTTTATAAAGCATTTGGTAGAAAATGTACAAGATGTTCAAAGAATGAACGGAAACCCTTTTTATTTTACTGATTAAGCTTCCCAGAGATGTAAAAAAGGCCATTTTATTAGGTAGTGCACTCTGCACCCCATCAGGCATTGCGAATGAAATAAATCAGAAATGACAGTATGATATAAACCCCAATCTATAAGCAAGTCTTTACTTACACATGTGCATGCAAATATGGCAGCTGTCATAAATCTTTAAATGTCTCGTGAATATGGAGGATAAGTCGTGAAAGCGTTTTACATTATCATTAAAAAGCCATTTCTCCATGCTGGAAATGAATAAGGTTTAAGAGCTCCTTACTGTATTTCCGTGCTTGTAAGAAATTGAAATATTTAAATGTTAAAGTTGCAGTACCAGAACCATATGTTACTTTTATGTTCTCCCAAATGTTTTACGGTGAAGGCTCGGGAAATAAGGATTTAAAATAAATGTATCTTAAAACTAGGGTAAATAGAAACTCCTTATTCACATTTGTCATTACAATAGAAAATGTTGAGTCGTGAATGTGTGAAAGTGCATCAGCATGTCTCTGCATGCAGGCTCATGTTTAAACCGCACAACCCTCTGTTCCCTGTTTGTCGCCAAATCATTTCGCACTCCGATTCGTCTCGTCTATCGCATGCATCCGCACATCCTATGTGCATATCCGTCTGTGCATGCTCCCGGAGCGAAGCCCGGGATTACGGGATGACGTTGGGGACTGGAATGAATTGCGATGCAGCGGCAGGTCTGTTGTCACCTTATTTCATTGAGATTGATCGTACAAGCCACTGTTCTATGAGATCAATAATGACATCAATACCAGGGCCCTTCATTGTCAATCTCTCTCCCACCTCGAGCAGTGATTACCTGGCAGCGATGACAGCTCCATCTTGGTCTTGTTTTGCTTCTCTGGGTCTCAGGGCTTTGCTGTGATGTACAGAAGTGGCTCCAGACCGAGTCTGCAGGGGGAGCAGGATAGTCATGTGTCATCACGCTTTGTAGAAACAGCCTGAATCTGTGAGGCTGAGAGGTTTTCTGAGCCTTGGTCTCTAAAGCACAGAGGCATAATGGGTGTTCGGCCATTATTGGCACATCTTGCTTTGTGCTGACATGTAAACAGATATCCTGAAAGTGACTTTTTTCCTCGTTTACGGATCCTCGTGTGATTTCAGACGAAGTTGACAAAGTTAAAATTAATGTGATTGTCTGCCTAACATCTAACTCTTGTGTTTAATTTGAGTTTAAATTAGTTTTCTTTCTCATTTTGTTCTATATTTTACATTGTTTCTAGATACCAGGGCTGTACTTTTATTTAAAATAAAATGTAAAAAATAAAAGTTGCAAAAGTGAAACAAAAACGTATGGGTTACTTTGCACTTTTGCAACTCCTAGCCTTGACCTTAGTGGTCAAGAAATATGAGACAGTTCAACGGCCCTTATAACGCAGGCCCAAATTTCCAAAATAATTGCTATTGAGTTTTTCTCACAGTCCTTTATTAGAGCCATTTTAATAAATGAGGCGTTAGAATATTGCAATATACAAACTAATTTTAGGAGCAAATTGTGCTCCACCAGTAAACAATCGCTTTTCAAATGATTGTTTTTTTAATCTGTTTTGGACTTGAGCGACTGAAAATGATGAAGGCTGAATCTGAAAGGGTATTTAGCCGCAGCGACAACCTCGCGTGAACCAGGCATGGCATATTAATTTTCACAGGCATTCAATGGACTTGAATGAAATCCTCTCATCCTGCTATTTACTATTCTATATGCTCGAGTCTGACGACACTGTTTCTGAACAAACACTTGTGGCAGACATTGAATGTTTCTTCCAGTAGGATAAATTTGTCATAAATAATTTCTCTACCCAATCGAGCTTAACAACGGGTGATGACGGCAGTGAAACGATGCATTTGTGTCTGCTTCAGTTATTGGGAGAGTAGAACAAACTGATAATCGTAATATTGATGTCATAATTTTTGTACAGCTGTTACACTTTTCAGAAGATATTTCAAAGAATGATGGGAACTGTCACCCATTCACTTGTATTGGTTTTGTTTTCATAAAATAGGAGTTAAAGGGTGCCACTGCTTTTCTATTACCAATTTTATTCAAAATATCTTCTTGTACAGAGGGCCTTTATTCTATTTCAATTCTGTTTAAATAGGAACATAAAATGAACTCGGACAAACCGGTATGCGTTATGGTAATGAGAATATTAGCATTAAAAGCATCAAATACTTAATTAAATATTTTCAATATTTAAATTATGGTCTCTGCAAGGTAGTAAACACAATTATTTTATTAAAATGACTTGCGTTTACAAATAGTTTGTTTTTTAATTAAAACATGACCCTGCCTGAGAAAAGGCAGCTAAAGCATTTCTTACACGCAACATCATTCTTCACAATGTAAGGAATATTCTGTCTGAATATAACATTGATATCTTCAATATTGACTGAGTAAGACAAGGACTAAGATTGAAATAAAAAAAAAAATTCTGTTTTCTCAGAATTTGATTTTCCTACTTTAGCCTTTTGTTCACAGGTAGGGTCACAACTATTTACGGCCATGATGTTTCAGTAGTTTTCAGTCGAGAGAGTGGCCCATATCCCTCATAACTTCAAAATATATCCATATCTTTATCTTAATATAAATTTATAATGCTCCCTTATAAATATGTATCTTTAAATAGAAAAATTATTTTTGTTAAGTCACATTTTGTGTCCCTTCTTTCTCAAAAAAAAAGATTTATTAAAACTAAGCTGCAAAACATGCAATTTTAAGATTTAACTATACATTAACCCTGCACATTTACCTTTTAGCTATTTCTTTTTTGGGAGGATATTCCTTAAATCCCCAAAGAATTCGACTTGTAAGCGATAAAATTGAAAACAGCGATGCTGTTGAAAACTCAGTAATGACGGCAAAAAACAAACATTTTGTGCCTAAAGGTAGAAAATTGATAAAGTATATTTGATCCTAAACATTGTTCTAGGAAATGCATTACTCCTTCACAAATGGCCTGAGGTTTAATGACCTGAAAGTGCTGGATTGAGAAAGTAAAGGCCATATATTCTGCACCTAGGCAAGTGATAAGAAATCTTTAATATGTTACGTCTTCGATGGTCACTGCTACGCTTCTTGCAGCTTCAATATCATTGGATTGAGATAAGATTGCGTGCTACTTTCTATTATACTACAAAAACTCATATTAAAGCAGTAAACTTTATTAAATGCACACCTGAGAAGTAAATATATATTGTGTTTAGAGAAGTTTCTGGGATATGTGCAGGCATATTTGCTTAGCCTGACATCTTTGCAAAGGAACTATTTAGCATTTCTTAATGGTTTTGAATTTGACGTTTTAGTAAGAGATGAATAAGATATAATATAGCCCCTAATATAAGGGCTTTTAGTTTTGGATTAAGGAATCACTCCCTGAAGACGAGCTGTGAGTGGCACACGTCATGTCATGTTGAATTTCACATAAGCCTCCTTTCATTCCTGAACGTTTTCTTCTTATTAAGTCGTATCGGTTGGTCTCCCCCCCCACTAGCTTCAGTAACTCATCATCCGTCTCCATTTCAGCAAAGCAGAGATCTGATTGCTTTGCTCCTGAAACGGTATCGACTGCTTCATTTCACCAACATGTGTTGCACTGACCTTCCTTATCTGGCTTGTCATTGAACGCGAACAGATCCAAAGCGACCGAGGAATCATCCCTCTTCTAAGTAGAGTTTGAGGGACATCATGTGTTTCTGTTTTTATGAGTGATAAATTAACCAATTAGTATCAGACATTGGCGACCGGTTCGGGAGGGTTTTATTGAAGGGCATGGTAACAGGAAATTTGGCTCGGTCGCATATGATAGGAAAGAAGTCTGCTAGGATTCATAAAGATCACTTAAGGTTAGGACTATAGGATGTGTTCATCCGTAATGTCAAACATGGCGTGATTTCAAGGTTGTGCTGCAGTGGCCACCCGCGCTGCGTCACAAAACGTAAAGCTCACCTGCATAAGGCATTTAATCTAATGAATGTCTTTAGAGTTATTGGCAATAACTGTCTGCGATTATATATATGTTCTAACATTCAGATCCCTTGAGTGTACTTTACATTTGAACAGTCAGTTAGATGAGGATTGCTGTTAAGCTTATGATTATGTTCTCTTTGCATTGAAGAGTGAAGACGTTTCTAGGCTAAAACTGCTTTTCATTAGATCCCATTTTTTTATACTAAAATCTTGTTTTGTCTTAAAATATTACATTTATTTATTGTAAAAGCTTTTAATCTTAGTAACTTGGTGTAACACTTAGTTAAGGCTAAATGTAAGATATCAAGTGACTGTTCACCTAAAAATGACAAGCCATCATTTGCTTCTCCCTTTTGTCCTTTCAAACCTCTATAACTTTCTTTTTTCTCTTTAAACCTATTTTAAATATATATATATATATATATATATATATTATTTTTAAACACAAAATAATATATTTAGAAGAAAGTTGGTAAACGAACAGGAGTGGCACCTGTTTACTTCTGCTCTATTGACATTAAACCAAAGCAAATGGATGGGGCCAGTTTCCAACTTTGTTCAAAATATGGTCATTTGTGTTCTGCGGAAGAAAGTCGCACATGTTTGAAATAGGTAGAGGAGGAGTAAACAGCAGTCACTTTCTCAATTGTATTGTCAATCATGGTTAAGCGTTCATGTAAATACTATTGCTTGAATTTGGGGCTTTCACGTATCATTATTCACATACTGGTATCAAGAATTTATAATGATCTTAATACAATTTGAGGGAAAAATCTCGGCTTGCATGGAAATAACAGTTGTATTGATACGGAAACATTTTTTAACAGTGGTTCAGTTTACACAAGTGATCTATATGCTATATGATCATATGTGCAAAATATAACACTGTAATGTTCATCTATATATTAACCTGGTATTAATAGTCATGGTTTTATATCACTGTTTTTGACAATAAAGGTATGACATCTCTTTTTTCTCTTAAATATATATAATGAATGTATTATACGTTTTGAATTTCACATTTTTAATTGAATTATTATTTATGTTATTATAACATAAATAATGTTATTATATTATTTCACTTTTTTATTAAAGTGATAAGATTAATATAATAAAAATTCTGAAAATCAAGGCTAGAAATTAAGAGTTGTTAATTATTAAATTAACCAAACTTATAATATGCACAAAATAGGTGATGTTATGATAATTTATGAATATTAATGTTTTTATTGATACTACACTTTTTTATTTTACACAAGAAAATACAGAAAGCCTATTTCCTAAACATTGATTTCAATCTATGACATGGCCTTATTCAGCAAAATATATCAAGATTATAGATTGTAATATTAATGATATATTAAAGATTGTAACAAAAAGTGTTTTACATTAGATAAAATTGTATTACATAAAAAACAAACATGACCTCATTTAAATGTTCAAATTTGCAAGTTTTGTTATTCTGACAAAAGACTAAATCCTGTGTGTGTAATTGCTCATCTAATTCTTTTACAGTTCGTGTTATAGAAGCACTAAAATTTCCTCTGTGATCATTTCTCAGCGTGATCCAAGACAAATTCTGTGGGATTGTTAACATCAGCGTGGAGGCGCTGCACGATGTTATGACAGAAGACCCTGAGACTGGTACCTTTAAAGAGTAAGCTTGATTCTCTATTTCTCTCTAATGGTTCTTCTCATGTCTAATGACCTGGAACATACTGGACAAGGGCACACGCTGTCATGTTCCAGTGTTTAATGTCACGTCCTCAATGCTGGCTAAACCAGATTCATACCTGACGTCAAAGGAATTATTTTCTACATGTCTTGATGGTTCATAGTCCCTTTAGTGATTCACCAAAGTCCAACTTCTCTCTAGAAAATGCAATGTCAACATATGCTTAATTTACAGTTAATACAAAAATGAATGCTTAAGCTTCATTTAAGCTTTGAGATGTCCTTTTTTCATAGTGTAATATAATATTTATCATGCGTATTTATTAATTTATAAATCACCATATTTATGTTATTAAGATTTTAAATGATTGTATAATGCAATTTACTCTAATTACAATAACAAATACAGAATCAGAATGTTTTTGTATAGCTACTGGATATATGACACATAAGACAAATACTTTGTCCATTTAAGGAAGACATGTTGCTAGACGGAGATATATTTTTTGTCTTTGTTTTGTATTATCAATGCCAAAATAGTAACAAACAAAATGTCATTTACAAATTCAAAGAATAATTTATTGGTGTGTCTATAAAAAACACAAGAATATCAGAAAAATATTCATCAGTAAAAAAATAAATAGAAGAATGAATGAAAAAGAACAAGAAAAGGACAGTTACATACTTCAAATAAGTCCAAATTCAGAGCTAATACTCTGGCAATGCGATGCACCTTCAGGCAGTTCTTTTATTATTTAGACAAGCCGTGAATACGTGGAATAGGTTGTTCGCAATCACGTGTTTCTGATGACATGTAAACTTCAAATGGAGAGCAGGAAGTAAATAAACATAATGGTTAACAAAGAGGAAACCGCATATTGTTATGGATTAGAAGCTTATACTAATCAGTACGAACAGAAATCAGAAAAATGTGTTGGATGGGACCCTTATATGATGAAGAGGATATTCCACCGAACTGAAATATTTACCTGCCATCTAGACAGTTTATGTCAGCAACTTTCCAGTCCTATAGACATCTTTCTACATACACACACATCCCAAGTCTCCCGGAAGTAATGGGAATCACCTTTATATCAATAGTAGCTCTTTGATGCCAGCGAATTGGATAAAATGTCCCGGACTTAGATCAAGCAAGCAAGAGCCTGCACTGGAGACATAAGGTCTGCATTGTGCAATATATAATGTACATATCTCTCAAAGAGCCACAAAAAGTCCTTTAAAACACGAATTGGCCCATTGTGCTTCTCCCGACTGCAAACGCAGCTTCTCAGTCGATTCCTTTACATTTTTACCTCTATGAACAAGACTTATCATACACCTTCATTGTACTCATATTGTATACGTTATGATCTTATAAAATGCATCATTTTTTTTTGGTGGCAAACAATTTAGAGTCTTTCCACCTAATCAACACATACTATTCTAAAGTATGGAAAGTGTAAGACGCTAGTAATACGTCTGATACGTTGGTAGAATACATCATACTGTAATGCCATACAGTATCGTTGTTATTTATTGTTTGGTTGGTGTGGTAAGTTTGTCATGAAATATGAAAGATAGCAATGCGGCCAGTAATTTATGACTTCAGGATTAGGTGCCACACTCTAACGGTTATCACCTGAGGCATTTTATCATTCCAGGCCGGATGGATACACAATCTGCCTCATACATACTTCAGAAGAGCATTCATGAACACGGTTAGAGTTTACACAGGCGAAGAACGGAAAGACACGACGGTTTAAAAAAATGATGCGTAACATGAATGTCATTTCTCTGCTTCACGCCGGATCGCTTTTTCACATGCACGCACGTTTCTCGACCTAACAGCCTCTCTCTGGTTTCCTGTCCCCTAGTTGCATGCTGATGAGTCAGTTTGAAGAGCCGAAGCTGACGGACGATGAAGAGCCTCCGACAGAACAGGACAAGAGGAAAAGGCTGGTGAGTGGCTGAGTGTTGCTCGGAGGTCACAGATGTTACCAGCTACCACTGAAGTGCTCTGTATTGAACGAAGTACATGAAACGGATTTGATTCACTTCATTGCTTCTTCAATGCATAGATTGACACAAACATAGAGGTTAAATAATATATTATATATTCAATACCTCAATAGAAATATAAACAAGGGTGTGAACTGTTGGTTTGTGGCAGCCGGAGGTGGTACTTTGGATACCTCTCCATTCCTTTAGTAGTAGTGCAAGTAGGGAATCTTTAATTCACAATGAACTGTAATTTTTGTAATCCACCTACAATGGTTAAACGGTCGAATTTATTGTATTTTAATTCTTTTTTTTAATCGTCGGCGTAATTTGATGTTCCTGGTGGTATTTGATACTTTTAGGCATTAGACGGATCGAAATGAAACACAGTTTTGAACTAGCAAGCCTTGACCTTTTCTTAGTGGTCTTATGTAACTGTAGAGGTGGAAACATAAATGTTTGAGACAGAAATGCAATAAATTACAGTTCCAGTTTGGAAAAGGTGGACATGTGAAATTACAGTTAGTGCTGTTGTTTAAAAAAAAAAAGGAAATGTGGATTTGTTAGAGAACCTTTAGATGTTGGTTACTTGTTTCACATTTGACATCAAGAAATATCTAATACCTGTTTTATGCCCTAATGTGATCTTTAAAAGTACCTGTGATATATGTGTACACTGACATACAAAGTTTAAAGTGACAGTTCATCCAAATCGAAACTGTGTATTATTTACGCCCCTCTTTTCATTTGAAACCCTTAGGACTTTCTGCCGCAGAACAAAACAAAGAATATTTTGAAGAATGTTCAAAACAGGCACCCGTTCACATGCATTGGTTTTGTTTTAATACAATTGAAGTGAATGGTTGCCAATAAAATATGGGTGCCAGTTAAAATATCTTCTTTTGTGTTCTATAGAAAGTCAAACAGATTTGCAATGACAAATTGGTTGAACTATTATTGCTTTGGCGCACATTATTAAGACGTTTTAACACAGTTGTTTTAACTGTTAAAAAATTTTCTAAACTCGGATCAGAATATTTGCAGGTGATTTGAGCCGACTCAAGAGTCCAATACAGAGTAAGAGTACGTGCATTTATCAGTTAGTTTAGAAGGCCGTTCTTTTTGTTATGGATAATTGAACTTCAAATTAAATCCAGATGGGACGTTTAACAAAAGAGAAGTAATTTGTGTTCTTAATAAAATCTAATTGGCATTAAAGCTCCATATAAGAAGTATTATGGACAATCAAAACACATCAAATAAAGCATAGTAATCATACATAAAAAAATAACTGAACGCCTTTTAAGAGATTTATATCAATTCCAAATAAAAAAGACACTTAAAGGTAAAATAATGTCCTTGTAATTCAAGCTGAATAGCATCTTGTTGGCAACACAGAGGTCATTGGTTTGATACCTAAGGAACAAGAATACTGATAAAAGACTTTTTTTCTCTTACAAATAACACAAAAGATGAGAGATGGATACAGAGCAGCAGTGTTACATTGATACAAAACCAATAGAAGTTAACGACTGCCAGTTACCAACATTCTTCGAAATATCTTCTTTTGTTGTCGGCCAAAGAAAGCCATACAGGTTTGAAATGGATAGAAGCTGAATAAATGATGGTCTTTACATGTTTGGATGAACTATCTCTTAAATGTAAATGTAAAAAGGTTTTAGTGTTTAGTTCATTTATGTTATGTTTTGATGCATGTACTTGTCTGAACCATAACAGTAGCCAGATTGCTTTGTCTCAGCTGGAGTAGTATGCAACAGCGACTGTGGCTGTGTATTGAATTATGTTCACCCTCCTGCCGCGAGACGGGACGGATGCGAAGGGGGACAGGGGTTGTGAGCAGGGAAAACAGATAAAGAGAAAGACTCCCGGAGCAATCAGTCCCGGCGTAACAGGCGACTGGGGCTCTGAACAGTCAGTAGATAAAGTCAAAGAGATGTATTACGCTACAAATCTCCACCGACACGGCCAGGGTGTTAGTTCCTGCCGGTTAATGATGCACAAAATGGATTAAAGCCAACAACATGTATGTGTGTGTTTTATATCACTGTTTGAGAACTAATGCAGGTTTAGGTTTAAAGAGGTTTATTTTAAATAATCCCAGATATTAGGAAAGAATCTGTCACGAGGAGGATGGAACGAACAGGCCGCTATTTGTGCGGTCATCCGGTGCAAAATTGGTTGCAGCAGCTCTAGAAAGCGGGTGGCTGGCATTTTAACCTTTTTTCCCAAACTGTTTAACCTGTCAGTGGGGTTGTGACTGATGTCCGCTGTGCATCATTGCCATTATAAAAAAGAAATGAAAGTGAAATGGTTTCAGCTCTGTCCTTTATAGGCGGGCGGCCGTTGTTTTTATTGGATATATTTAAGTTAAGTCTCATATGGATGTGTTTGCCAACTGTGTATTTGCGATTAAATAGACGCAAGTCATGACATATTTTCATCTGACTCTTACTGTAAAGAAATACGACCAGCCTCAAAGAATAATTGAATACGTCATTCTGTTTGAAATAGATTTGAAAAGTTATTGGTTGAATATCTCAACAAGCAATCTTTTTTATTAATGCTTTAAACTATTGGTGTAACAGCCAATAAGAAGGTTTAACCCCACCACCCGTTTTTGTCAATAACTTGCTTGTTTTGTAATTGTTTTAATGCTTTATAAGTTTTAGGTCAATCCAAACATAAATGGAGTTTAATCTGTGTTGCAGTATTAAATTGAATGCATTGATTTAATGGCCAGTTTTGCTCTGGTTTATTACCCATCATACGAAAGTGTGCCATGTCTGTTTACCCAGAAATAAAATCATTTATCCCCCTCTGGTCATTTAAAACATGAATGACATTATATTTTCCACAAAGCAAAAAAATATATTTAGAAGAATGTTGGGAACTGTCAAAAAATCATCCGCATTGGTTTTTTATCCATAATTTAAAATGGAGATGATGCCAATGCTCTTTGGGTATCGACATTTTGCTAAATATCTTCATTTTTGTTTAAGTGAAGAATGTAAACAATGCAGATTTTAAATGTCAGAATGGTGAGTTATAAGATTTTTTGGGGAGTTTGTAAAAATGTGCCCTGTAAAAAAGTTTCCATTATCTGATTTCATCTGCGTTCACATTTGCCCAAGTTTTATCCTCTTGGCGCACTTTTTTTACCAAATGACTGCCACTCAACTATCACGAGGTGTCATTAGTATACTATACAGAGGAATCAGAGCTAAATTTAAACCAGAATATTTCAGCAAAATAAATTGTCTTCACTTATGTATTCACAGAGCTCAAGATATCAGGGTTTTTAAAATCGCATAAAAAAAAACATCTGAGAGCGATTGTGGAATAATGACGGCCTCCTCCACTATGCCTGTAGAAACTTTCCGGCCCGCTCTCATGCAGTTCGACTAATTAGATTATTATGCAGTTGTTATCATAGCGTAATAGTAATGTGCAAATATTGGAAAAAGAAGCGAGAGGAAGGCAAATTGGATGTGGGAGAAAGTCACACTGTTGAGAGGTTTGCAGGTTTATGCAATGAAGAAAGACATGCTGGCAAAATACTAAAAATCGTATTTATTTATTTTTTAAGTATTTGGTACTTTTTAATGGGACATTTCACCCCATAATTCTGTTATCATTTACTCTTGTCATTTCAAACATGCATGACTTACTTTCTTCTTTAGAACAAGATAGATATTTTGAAGAAAGTCTACCAAACAGCACTGGCACCCTTTCACTTTTATTTTATGTACAAAAGGTCCAGTTATGTACTCAACAGGCTTGGATTTTAAAGCATTCTTCTCCATAATGGAACACTTTTTCTTGTGGAAATATTTTCATTATGTTTGACATTTGCAGTAAGCAAAGACGCTAAAAACAATCACAAGACCTAAAAAACTATTCTGAAACAAGCGAGTGATTAAACAATTTTATATATATATATTGATATACACTTTAAACACATAATGGCACGTTTTGTTCCTCATATCACTTTTTGATGTCATACGTCTCGAGTGGTTTTGTTTGTCACTGCTTTACAGTTGTTTTTTCCCCCAGAACGCTCTTTGGTACCCACAGCCGTGTCTAAGGTCTTTGAACTTTTCCGCGTCTAAATGAAGAGCTCTCAGCACGACTGAGACAGCTTAACCTTCAGTTTGTTGATAGGACCGCACTGAGAAGCCACTGAATTATGCTCAGCTCTCTTCTGCTTTACGTGGCCGCGCATTAGCACAGCATCGCATAACCCTGCTCTGTCCTCCGCTGCGGCCTCTTAACGTCGAGAAGCCTCGCTCTCAAGTGACTGGAAAGAGATTTACATCACTATTAATATATGTGAGGAGAGATGTTTGCTTGATATTTGAAAATATCATGCAAGGCAGGTTGTTTATCACAGCTGCATACTGCTTAATGGGATAGTTCACAAAAAATGTCATTTATTCTCAATCATGGTATTCAAAACCTGTACTCTTTCTTCTCTAGAGCATATATGAAGATATTTTGAGAAATGTCCAGTACTGTTTGGTTACACACGTTCTGCTTAACATATTCTTTTGTGTTGTGTTGCAAGGATATAAAAGTTAGTAAACGGTGACAAGAATCACATTTTTGTGGCAACTGTCTGTGGTTTTGCTCTAGTTGATGAGAATCCGAAATAATGTTGTGAACTACTGCTCTGGAGGAGAATTTTATGTAGTTCATGAATATTAAGACACTTAAAATGCTAAATGTTTCTCAATTAATAGGTCTCAGTGTTTCCCTTTTGCACATTATTGTTTTTAGTTTATAATCTTGTGTTTTTGTAATAGCAGATTTTATTATGCCGCTATTGTGCCGGGAATGTACATTTTGACCTTTCATAATCTCCTTAAGTGTTATGTTTGGTCAATATTTAGTCAATTTCAAAAAACTGTTTAGACGTAAATTTTAACTTCATCTAGACCTTTGAAAAGACGATAACAGCCTTTTTACCCTAAAACAGAATTATGTAGTAGACAAATGGGAAATGTAATCCGGATTATCTTTCCTAAGGTTGAAGAAACACGTCTCTATTTTATGATATCTTATTTTTGACAGGCTACGTGTATGAGACTGTACGAAGCAGACATTAGACAGGCTTTTATAAAGGTTTTTGTTTCAGGTCAGGCAGTAATTAGAAACGGAGGGTGAGAAATTTTTTATTGGAATTTTATATTTAATTTTCTGTTTTACAATGTGTGATATTGATATTGGTTGCACTTACATGGTCAGGTGGACGACTGTTGGGAATAAAGCTGATCAATACATGGACCCTTTTATTGCACAAGGGGTAAAACTGCGAGATCTGTCCGTCATTCAGCTGTCAGTTGCATCATTGATGGTTTATATCGTCATGTTGATCCACTAGGCTATTTCAATGAACAAAAATTCAAAAGTCCCAGAAGAGATATGTGTGACCTCCAATAATCCATTTACTATTTCATAGATTTCAAAGAATAAGAAGGAACCATATGAATAAAACTTCAGGAAAGTCAAATATAGTTACATTTAATATGGTCTGCTCTGAATTCTTCACATTATTTTGTAAAAAAAAGTGCATTATAGGACACTGATTCTTAACTTTGTTTGGTTAAAGTTTAAACTAAGTCTTGGTCAACTTCCCTAAAATTTCTTAGAAGAATTAGAAACAAATGAAACAACAATGCATTAAAAATTCTGTCATGAATTATGGATCCTCTAGTTGTTCTAAATCTGTATGCGTTTCTTTGTTTGATTGAACACTGAGAAAGACATTTGGATGAGTGCTTGTAACACTTAAAGTTATTGGACCCTATTGACAAACATAGTAGGAAAAATAACAATGGTAGTCATAATTACTCCAGAATTTGATGTCCTATCTTTAAAATATCTCATTTTGAGTTCAACTTAATTAAAAAATATTTATGCTATTTTATTTGGGCTCCAAGAACTATGCGTTGTGTGTAGAAATGTTAACAGAATTGAAAGTTAATAAGGACAGAACTTTTTTTGGGTGAAGTATCACTTTAAGAATCCTAAACTTTACAATGAATGTAAATTGTGAATGTAAAATAATCTGAATGTGTGTAGATTTGATAGGAAATGTTTAAAATCCTAGTGAAATCTTAGTAAATTTTAACTCCTTAAACTACAATGAAAACATTTCTAAGATCTTTGACAAAGGAGGGTTTTGCTTTATTTATTCCTATTGTTGGAAAAATTTAGTTTTTAAAGAAACATAATTTGTTATTTTCACATGGAATCGTCTAATCTGTGGGGGGTTAAGTATGTTACAAAGCAGCTTAACTTTGCCACCTATTGTTTGGCAAAGCTGGAGTGCCTTTCAAGTTTCTTAAAATTGTGTCCTGTATCCGCAGCACTCTAGATTTTGGCACACTGCCTTTAGTTGTGTCAACAACTTCACAAACTTTTCTCTCAATCTACTACAGGACTACAGCCTTCTGCTTCTTGGTACTATTCCATACAATGACCTGGTACTTTGACATCTTATGTCACTGAGAGTTATTAAATCCTCCCCTCCATGAACCCTCTCCCAAAACCTCTAGCACTTCTCAGTGATCCGACCCAATGAAGTAAAGCCACAGCTCGCCTGGCACACGAAACCCACAGAATGCCACTCAAAAATGATGCTGATTGATCCTGGATGACTGATGCTGGATCATACAGCAAACCTCAGCTCTCATTTAGTCCTCGGCCGCTTTGAGTGACTTGATGAGGCTTAAAAGTAATTAGAAATTCATGAAGCATGATCTACTCTCTCTCTTTCTTTCTTTCTCTCTCTCTCTCTCTCTCTCTCTCTCTCTCTCTCTCTCTCTCTCTCTCTCTCTCTCTCTCTCTCTCTCTCTCTCTCTCTCTCTCTCTCTCTCTCTCTCTCTCTCTCTCTCTCTCTCTCTCTCTCTCTCTCTCTCTCTCTCTCTCTCTCTCTCTCTCTCTCTCTCTCTCTCTCTCTCTCTCTCTCTCTCTCTCTCTCTCTCTCTCTCTCTCTCTCTCTCTCTCTCTCTCTCTCTCTCTCTCTCGCCCTCATTACCAGTCCTGTGGAGTGGATGCGAAGCGCACCATTAATATCATTTAGAGTCTGTTTTAACTGTGAGGAAGTGACGAGTAAGCAAACATGGGCTTAACCTTTTAGACAACTATGTGAGGTAGGGTGGGATTTATCTGCGATTCGCGAAGTAAATTATAGCCCCATCATCCCTGAAAAGTTTGATTTACATAAACAGTCAGGTTGACCTTTTGGAAAATGGATTTATGGCTCAGCTGCATTGTGATTTTATCTTGTCTGAGGTGCTTACAGTTACTGTAATCAGTGCTCAAATTATTCATTTTAAGAAGGTAGGAAACCTTGCATGACATCACATTTTTTTGAGGAGCAAAAACTTTTAAAAGCGTTTGCCCTATTCACATGCTTTTATTTAATCTTACTGAATAACATATATTTATAAATTAGAGAAAGGTGTTGGTTGTGTGCAAGGCTGTTTAAGGTTTTGGACATTTTTGCGTAATAGAAATCTACCGTAAATATGTATATCCATACGTATTATAGATACTGATCAATTGGGTGTTGTAATTACTTACATTTATCATGTATCGGTTCCACATGAGTAAAGTATGATGTTTAACCTAATTTTTATTCAGATTTTAAGAGAAGTTATGTTAAAAAAAACTTGATTGAATGCTTTGGTGCAAGTCAAAAATCTTGTTTTTATTAGAATTTAAGTTTAAAACTCTATTTTAGGGAATTGTGCAGCTAACCTAAATATATTCATAATTAATATTAATTCATTAATATAACTTAATATTGTGTTGTACGTTCAATGTTTATTTTTAATTATTAATATTTGTTCATAAATCCTAACAAATGGTAACATGTTGGATCTGCAGGCATTTAACCAATACAAGCTTGTGAACACATGTTTAATTATTGAATACATATTTTTTTCGTTTCCTGTAAATAGAAGGAGAAATCATTTTTATTCATCTGTTGTATTGAGTTTGGAGTGTTACGTTTCAGATGGAGCGGCTGCAATTGTCTGATAACTGGAAAATCGGATCATTTGTCGGATACACACTCATTGGCAATATAAGAGAGGGCATAATTTGATTTTCCCTAATAGCTTTTGTTTTATAAAATCTACATAAATGGTTTTGTTTTTGTTTACTTGGCTTGCATCATCTGTTCTGGTTATTAGTAACACAGTTCTGTTGTTTACAGCCTTACCAACCCCAGAGCCCCTTCAGGAAAGATCAAGTACCCTGTTATTGTCACTGAATATTTCATTATTCCACTATGATTGTCATGCATACATTTCAGGGTTTGTAGGAGTAAGTAATGGAAGTCTTTGTCAGTATTCTCTGAAAGCTGTTTAGGTATCCTGAGAGGTGTTTATATTCCCCAGACTGGAAGTAATGGAGTCTTTGGTGTAAAAAAGTGCTTCTTTTAGTATTGTCGCAGCCCTTAATTCAATAATAACATTACATCTATTAATTTTCTCAGATTTCACTCAAAACTGTCTTCCGTCAGGATGGACAAAATGTTCCAGTGAGTCTCTTTGGTTTCGCCGAGCACAGTTTTTATTTTTTGGGAATTGTTTGGCAATGTATTGGTCTGGCATTTCACTTCTTCCGTGGTCCAAGTTAGCCGCCTGTTCATTTTTGCAGCCATTAGCAATGCAATCCCTGATGCTTTCATGCAACTCTACATAATTACTGATCATACATTATGATACAGCCTGGTGCTTTGGTCTATATGGGCGGATTTCTTTTAAACCTGTAACAGATCGCTCCAGAGTTCATTTGTAATCGCTCATTTAGACGACTTTGGATGATTTCTTATGGTACCTGTCTGAGCACGATTGCCGTCTTTTAACCTTTGACACACCACAGAGAAAAGTAACAGCATCTTTTTCATCGTTTCTTAAAGTTAGCACTTAATATTGCTTAATAATGAAAAAATAACATTAACTGAAAAAACAACACTATTAAAAAGAAATTGACTTGAAAATTCAAATGACTTTAAAAATTTGAGAGTAGCTTAGTAAAAATATCAAAATGAAAGATCTGTTAAAAGTTTTGATTGAAGCACCGCTGTGAAAATATTAACAGACTATTTTTCAGTTGACTTTAGTACTTTTGCCTAATGAATAATGAGCTTTATGAAAAACACTATTAACTGCTCGTTTAGGGTTTTTCAGTTTTGTTTTGTTACATGTCTCATCAATCTTCAGTGACAAAAACAATACTAATTGTATTTTAAATTGTAGGAAATTACTTATAAAATATTATATAGCACTATAGTAGAAGCACTAAGGAATAGTTCACCTATAAATATTTTGCATATATAGAAGATATGCTGTATTTTGTAGTTCTTAAGTCATGATGTAATAAACTTTTACATAAAAGTTTTACAACAGACAGCACCACAAACTGACCTCACATCCAGTCAAAAGCAGTCTTTAAATCTGAACATGATCACAATGCAGTCCAAAGATAAAATTATCACAAGCTTCTCATGTATCAGTCCACATTGTATTCTGGCTAATGATGTCATGATGGCATCTCCCCCATTTTCTGTTTAAATACACTGGGGAACAGGGATCAAGGGTGCAGTTTAAACATAGATGACTTATCGTTTGATACTGTTGAGATCGTCTGGCATTTTACACCCGTGTTCTTCAAAGCTCGTCTTCTTCCTGATTCATTTGAGGAAAATCCATTAGAGGTTCACAGTGACTTGGACAGTATTGCTTCCAGGGGGCTTGCTTTATTCCATATGATTTGCAAAGAATAAAACTTCAAAGTTCCTTTTTGTGTTTCCTCAAAGCCATCCTTTTCAACAAAACCTCCCGATTGTTTGAGGTCTCAGTGGTGCCAATGCAGAGGCTTCACCATTCAGAGTCTCGAGTAGGATTCAGAATCAGAACAATGGCAGCCTATTATTAAAAGAAAAATGCAGTTTAAATCCTTTCTCTAAAACACTTTATTTTTTACTCTATTTATAATTATACCTATTAAAGGGATAGATCAGAACTCACCTTTGAGTTATTCCAGAATAACATACATACACAAGATATTTGGAAGGATATTTTGTGATCAATTATTCTGTTTGATCACAAACAGATTTTTCTATTTGGTTCTTTAGATATTATTAAGGTAGGACAGAAGAAATTCTGGGGTTCTTCTGACTGCAGTTGTCATTTTCCTACAATGTTAGTCAATTGGGTGCAATAACTTTTTAGTTGCAAGCATTCTGCCAAATATCTTTCTCTGTATTCAACCAAAAAATGAAATGAATACAGATTTGTAATTTTTGGGTCAACTAACGCATTGCGTTTGTTTGGTTTGGTAATCATTAGGTATGCACCGAAATTAGAATTCTTGGCCGAACCGAGAACCGAAAAAAAGAGAAAAGAAAAGCTGAAATCTCAAAATGGAAACACCGAAATACAATTTTACCAATGATTTGTACCATTGCTTTAATGGCATGTGTACATTTAATATCAATGTACTGGCCTGCTAAAGCTTGTAAAATTAAATATGCTCCTACAAAAAAACTGAGTTACATGTTGCAAAGCCTCTTTGTGCAAAAATGAGTCTTGGCTGTGTATAGTGCAGATCAAGAGCTCCCAGATCACTTCTCACCAGTGGATCTTAAACAGTCTCTCTCTTATTGTCCCCTTTGAGAAGTACCTAAAACTAAAGAGATCAGCTCCTCTAAGTCGCCATCTGCCAAACAAGTAAATGTAATGTACATGTAAATCTCTCATTGCGAACAGGATGTTGGCAGGCCGCGGTTTCAGTTTGCTTAATATCAACATATTGATTGGGCTGTGTTGCTTCGACGATAAAAGTCTTTCGGAGGCGTAATATCCATGGCATCCCTTGTGATCCTGTAGCTTCACACTTTATTTCTCCACTTACAATATGAAAGTGAACTGCTAATGACACTCAATGTGACTATTACTCTCGAAGGCTTGTGGATTTGCAGAGATCAGCAGTTTTATGAATAATATTTATTTTCTTTAAAAGCCGTTCAGTCTCGACTGATGGATGTATCGTGTTCCGAGGGAAACATCTAGATCACTGTTGAGTTTGATTTAGGTCACATATTCAATGCCTTTGTAACCAAGGCCATTTGCAGTGCGATTCGTCAGAATTAAATAATTCCACTGTTTCTACTTCAACTATGAAGTCATTTTTTAAGAACATAACCATGATGCCTTATTGCTTTCCTGTAATTTGGAGAAGTGTGTGTTTAATATCTTCAAGGTATTCAATTTTAACGGGCAATTTTGTGTCTGCTGTTCGGAATAAGAGCCAAAACTTGTGATTTCACATATAACGTGTACATTTGTGTGTGTATGGGGCGTCTTGCCCAGCTGAAATGGGAATTCTGTCTTATCTGACTCGCCAAAAAACATTTGCCTTTGAAAAGACCAGATGTGTTTGTCATGTTGCACAGCAGTTTGGCTCTGCAGGGAGAGAATGTCGAAATGTCATTTGGTTTAATTGGGTTATAGTTTGTTCAGTCTGTATTTTTGGATGCTTAGCCAGCGCTCTGTGAATTCAGTCATTATGACTTTTTTCAATTGTAAAAAGGAGCTATTGAGCTAAAGTCCCTTTGGACTAAATCTCTAACAGCACCAACAAAACATAGTGCTTTCAATATGCATATCCTGTAGTTTATTAGATATTGTGTTTGTAGTTATTAACATTATTTTATTATTCATTTATCAATCGGTTCCTAGGCAGTGTAGCTTGGTGCAGATTTTTGGAAAAACTTTAAATTTAAAGGATTTTCTTTAATTTACTTTCAATTTCATTTATTGAATTATTTGTTCTATTTGCATTGATTTTCAGAAAAAGAAAACTGGTGGAAATGACAGAAAAGATGATCTGTATTTTTTCAGATCTCAAATGGTGCAAAGAAAACAAGTTCATATTCACTTTTGAGAAATACAGGAATAATAAGAATCATTCTACAATAAAATCAACTGTAGAAAGTTATATGATAATCTTGTGGTAGATTTATCATAGCTTTTCTGTCTTATCATCCATTGCTGTTGGATTACTTTGTCACGCCTGAGGTTTGATTTTGTTCAAATTCAACTGACACTGGACATAAATGAACACAATACATATTGAAATCCTGATGAAATGATAATTTGATTCATTTATTTTGTTATGGTGGTGTGCTCGGTGTGCACAGGTTGTACAGCTGTGCATTTGTAGTCCAGTGTTTAACTGGTGGTTGTTATGGCATGATGAAAACACCTTTGACTGACAGCCATCAGAAGTTCATTGACTCAAAATGATAGGATGTCTCTCTCTCGCATCTCAGAGATAGATCTGCACTATATGTGATGACACCGCTGTGTGCGGTAGGGTGCTGGTGTCCTTTGCACGTGTCAGGAGGGGCAAATATTATACCAGAAATGTGTGCAGAAAAAGTGTGTCAGATATTTTGTCTTATTTAACCTTTGAATAGGATAATATAGTTTGCAGACGGTGACATTTTAAAACATTTATTCCTGTTTAAAATTCACTCTTCATATGCCATAGTACAATGTAGCTGTTGTTCACATTTGTACTGTAGTCAATTTAGAATGACCTTAAGTGACAAAAACAATTGCCATTATCAGTGCTTATCATAGGCGAATATGCAAATGAGCTTAATGAGTTAATATATTCCACATTCATTATAGATGCTTCTGATCCTTCCCTCTTACAGTGATTAAGATTAGAAACACCCTGGCAACCACATAGCAACAGAAAAATAATCGCATGAACACCTACAAAGGAAAGGCCGGTAATCTACCAGTAACAGCACACAGACAGATTTTCTTCAAAATATACATAAGAATTGTTTTGGTTGGCATAATCATAAGCTCTTGAGGTTTAAAACAGTTCAACAGCACTTTTTTGGTTTTATTTGTAGATGTCTCAAGATGTGCACATAACTAAAAACATCAGGTTAATATGTAAATGTAAATGTGATTATTTATGCATAACGTGTCTTTATTTATTTATCCAGTTTAAAATTTACTTTCCGAAACGCGCTGTGCTTATACTGACAAAAGAATATTTCTTCCACCTAGTAGCGTAAAATGAGAACATCTGTTGAAGAAATTGTCTATGAATATTTTGTAATCTTCAAAGATTTTTTAATGAAACAAACCCCATTACTGCACAGACTGAATTTTCTGTCATCATTTACTCAACCTATGTTCATGTCAAGCCTGTATGAATATTTTGAAGAATGTTCATAATATGCCATCCATTGAAATTTTTAAAATATCTTCTATTGTATTCTATAGACCTCATACAGGTTCGAAAAGACAAGTGGTTTTTAAGTAGTTTTATTCAACAATTTGGGTAATTATATCAATTTCTTGTGATCATGCATTATGGTTTTATTTTTTATCAAAATGTCAGGCCTTGGCAACCATGGCTTTGATTCGCATATAATTCATGAGAACAAATCCATTATTTTCATCTGTAATGTATCAAAGATATTTCTTGTTCTTTTCTGACTTTTTCTGACAGTATTTTTTCCTGAGGAAGCATCAATGTATTTAATTTATAGTTGTTTTCAATTGAATATATTTACTTTATATCCCTAAAAGTGTGTTTTGTTTTAACCGGCTATTCGATGTTTCTCTCTCCAGCTGGCCCTTGAAGACCCCGTGCACAGTGTCTCCCTTCAGCAGTATGTCTATGAGAAGCTCAAAGCCCAGCAGATGCTGATGGGAGACCAGGGCTTCCAGGTGCTCATGGAAACCGTGGACACGGAGATCGTGCGACAGCTCCAGGAATTTCTCCAGGGCATGTGAGGACACCACAGACTGTTAAGAGACCAGAGATGATCCAGAAAACTAAAAGAGCTTCCATTTTTAACACTTTCTTTTGCTTTCTCAAACACACACAGTCACGGTTTGAGATGCATAGACTGGCAGAAAAGAATACACTGTTAATGTTAGAAAAAAGAAAGAAAGGAACCGTTCTGATGCCAAGTTTTTATAACGGTAACAGGCTCTTATATTGAGTTTTGAAGGGAGATTTAAAGGTCCTGGCTGTTCACACTAAGCGTTCATATAAGAGATGTCAAGCTAGACCACATGACTTCATTCTCACTTATCCAGTTGTGTGGCTTTTCCGCTCTGAGATCAGAAGATATTTTCATATTGTGATCCACACAGTTAAATGAAGAAGGAACTGACTCTGTTGCTGCTAATGCTTCTTCACTGGACCTCTCGTGAGGTCCAAGGGAGGCCATGAAAACCAAAAACATCAGTTTAATGAAACAACTCTATAGTGTCAGTGTAAACCTTTGAGTTTTGAGGAATTCGATGTTGAGTGATTTTTTTTTTAGGTTCGTCTTGGAAGCACAGTCATACAGTAGAGCGACTTTCACTGTGACTGATTTTCGGAAGTAAAGCCTTATGCTTACAGAAAGCCTTACTGTAATTCATCTTATATTGTAAAATGTCTGTAATTACATGCTAAACGACATTATGGCACATCTAGTTTATTTTCATGTATGAACCCTATTTTTTCATCAATGCCGCTTCAATAAAGTTTAGTGCAGACTGATAAGCTTTGCTCACTCTGTAAGCTTGCTTGCACAAATGTTTGCTGCATGCTTGCCATGACCTGAATCACAGCCAGAATGTTTGGCAACGGAGTCAAAATAGTTTTTGCACACTGAAGTATGTATAAAGGAAAGCGTTTTATGTGATGTGGGTTGAAACGTTGTTGTCAGAATTGGTTTAATAGTATGAATAGGTTTGGCCTGGCAGCGTTCAACAATTTCCCCATCGTAAACAAAGCCCACACATGCTGATGTTATAATCAGAGACAGTCCCCGGTGGCTAAATGTGTGAATCACTCTCTATTAAATGTGGCATTTGGTGAATTACTGTTATTATTCTCCTACTTTTAGCATCCATATTGGTCACTATCCTGCCAGGTTGGCTGCTTAAAAGTTAAAGTGGTGTTTATTAAAAATGATTTACTCCTCTTGAAACAATAAAGATTGAGACATCTGTGCCAGACAAGTAATAATGATCCTGCTTGTAAAAACCAAACTAAAATGATTTTTTTATGAATATCCCTAATGTAAAGAGCCCTATGTGTGAAATCCACAGGACACAAATGAAGATAATTTGAACATGTTTTAACTAAACAATGGCAGCACCCATTCACTTCTGCTGTATAAACAACTGCAAGTGACTTGGTGCCAGGTCACAACATTATTCAAAATATCTTTTTTTGTGTTGTGCCGAAGAAAGATCAGATTATACAGGTTTGAAGTTACCAGAGGGTTTAGTAAAATGACACCGATTCTATTCATTCTGCATTGGCACTAAACCAATGCAAGTAAATGTATGCCAGTTTCGTAGCAATCTTCAACATCTCTTCTTTTGTGTGTTGAAATGACCAGAGGTTAAGTAGATCATTTTTGGGTGAACTACAAATTAAAATTGAACTCTGATGTTTGTTATCTTATAACTACACTGAGACTTTAGCTTATTCTGGTAAAAAAAACTGAAATATTCATGTGTTTTTGAGGTCTAGTAAAATTTCACATTACATTTGCTGACAGAGAAAAGTTTACTATGTTTTTTTCCAGCTACAGCTCCTGAAATGATTTTTGTGGCACAAGCAGTATAACCAATGGAATTCAACTTAAATTCTAATTTAAGCATAGCCCACATTTCTTTCCATCATTTTTTTCCAATCAGTGTTCTGTTAAAAACTTGGACTGCTTGAAAGCTTTGGTCTTCAGTTATACTATATTGCTGATCTGTCTCTTTAAAACAAGGCCCTGCAGTGAATCATTCGGTCTGCATATGCTGAAGTGCGACTCATTCCGTTTCGCTCAATTTATTCAACACATTTGATGTTCTGAAAACAGTTTGAGGCGGTGTGTAGTATGCCGGTTATTACACTGATAAGGAGACATTCTGCGTCATTACTGATACGGCAAAATAAAGACTAGAAATGAGGGCAGCTGACTTTGAGAATGTATAGTAGAAGATTATGATATAATTAAATGTCCCTGTGGGTGCACAAGCACAGAACAACAAGCATCTCATTGGGAATGCTCATCTTCTGTTCCCACAATGCAATGCTGTGCTGTTTGTGCTGTGATTCCAGCAGGGCCATCACTGATAGTAAATGACCTGAGACTCTGGGCTTGTCCATTGACCTTAACATTGTAGTTCATCTAAATTAAACAAAATTATTTCTTGGACCTCATTGACTACCGTAATAGAAAAATGTGCCCGAAACTTTTTGCTGACTACATTCTTCAAAATATCAATTTTCTGTTATGCAAAATAAGTAATTTGTCCTCGGATGGAAGTCAATGGAGTCCAGGAACTGTAACAAGTATTCTTCCAAATATCTTTTTCCTGTAAAACACCCACAGTTTAGACAAACCCAAGAATGAGTAAATGTTGAAAGAATAAAAACTTGTGTAAAACCTCTCTTATATCATTTAATTTTGCTTCTCATGTAAATGTATTACTTAAAGCTAAAAAAACGAACTAATTATGAATTTAGTTTGTCAAAAAAATGTTTTCTTCATTTGTTCTAATTTAAGTTAGGTTTAGACTAACAGGAATGGCAACCATTCGCTTTTATTAATCTGAACCAAAACCAGTGAAGTCCATGGATGCCAATTACCAACTTCAAAATGTCTTATTTTATGTTCTGCAGAAGAAAGAAATCTTATGTTTTTAATGACCAGATTGTAAAATGTACAAAATGTTCATTTTTGGATGAACTGGGTAAGACAGGTTTGTTAAATGTGCTACCGACAACTTTAATGAATGATGAAACCTACTTTGCAATATTTCCTTGTATTCGTGCGTGATTGATACTCGACTTGACATTTCAAACCTGCATGATGTACAAAAACTAATTTCAGATTTTTTTCCTTTGAAGCTTGTGGTCCTGATTCTAATATATAACACAAATCCGCCGGTGTCTCTCTCTTATGGACTCTAGGATGAAGAAACATCAAAAACAAGAGTTAAGTGGTTCTTTCTGAAGCTGACGAAGTGAAATGTTCTCTTTTGTTTCGTTGCTATCAGTGTTGTGCAGATGATTCTCACTTGTAATTCCATGTGTAGTTCTCTCTCCTCTATTGCAATCCCGTAAAGGATCTCATCATGCATCTCTGACATATCAAACTGACCGCCTACTCATCCCATTAAGACCGAGCCGCTCTTCCTCCAAATCTCTTTGTCCTGGTTGAAGGTCACATCATCGTTGCCTGCAGGTGTCTAAAAATGCTCTAGATGACCTTTGAAAATATAGCCTGCCAAGCAACAATCTGCTCATATAAAGCTATAGAATGTTTAGAACGCTTTTAGGTGATGAGTGCAACAAATCTTTTGTGATAGTGAATTTGAATTCTTGTAATTTCTAGACGGCTTACTAAAAGCAAGTCCTGTTCCTTTGTTCACTCGACGTACGTTTTCAGGTGAACTGTTCCTGTGAGACAAACATCATCTTATGTAAATCACTTACATAACTCAAAGCGTTTTACATGTTTATTTAAAATTACAGGCTTATTGCATCGCTTCAAAAAGTTGAACAGCGACACTGCTTGCACACAAAGCCGGTTGTTAAAAATGAGCATCGTGTCTGTTGGGTTAATCTTTAACTCTCATCCCTTGAAGCCTGTTTGGGCTGGCAGTGTGTGATTACACCTAAGCACAAACAGAGCCTTCATTGTGACAGGAGAGTCATATCTTTTATCCATTGAAGTGTCAAATCGATTTAAAGTTCCTAAACTGGGGAAGGAACTAAACAATGTGGTGTCAGAATAGAGAAATGGGAAGCGGATATACTTGGCTTGCAGGCGTGGGCGGCTCCATCTTTTGTGTGATGAAGGAATACTGTGACTGTCGACCTGACACCGCTTCTGTTCTGTGTGCGCATACTTAAGAAAGTTGCCTGGAAGACAGAGTGATTAGTTCTTTATTTCTTTGCAGGTTGAGCTTCTTTAGGTTCTAGATTAAAAGGAGCATTATTATTTTTTATTCTTTCATTTAGTTAAGCATTCACGTCTATTACATTTTGTCGTTTGACTTAAAAATGTAATAGACAGCTTATGAGAAGAGATCAATATAAATTTGTAATAATCAATCAATCAATCAATCTCAATCAATCTTTTATTTGTCACAGACACTGTTACATGCCGTGAAATGGCACCCCTCGGACCATAAACACATAACACATCAAGGGAAGACAGATCCGAGAGGTAGTACAGAGAAAAAGGAACAACATGATACACAAGGAAAGTTGGCTCAAAAAAAGAACCCCTCTCAGACTGTCCTACAGTAGGACAGAGTGAGACCCGGGAGACAAAAAAGCCCTTGCATTAAGCACATAAACTGGACATAACATTGCAATGGGGAGGGGGACAGGGAATTGAGGTGTCCAATGTGGGCAACAGCCATCTGCCCCTGCAGCTGTGGACAGCGCTGGATCCAGACCCGCCTGCCCACACCAGAGGAGATAAGCATAATATGGTGTAAGCATTTTTTTCATTATTTTTTCATTAAGCATTCGTTATTTTTATAATACCTTTTTTGTAATTACAACGTCTGATTATCATTATTTAAGGATTTTTAATGTATAGACATATCACTGTTTTTTGCCAACATATTCTTCACACTCTGCGAAAAACCCATCTTATGTTTTCTGGATTTATTCATAGAGTAATTATAATCTATACAATTCTACTATCCGAAATCTCCATAAAATATTATTTAAAAGTCGAAAATGTGAAAAGGGGTTTATTTCTGCATCAGAGGACTCCTAAGTAAGGGATTAAGTCATTCATTTATTTATTCAAGTCATTTCTCTGAAACAAACCATTTAAAGAGTGAAAAAAAAATTTTTTTTAATTTGCGGTTTAAAGATTATTCATCTTGAAATTTCAAGAACATTATTTTGCAAAGACGAAATCGCAAAACATTTTCAAGGGTGTTCAAATGTTAGCGAGAGAACCCAAAATATTCTCAGGAAGAGGAATACTTTTCCAGGGGGATACAAAGTTTTGGGTGGGAGGTACGCTGAAATTTTGTATGGTAACATTTGTCTTTTTTGAGGAAGTGCTGATCTTTATTCAGGTGGAATGATGAGTTTTTTTGTAGAAATGCCGGAATTTTGCAAGGTTACACTGATGTTTTCTGACGAGATGCAGAAGTTTTGTGGGGAAAAGCAGGGACTTTTAGAAGTTTTTAAGAACTAACAATGTACATGAAATACTATTAAGAGATGTTTTTTTAAAAACTGAATCTTAATGCTGTAAACTGATGCGTGTTGGGGTGAAAGGAAGCTTTTTTGCTTTTATTTTTCCGAGAAATAATTTGAATAAAAGGCATACTACATTGTATCAAGGAACGTTGGTGTTATTTTAACACCAGAAACGCACCGGAAAAAAAACCTTAGGAAATATATTAGTACAACGTGAAATATGACTCTACTGTTTTAAATGATCTACCTTATCATGTTTAAATAAAAAGCTGGACATCACGTTCAGGCCTGCTTGGCTATTGCCAAATCCACCAAAGTCCTTCTTCCATTGCGATTTCCTAACTGAACTACAAGAGCTTGTATTTGGAAACATATCATCGCCCTGCACGCACTGTTTGTCCCTTTGTGGGGTTTCACTCACTTCACTACAGCCATTATAGTTGCCATTAGGATTCTGTGTAGTTGTGCCGGATTGAAGTGGAGCGAATGATGGCTCCTGGTTCAGCTAAACACCATGCACACAAGCACAACAATGTGCGTAATCAGTGCCGGCTCTTCATTCTTATGAAGACTGGAGTTATGTGACACGTGTGGAATAGGTCAATACTTTTTCATTAACATCGTCTTTGTGTTTTAGGCAAACCCTGCGTCCATTCATTCCTCAAGCCAAGCTTATGACCTCAACAGCTTTCCACTCCAGCTGCATTCAATAGCAGTTAGAGATTCACAATGAATCTTGGATGTATTTTGTACTGGATGTTGATTTTATTTCTTGAATGATAAGACTATGAATGAACAGCTGGCGTTTGCCATACTTTAAAGTAAAACATAGTTGCATGTCCTTAGTGTTTCATTTTTGTTGCGATATAGTTTTCTGAAAAGAGATCAAAACATCACGCACTATTTTCACATTTCCCTTAAAAAGGCTTCAAACTTTTTAATGTTACAAAGCATTTTGGTTTTCAGGTGTTTTTCTCTTGTTTTCTATCAAAACATTTTCACTGTAGCGATATCTGAAGTCATCTGTCATTGCTTTGTGGAACGTTCGACTTTGGTTGGAAGGCTTTTGATTGCAGTCGTGTTTTTAGGCACCAGACCTCCACCCACTCTTTGATTTCCACACTTTTCAATCAGATATCTTGGAGAACAACAAAGCTCCCCTGCAGATAAGAGACGAGGAAATGACTCAAAGCAGTCACTTACATTACTCTTGGCTTCTCAATTAGGACCTGAAGTGGCTGTTCCTGATGAGACGTTTTGACTGGGAAAAAATTCATTACAGCTTCTTTGACATCAGCCTCAGTGAGGTGTTATTTCCTTCAGGGCAATGCCTGTTTAGAAGCATGTGTTCTTTACATCCATTAGAGATTTGGATAGGGAGGAAAAATGTGGTAAGAAGAAGGCACATTTCCAGAGGTCAGCAATGTTATATTTTACAATGTGAGCTTGATGAAGAAGCAGATTCTTATTCAAAAGACGGACACTGGTTTAAGGGTAATATTTTATGTTTCTTGAAAACACCAAAATTACACAAGGTTTTAAAGCTTTAAATATTGTGTCGCTTATCAAATGTTGGAAAACATCATACAGGACTACATTCTACTTTTCACTCTATATATTAAAAAAGTTTTTATATTATAATCTCTGTATCTTGCATTTTGTGATAATTGTGTCTAATGAATTCTTCTTGACAGTTTTGTGAGGGAATGCTCCATTTTTTTCTAACACGATGCTTTCGGGACTTCGTTTAAATGCAGGTATGGGAATATTATAAACTGGATGGAGAAGCAGAATTTCTAACATTCAACATACATAAATAAAGAATCAAATGTTAAATGATTATTGCTTGACAAAATGTTGGGCATCGTCCCAAATGTTGACAAACCTCATACAGAAATACATTCTAATACTTTTCAATTTCTTACATAATTTCTGTTTTTTGCATTTTGTGATAACTGTTTCTTCTAGATTCTTTGGCAAGCCTGACAATTTCACAAGGGAACGCAGCAGCCTCATATTTTTTCGAACACAATGACCCTTCTGGGAATCCGCAAAAAAACAGATATACGAAGATCAAAAACTGGAAGAAGAAGCGGATTCTTTACTATTCAAAAGACAAAAATAAATACTCAAATATTCACTGTTTGTTGCTTGAACATCACACAAGGTTATAAAGCTGTAAACATTTGGACGTGTCTCAATGTTATGACAAACATCTAATACACTTATTTTCACTTTTTGACAGAATAATCTCTTTCTCGTGTTTGGTGATAAGTGTATCTTTCAATTTCTTTGACATAGCCATACAGTTTTGCGAGGAATGCAGAAATCTAAAATTTTTTCTAACAAAATGATCCTTAAAGCAGATTCTTAACTATTCAAAAGACTGGAACTGGCTCAAATCTTCAATATTTGTTGCTTGAGAACACTGCGATCACACAACGTTGTAAAGCTGTCAACGTTTTTTACATTCAACTAAATTAATTATCGCTTTCAACTCATCCTAACATTCCTTTTAACATGTGTGTATTGGGTGCTATTCTAATATATAGAAATCTTGTATTTGCTGGTATGTTTAGTAGGTTTTAGTTTCTTTGACAAAGCCTGACAGATGCCCTTTGAGTCTCTCCTACAGAATCCTAATCCTCAGTTTTGTCAGACACTTCAGACCGGCACGATATTAATTCTTACGTCTTGAAATCTCAAATAAAATGCTTAACCCCAGGAGCATTGCTGATGGGTGATTTCCAGTTTTTCTCTTGGGCTTTGCTGTTGAAAGTGGATCTCCAGGGAATGCTGTTGGCACGGCCATTCAGGAATATTTTACAGGTGGCATTTTAGCTGCCAAAGAAAACTCGCGAAACTGGAGATCAACATCTTGTGAAATGAAAGTTCCCATTTTGCGGCTGGTTTTCACAATGTGCGTCTTTAATTAGGCTTCATAATCCTTTAGTGTTTTTGTGCTCTCATCCGCACATTTCACTGTAAATTAATTGAGGGTTTAGTCTGAGATGCAGACAAGAACCCGCTGATACGCTGTCCAAATTCATTTCAGAGCTGCTGCTGGTTTTTGACACTTCCTGCAGGCACAACAGCATGAGTTTATCATAAAGATTCATCTGCTTCAAATCTGCTGGAGTATTAGCAGCCATATATGAAGTTTAGCAGAGGATTGGTTGCTTAGTGTGTATATACTTAAAAAAATGGGTTAACGTGATTACTTAATTTTATCATGTACATAAGTCCATACAATACAAATTTATTTTTAACATATTTTAACTTAGACAGAAATTATAATAAATTTATTTCGTGCAATGGTCCAGCATCATACCGTTTTAAAAAATATATATTTTACAATGAGAATAAAATATAGAGCTCAAGAACAGTTTAATAGACTAAATAACTTATTTTTTATTATTTTTTTAAGTGAACACTACTAATAAAGAATTATTCAACAAAAACAAATAACTTTTTTAAAAACATATTATTATTATAACAATATTATTTTAAAAACAATATTATTATTATAACTATAACTAATGCCGTTAATGATCCACTGATCTTTTTTGCAAATGAACTATATATTAATCAAGTCATTATGAGATTTGTTAAACATTTTAAAATCGGTTGTACTGTAAATATTAATTTGGGGTTGTTGCGATTTTTCAAGAACCCACTTAAAACTTTTTTTACATTCTAGTAGCAAAATTTCTCTAAATTACTATGAAATATTCTTTTATTTAAAATTGAAAGGGGACTCACTATACATTGTGTATATAGGAAACCCATGGCCATGGAGACCAGCTGCTAGAATATTATTAGAATATTGCTTAATGTTAATAAGGACTCATTAAAGAAAGATTCAGAAAGATGGTGAGTCCATTTGCACCGGTTGCTCAGGTTTTAATAATTGTTTTCGAATGTCTGAGTTCAAGTGAAAATGCTGACCTGAGGACCTGTCCAAAGCTCCAGATCCTTTTAAGCAATATCTATAATTGTTGCTGTATTTAAATTAGCATCATGAGTTAAAGAAAGAAACACATTTCCACCCAGCCCTTCAATTCCTCTTTATCCTTTTGCACTTTCGCTGTGGCATGAGATATTGAGAGCTCATACGCTACCCTGTTGTGTTTATGAAGCTTAAGGAAAAGTGTGAAACTTTAATTAAATTGAGCACTGTTTTTCTCTCTTACCGTGAACCGCCCAGACAGATAAACCTTTAATTCCAAGTTCTTTGCTTGGGTTTTAACAAGCTTTCCAAAGTTTAAGTTCAGATTTGGAAGCAATATTTTTGGCTCCTTGCAGGATAAATTACATATTTAGTTGGATTAAGTGAGCCTAGTTCAAATGCATGGATCTTAAAACTCATGTGTCAGAATGTGTCTTCTGTATGCTTGCTGTGAATTTTGCTTGCTTGAGAAATCTGCTCTTAGGCTATTGGAAATTGTACAATTCACTTGTTATTAGTTTCCGATTTTTCATTCAAAATGGAAATGGAAAACGTGTTTTTGTTTGAAGGCAGGTTATACATTTGCATGAAAAGATGTACAGAAAAAACTTCTCAATTTTACTATTTTATTGTCACTGTCTCTTCATTACAAAAGCTTAAAAATAAAAATTATTTCACCCCTTGCGGTTTCAAAACTGTATGAGTTTCATTCCTACGCAGAACACAAAAGAAGACCTTTTGAAGAAAGTTGATAACATGGACACACAACCAATGCTGGTAAATGGGTGCCTGTTACAAACATTCTTCCAAGTATTTCCTCTTGTGATATGCGGAAGGAAGGAAGTCATACATGTTAGAAATGTCAATCGGTGAGGAAATGATGACAGAATTTTCATGTTTGCTTGAAATTCACTTTACATTACTCCACAATGTCATGCTTAAATTCCTGACAAACAACAAATCACTGGAAACTATATAATCTGCAATAATCTGTGAAGTGTCTGTTCGCAAGAGTCACACTTTAGGTCTGTATTTCCACGCATTCAGGATTTACATCCATTTAAATGTGAATGTGTTCTCAATACAATCAGTGAGAGTTGAATGTAAAGGTAGCACTTCTGGGTTATATTTTCACCACATATTGCTTTTGTTATTCCGGTTTTGTAAGTCTCAAGCTGCTAAGAATCACTTGTTTGCCATAGACACATAAATGCTATTCGGGGACCCTGTGTCGGGCTATGTATTAACAGCTTCTTCTGTCTGATCATTGTATGCATGGACCATAAATCCACCCGAATGTTAAATTACTGCCAGTGCTTTCGCCTCTTACTTTATTTTGCCATTTTTTATCCTCCCCCTTTTTTTCAAACCTTTTTGAGTTCTAAATGGTAGCACCTGATAATGCAAAAAGTGAAATGATGTGGTCAGCCACATCTGTGATGGTGTGAATGTAACAGCCAGGTGTGAGTGAAAAATGACTGTAAGGACAAGAATAGTCAATGTTATAAACCATAGTATTCCGGTTTGATATATGTCTAATGCAACATTTGTTTCCATCCATTTGTGGTGTTCAAACACTGATATTTCAATTGAAATATACATGTTTTGATGCACAGATGCATAAATGCTCTCTCAAGGTAAATAGTAAATTTTATGATATCTTCTTATGGAGCAAAAGAGTTTATCAAATTCAATTTAAGCACGACATGTTCAATGTCTTTTACACAGCACTTATGATAAACTGTTCTCTATAATTCATTGAAGTGCAGTTTCTGTCTTGTGATGTGCTAGTGAACTTGAAAATTGTTTGTCAGGAATCTCATAGCTCTCACATGACACAACATAAAGGAAAAAGAACATCAAGGCCACTTACAAGACAAATTGCTTTTCAAGTAAAAACAAATGATGTCATTGAGCTACTGAAGTACCATGGTGACATATTTGAAAGATATTTATGTTTCATGACTTCTGGCTGATGTTGCCTTCTGAGAACTGTGGAAGACTTGGGTGTAAAAGTCATGGACAAAATCACTTCATAAATATCTACACATTTATACCAAGCAACCGAAAAAATGGGTTGTTTGAATTACTATGTACAGCGGTTCCACTTAATTGAACTCAGTTTGAAATGTGAAAAAATATATAACTATAAATTATATAATTTTATGGAACTCATGTACATGATCATATTAAGTGCAACAACCCATTTTTGTACATTGTATTGCATTATACTCAGAGGTCGAATTGATGAGGGATGCAGGGGGATGGCATTAAAAAACTGACAAAAATTTGAATTTATCATCCATTGACCAATCAGAAATTAGTATTGTAATATTGCGCTGTGTACAAGTGCAATACAGCTTATTATGTCATTTCTGATATTCAAATTTTTTTCAAAATGTCAGAGAGACCTGTTCAAACGCAACTTTGTGTTCTTTATAATCAGAAGGTATAATATTTAGTTCTTTGCGTCATTAAGTAACTGTTCAAAACCAATTTGGTTTTCATACTTCTGTTAAATGCTTCTATTGAATTCCTTCTGTTAAGATATTCTGAAAATTGTAGTCCATCAAAAAGAGTTGCTGGTACTCAAAGGTAGTTATCAATTAACTAATCATCCCTTTTAATTTCATGATGTTCTCAAAAATTATTGTTAAGATTGTTTATGGTCGATGGTAATTTAAAAAATGTACTTTGAAAAAAATAGTTTAAAAAATTTAAGAAGAGTTATATATTATAAGTATATAGATAATATCTATATATAGATATTATGATGATAATGATGAAAAACAAATTCAAAATTTCGACTTTGTAACTCATAATAATTCTAAACCTTCTTATAATAATGACTTAATATTTAATAATTACAGATAAGCCCATATCATCAGAAAGTCGGTATTATCAGAATATGTTTTGTTAATGTCAATATCTAAGTCCAAATCTATACTTTATTGGTAATAATGACCTATAAAATCTTGAAATTCCCCAATCCTGGTGTAAATGGGTTTAAAAAGCCCTTAAACTATATTTAATTTATATAAAGATCTACGTTTTGAATATAATGTCACATCAGCAGATATTAATATTAATAAGTCACAGAATTTTCCTATCATACATTAACATTAGCAACTTCTTACAGATCATTGGCATGTCGAGTAATTCATTTAATTTCCTTTTTCTAATCTTCAGGACTGAAATATTAATTGATGGCATAGATTGGCCTCAGCAATTCACATTCAAGGTCAACTTTCCTCCTGGCTCGACACTTCATCTTCGCCTTCACACCAACAACGTTCAGCTGACACATCGAATTCTGACAGGTGTGTGGAAAGCTTGAACGCACAATCCAAGAAATATGTGGCCCTTAGATCAATTATTAATAAGAGTCACCTGCCAAATATATTTTGTGTTGACTTCCATCCATACCCACCAAGGTTATGGAATTAAAAGGATTTTTTACGATTTAAGACTCGACCGGTTGCAGTATTGAAAGTGCTGAATTATTTTGAACCGTGTGGAAAACATATCGATTACTGCATGGACAGCAACTTTGGTGGTATGCTGGACGTCTGCTTAATCCTGATACGTGGTCCTGATCGATCGTGCTTTTAGATTGTGGAGGACGTTGTTTGGAGGACCTTGACGTAATGTACTGCAATTTAACAAAGTCCAGTTTGTCATGTCTGGACCAGGAGATGGTTTCTGCTGGAGTTGTATGTATGACGTTGTTGGGTGGCGAGTGTATTCTCATCTCAGAGGACTTGATTAATCTATGTTCTTTGATTTAATCAATCAGTACCTGAAGGTTTGATAATGAATCTGTTGATCGTCATAATATAAATAAGACGAGACTTAAAGTATTGGTTACAGTTACCAAGAAGGACCTGGTGTGAAATCATTTATTTTGAGAGTAGTTCAATCACCCGTAGATAATTTATTCACTTGTATATCTTGCTTTTTAATATAGTTTGAGAAATGTCTTAGGGGCTTTATGTTCATACAGTGTTGTTTGTTTATCAGCATTCTTCAAAATATCTTCCGTGGTCTTCTGTGGAAGATCAAAAGTCTTACAGGCTTGGAATGACATGAGGGTGAGTAAAAGACAGGATTTCCTTTTTTGGGTTAAACTGTCCCTTTAAGATCAAGAATCACTTTATCCACGGTCATGAACTTTTTTGATACTTCTACTTTGAAGAAGGATTGATTGGCAGAGGGATTGGGCTCTAGAACAGCGCCAATGGCAGTTCACTATGTCCTGGAGGAGCTTAAGCTTTTTTGTGATATGATTTTCTAAATGCTGGAAGAAGACCGCACATGTAAGATTATAACTAGTGTAGGTACAAATGCCAATTAAAAAAACAATCATTTTTTATTGAACATTGCACATCTTCAGGCAGACTTCTATTATGACTCTGATTAGGAATAATCATCTGATCATTCTTCTTACAAAACTAAAGCTAATGAAACCTTGAAGAGTTTTAGTTGGATATTATAATATATCCAGAATTTCAAAACTGTATCTACATAAGAAGGTCTTGTAAGTGTCTGCATGCTGTATGTGTGGTCCAGACACAGTGTCTTTCTTTCGCAGAACACAAAACAATATATTATGAAGAATGTTGGTAATTGACGTATTCACTAACATTGGGTTTGTTTCCATACAGGTTTTGTTCATTGCTAACTTTCTTCAAACTATCTGAAAAACGATCTTTTTGTGCTGGAGACGGATGAAAGCTTCAAAATTAAGAGAGGGTGAGTAAATTAGAAAATTTTCCTTTTTTTGGGTGAATCTCATAAGACATTTTCTGTGTTTTACCTTAAGTTATTACCGTTCTAAGCAAATCTGATCAAACTGACCATTTCAACTTAAATGAGACAATGTCCTTTATTCACACTGTTGGAAATACTTAAATCATCCTGGAATAACTGGATTTTGCATAACCCTGTCAGCTCAAGTGCATGTTTATTAAAGCAAAAAAAACAAAGAAAAAGCACATTCTGAAATACGCATTTCATTCCTACCTTTTTATTGTTATTTTGATAAAATAATGTGAAAAAATTAACATAACACAGTTACATTAGTAAAAAAAAAAAAACACTGAAATAAGTCTGATTTATTACTATCCATGTATGAAATCTACCCCTTCTATTCTTGTGTCTGCACACAAAATAAAATCAAAAAGGACAAAGTTATAAATACCAAATAGCCCACTTTAAATTGCAGCACTTTTTACCAAATTTACTAACTTTATGGCCCTTAACACAATGTCTGCATGCCTTGAGTGCACAAAGAGACAAAAATAATTAGATATTATTATATAGGTACTTTATATGCCCTGGAGTTTAAAGCAATAGGTTTTGCCTAGAGAAACATGAGATTCACCTCATTGCAGAAGCTCAAAAAATGAAAATGAAAACTTAGTTCACTAAGATAGAATTTAAGAGGTCTTTTTATTGTAATGAAGTACACTTTTTTCACAGCTAAAGTAATATCTCTGTAATGCAATGCCTTGTTTCTGAGAGTGGCATATTCTGTTTTTCTGTATCTTTAAAAAACGCCTTAAAACACCTTTTTCTGTCGACACCTAACTCACAGAAAACCTTCTTCCATACCCACTCAAAATGTATTTCTTAAAAATAAAGAAACAGGGAAAAAATTTTTTTTCTCTGTTAACAGGTTTTGTCTTGCCTTGTGGAACTTGATAAGTCTTCACTTTGTCTCTGCTATTTACTGCTTCAATGTCTCCAAGCTTCTTTGTAAGTCGCTTTGGTTAAAAACTTCTGCTAAAGGTTTACATCTAAATGCTTTAACCATCTTATATATTCTTTACAATACTTACACCATATTAAAAGCCACTATATATTTTGTGAGACAGACTTCAATTCAAATGATGTCTTTACAGTTAAAGCATTAATTACAGCTTCAAAAGTTGCAAAATATTCCTGCTGCTTAAGGAAGTTATTTCAATAAATGACGGATTGTGAGGCATTTCATTGTGTTTTGTAGCTTATTTTATTATTTTCTGGTCTGATTTTAATGGATAATAAAGCTCTTTTAAAGTTGGATGATTTTCTTTATGTTCTCACACTATTCGATCTTCATCCTTTCCATTAAAACAGGCTGTTGGGTCCATCAGCTCATTTTACATTTTCTATAGTTTTTGTTAGTTCCTGTAAACAATCTGTAAAGTTAGGAGTTTCAATGTTAACAAACTTAATAAACAAACGTCTTTAACAGTGATCACGTGCATCCATTTTATTCTTCCTTGTGAATTGTAATCTGCAATGTGCTTTCCTCAACATTGTTAAGAGCAACAACAAAGTTTCATGAAAAAGTTGATTGGAGTGCAACGAATTATAGGATGCTGTGCCAAAATGTTCTCAAATTCTTTAAATTGCAACAAAAACCTGAAACATGAACATGAAAAAAGAGCAACTACAGTTACGATAGATTGAAGGACAGACAGAATGGCAAATTATTATATTTGAGTTCTTTTTGAGCTAGAAGACATTTGATCAGACTCAGGTTTCAGTTAGAAGCCTTGAAAAAAAGTATGTATTTAATTTGTTCAAATACAAAAAGACATAACATTCTGTGCTCTGATGAAAGTAATGTATATGCTTTGCTTCTCTTCTCTATCTGGACCTTCCACTGTGTCTTTAAGTTTATCTAATCTCATGGTTTTACGGCTAGCCTTGAATGGCCATTTGGCAGATATTTTAAATATGGCAACCTGAGATCTTTGGCAACCTTTGCTCATCTGAGGGTTCATCAGTCAGAGATTATAGAAGTCATTGCCATGGAAATGATCGACATCACGGATGGGTGGTAAATAAATGTCACATACAACTTGAGGTACATGACAGTTGTTTGGCAACACGTTTGACAGACTCAGTTCTATCTGTAAAACTCCTAAAAACTCATCTTTTCCCTCTACACATAACCTGTAAAACTCCTAAAAACTTATCTTTTCCCTCTACACATAACCCACCAAAACCTCTTTCCTTACCCACTCACTCTTTATATTAAAAACTTTTTTATTCCCTCCTACAGGTTTTATCTTGCTTTGTGTTACTTTTTCACCTATTGTTATCTCCTATTGTTACTGCTTTAGTGTCTCCTCATTTATTTGTAATTCACTTTGGATAAAAGCATCTGCTAAATGCCTAAATGTAATGTAAATGTATTTAAAACATCGATCTGTAAAAGCGTAGTTATGATTGATCATTTTAAGATATTTGAAAATTATGTTTCACTAGAAGAAAAGAAATAGAACATGACCTAAAACACAATAGAAAATGAATGGATTTAATGATTAAAATGGGACATGTATTGGGTCTGTATCTGTAATTTCACTTAAATATTTATAATGTATACTTTAACACAACACATTGTTGTCCCTAAACCCTTAACTGTATGCCTATTACGTTCAGTTATGATCTTATCCCTTACAGATGAAGTGTTTAAATTTGCGCCAATAACCGAATGGAATGTCTTTCCAAACATTGTTTCACTGTAAGCCAAATAGTCACACACTCCAGCCCCAAACGTGCAGTTATTTTGGTCACTTTGACATGTCAGATCGCTCTAGGGCTGTGTTTTGAAAGCACCACAAAATCTAGCAAATTGAGAAAAAAATGTAAGGCCACCTTTAACTCCCTTCTTTTTTACACATAGTGAAAGCATTATATTGAGTGTATGCAAGAGCTCTTCTGGAAACAAGTGTGCTCGTTCAACAAATTAGTTTGGTTGATGTAGTGGCTGTGTTCTGTTCAATACACTCTAAACAGAGTTTCTCAGATCAGAGCTAAAATGAGAAGGCCTGTCTTTTAATGGCCTTCTTTAGTGCTTTGGTAAATCCATCTAAAATCATAGAAATAATCATAGCATTATTGGAGGCATGCATCGTCTGTTTACTGTAAGATTTGTGGTTTTACTTTTTTCTTACCACACCAAGAGATTGTAATGGAGATTAATGGAATAAACATCCTGAAATATAACTAACATAATTCCTAAATTTCACTGCACATCCAATCATAAATGATAAAAAAAAATTGTATTTGCATTTCACTTTTGAGCAACATGAATATTTGTTTATTAATGTTTTCAGTGTTTTTCACAAGCCTGCAACTGTCCTAACAACAGCAATGAGTTTGACCAAAAGATCAATACAATCTCTTAGTCCTTGCTCTAACATGTTTTAATTGTCTTGAGGGTTTTTCCTCTTAGAGATCATCTCAGTACTGTATGTTACTGCACAGAACATTGTCCACGGATGTGACTTTAGGTAGAAGATTACACTGAATGCAGTTTTCACCTTATACAGGGTAGGAAACCATTAGCGCAATACTGTAATAAATTATGATGAACTTTAAAGTCATTCATAGTTTATTAGGCAGGCCATTTGCATCATTTTGCATGTGACTTTCGTATCCCTCATTAATTGCTAGAACAGGTCCCGTAGGAGTTAAACTGTGTTAAGTGCTTTGATCAGGGACAGAAAATCCAAGTCATTTCTCGGAAGTCGTGCTACACGGTGCCCATGTTTGCCATGCCACTGGCAAAATTTGTTCTTTAAGCTATTGTTGTTGAGGTAACAACAATGGTGTTGAAAACGTATTCAAAAAGCTTTGAAAACACAACAAGAAATACTTATAATTTGCCGATATCACAGTTTTGCGATTGCGCAGTTTACACAGAAATGGAATGGTTTTCATTTTCAATCCCCTAAAACAGTGTTATTGTATAAATAGGGAACAGTTGTAGTGGACATTTTTGTGTAAATGACACCTCAAAGCCAAAATCACAATTTAATGATATTATTCATCTTTGGTCTTTCATATATGCAACGAACTTAAATGTCGTTGGGGTCAATCAGTTGAAATTTCTTAGAAGTGTTGGGAACAATTTTTCTTCAGAAGTACATCTATGAAAATTACCTTGTGGGTGTACTGTTTAAATCTCATTACCTCTCCAGTTAATTATTGTTTATTTAATTTAGCCCTGCACTAATTTAATATTTTGTAAAGATTGATGAAACCAGGGAGGATATGTTCAGTTCCCAGCATGCTCTGCATTGCACTGCGTGGAGTTAAGTAAATGTTCAAATGACTGGAGGTGTTATTTGATGTGTTTTTAACAGACAGGAGATGATGCAGGATGTGTTAGTCTTTAAGGTTTTGTTATAATGGGAATTTAAGTTTACGACGAGAGGGTGTGATAAAATATATAAACGTGTACAACTGCAAGTAATTCAGTTAAATTGTTTTGACCAAAATATGTTTGGTGCTATTCTGTTAAGTTGTTAGAAAACAATATATTGTAGTATATTATGTGACCTTAAAAACCTTAATTAGACCTTAAAATCTTAATTAGTTTATATTAATGACATATATTTTCTATACTTACAGAATATTCCTCACATTGTTTAAAACGATTTTATGTACAATAGTAAACCACGAATACACAAATATATGCAAAATTAAGAAACCATTATTAATAGTGATTTCGGTGGCCAAATAAATGAACAGCAGTGGTAAATTATAACTTTTGCTCATGTTTGTGCAGACACATGATTACAGTGCTACATGTTTTGTTTAATAGATTTAAATAAATCAGCAAATAAAACATGACTATTGAGAATCTGCAATTCAACTATTGTATTTATTTCAGGCAGATATATTTTTCATATTTATAATGCACATATTTATAATGCACATTTAATCCAAAAGCATCAACTCACAGTGTCTCTCTGTGTGTTTTCCCCAAAAATACTTTTTTTTGAGCACATGAATTGTCAGACTTCTTGGAATTTCATAATGAGAAAATCTTGCACATTTCTTCAGAATCGTGTACTTTCATTTACATCAAATATTGTTTACTCTTAATGTTTGATTTGCATCCTGATACTGCTCTCCGCTCATTGGACATCGAGTGAAAATTTCATGCAAATGAGGGGAATCTTCACACTAATTTGTTTGAAGCCCGTGTGCCCTGCATGCTTCTATTGTGCTGCTGAAGGGCTTTGATGTCATCAGGTAATTGCTCCCTTAGAACGGCGGACGATCGGCTTTAGAGCATCTCCATGGTGACCGGCACAGCTCAGACTGCCTGCAAGTATCCGAATAGCTGCGTATTATTTCCTATGAATGACAGAAACACATCTTAAGCTACAGACATTTCTGTACAGCATGAGTGGTCCATTGCCTTAGAGGAGGGTTAATACGATAAATGTTCTTTGAATGTTGATCTGGCAGCATTGGTTAGGGGACGGCTTTTTGTGCCACTGGTCTGAATGAAATTCTAGCATTGAACGCTGTGTGGACAATTTAAATACATTATCATATAATTATAGCAAGAGACAATCTGCTGCCTCAGTAATTATTATAACAAACTCAATGCGAAGTTTTGAGTGTAGACACAATGAGAAAAACTTCATAAAAGTCCTACATTTAAAAATATATGTTTGGAATGAAACCGATATAATGACATTTTTCTGTCTAGAATAGTAATTTTAAAATTTACATTAAATATATTTTAGTTGCAAGAACAAGAACAAAAACACATGAGGCACACATTACCATGTTTGATGCTGTCATTTTTTATTTTTGTTTATTAGTTACAGAGTTTCCAAAATGATTCTGTCATCATTTATATTAATACATGTATGTACTTATTACTTGTTTCTTTCGTAGAACATTAAATTAAAGAAATAAAAGAATGTTGATAACCAAACAGCACTTGTACCCATTCCTTTTTATTGTATGGATACAAAATCAATGTTGATGGAGGATAGTCACCAACATTCTTCCAAATATCTGCTTTGTGTTCTGCAGAAGAAAGTCATACAGGATTAACAGAAAGGTTAGTAAAAAATGACAGAATCGGAATTCACATTTTTATCTTTTACTAGCCTATATGTATACCTATAGGTATAACATAGGAAGATATTTTGAAGAACATTGGTAACTATACACAACTACAATTGATTCAATGGATATAAAATCAATGCAACAATCTACAAAATGTTATCTTTAGTGTTCTGAAGAAGAGAGAAAGTGATACAGGAATGACAAGTGGGTGTATATCGCCAAATGTAAATTCTTCTATGTATCACAAAAGAAGATATTTAAAGAAAATGGTCCCCACTGACTGCCCTTTTATTGACACACAAACATTTCTCAGAGCATCTTCATTTTTCTTAAACAGAAGAAAGAGTAGCAATAGGTTATTAATGACATTGTTGTGCCAAACGTTAGCAGGATGTTTATTCTTAGTTCATTTCAGCCTTCCGATCTGATTAGGCAAGGGATGTTAAAGAATGCTGATACAGGACCAGATCAGCACTGGGATCCATCACAGAAACCACTGAAACAATGCAATGACAAAATTATTGATTTTCTTTAGAGGACATGTCAAGCGGACACAGGTGATCAAATATGCTGGGCCGCTCTATCCATCTCCTTCTTTAGCTCTTTCTTGCCTCATTCTAACTGCATTAACCTCTCAATAACAGCTCATAAAGCAAGGTAACTTCATGCCACCATTTTTAATCAGGAACACTTTTTTCATGTCTTACATTTTCCCCGCAATTCCCCGGTATTAGGGAAAGTTGTCGGGAATGTGCTGCAGGCCGGTAGCAGCGTGAGCATCATGTTTTGCTGGATCTTGAGTGGCTCAAAAGTGTGAAAGGAAGCTAATGGAATTGAATGAAGCCAGCAGAATCACAGTATGTTGTATGAGCATCTCTAGAGAGAGAGAGAGAGAGAGAGAGAGAGAGAGAGAGAGAGAGAGAGAGAGAGAGAGAGAGAGAGAGAGAGAGAGAGAGAGAGAGAGAGAGAGTTGAGAAAACATGTCTCCTATTGATGACAGGCTGTTTCAAACATTGTTAAAACTCTAATTACAAGTTATGGTTATGTCAGTACACATTCATTTGAGACAAGGGTGATGGGAGAGTCACGCTATATCAAGCTATCAGATAAACAAAAGCTCTGCGGTCAGTCATCTGGAATCAGATCGTACTGTTCGACTTCACTTACATTTCTGTGGGGGCTTTAAAGATGACTCCAACAACACGAATATCGTATCCATAAGACTGCCTCTTAAAATATGACATTGAATTGGTTTTATATTGGTGTTATTTACTAAGATATTTCTTACAATTTTACCTAAGACAGAATTTGTTACAAATGTGGAACATGATGTGTCAGCACCAGCCATTGATTTGAACTGAGTGATGAATATGAATCTAAAACAAGGCTGATGGTTAATTTCAGCGGTTGTCTTTCAACTTCTGTCACACCGCATTACTGAGTCTTGTGAGTTATTTTGCCCTTAAACCCTCTTTTCTGCTGTATCTGGATTCAGATAGACAACCATGTAAATATGTGAACCATGATACATCCTTTTATGTGTGTGACCATCCATCCATCATGAATTAGAACTATCACTTTCTTTTTAATTATGTAAAGGAAATTGTTGTTTAAGGGGACAAATTAAAATTAATTAATCCTCCACCCTTCTGTTCTAATCCTTCATGTGACTCACCCTGTATAAAGAAGATATTTTGAGAAATGTATTGGTAATTTTCTGGCCACGCAGTAGTGCTCGGTGTTCTTAAAATATCTTCTTTAGGATTCCACAGGAAGAGAAAAGCTAAACAGACAATGAATGAAATATTGCAGTCACAAGCTGGATACAATGTGATAAAAATGGCCTCAAAACTTGTCTTCACAATTTACTTTTCCTATATCGGTATGTTTCTGTCATATTTTATCCATCATTATGTGCAAAAGCTTTAGTTGCAGTAATTCTAATTCTAAATTATTGTTATTGTTGTTGTCCAGGAATTTTCACATATGCGGGTTGGAAATGCCAGTCAATATAGTTTTGTTTTTTATATTTTATTCAGGGATCCAATTAATTTCATTGCCTTGAAATCCTGAATTTCAAAAGTGTTTTCATAGCATTTGTTATGCAAAATTTAGTGATGACTTCCAAGAAATGTTGAAATTAGAATGTAGAAAGGACAAATAATTAAAGGCTATTGGCTTGTAAATGTTTTATCTCCTTATCATGGAAGAAGGTCATTAAAACATTTTGTTCAGTAGTCTATTTACAATCAAATAAATTATAGTTCATATAAGTTGAAGGCCTTATTGATGCTGAATTTCATTAACACCAAAGAAGGCCCAGTTCTATCTTTGATGCTGAATTAAATTTCTTCACGCTTTTGATCTCAGGCATTCCAGCAAGGAAATAAACTTTCACTGCTTTAACTGCAAAGAAGTCATGGTTCACAAGTCTTTGCGATGATGCAATATATCACTTTGTTCTGACAGAACTGATGCAGTTTAAACTCTTCTCTCTGTTCTAAAGCAAAGGTCAAGTGTAACTAACAGAAACTTGAAAGCGCTAGTTGTCCAGAGAGTGATCAGACTGTTCATTCCGGAGGCCATTTCGACTCCCAAATAGTTCCACGGTTTCAGGGTTAGAATGACCTTGTGAATCTCCCTCGTGGATGGTTCGATTAACTCTATAGCACGAAGGGAGAGAATTCGTACTGTGATTGTCCCTTACAGTCCCATCAAGCCCAAGTTAGTCCCTGGCAATTTATAACTCTGACACGGGGGCATGACTACTGTCATAGCGCTGATGGGCCATTTAAAAAAAATGACACGAGTGAAAATAGGTGAAATGAGTTCACGATCCCTTTAACAAGCGATGGTGGATTAAAGGAGTCAGTCAGCGAATTATTTTTCTCCCATATTAGTTCTGTTCATATTCTGTTCATACACAATATCCATTATCAAGTTATAAACGCTATCAGCTCCTTTCAGATTCCTTATCAAATGCATCACGTTGGAGAAAAGCCATATGTTTAAATGGTCATCATTGTGGTCATTAATTGTCATTAGGGTCATCATTTCTACATTCAGCACCAACTCTCCATGTGTCTTTTACTGGCAAGGTTCTTTGCATTAGGATGTGCAGTGACATTTTGCATCATTGCAATCCTATCACGCTGTACATTTGTCCACACAAAAAGTCACTTGGGAAGTAATACAAAGATATTGATGGATAAAATAGCTAGGAAGTCTGTATTGATAGGTGCTTGTTTGTCGCAGGATTAATTTAAAGCATAAAAGCTGTTGAAACCATTTCAGAATGGGAGGGTTTTTAATTTCGCATCCCTCAATTGCTTTGCTTTTGGACTTACTGATTTAAGAGTCTCAAGATGCTGGTTTGATGGAGCATGGCATGACTTCAGCATCAGAGGTACAGAGGGCCCAAGGGTATTCGACTGGCTGTGCCTGAGGCAAACGAATCATTGTGTGCTCTCCACACCTCTGTTACAAACTCTGATGGATGTTGAATACACAGAACTAGTTCCAAAACGTTCACGTTGCTTAGATATCTAGATTTTTGGTTTGTTTTGTTTTACCAAGCACTTGATGTAAATTGGACACGGTCATCCACACGCATCACTCTCAACTTTGCAGGGTGGACAAATGAACCTATGACCTTTATATTTCAGTTGGTCAAATATAATTGAACTGCAGAAAACAGAAGTGTAATACAAGTCTGAACTGGAGCTTCATACCCGTGCAATCCCCCATATTTCCTTTTTCTGGAAAGGTCTCCCTAATCTGAACAACATAGAGAAACCAGACTGCTTGTGTTTAGGACTTTATTGTTGAATGCAACAACGCAGATTTGCACGACAACTGACAGTCCTGGTCAATCATCTCAATCCGTCCATTGGTGTATGAACAGTTTGTGGTGGAAGCAAATGAACTTCACAGATAAACACACACACAAGAACAAAGCTCTACCTCTTCTTGTGTGGCACCGTCCCATTCTGTCCTTCAAAATGAATGAACATCTGCATCTCAGCATCCATTGAACAGCAAGGTTCACAAACCAACGTTTGACTTCTCCAAGAGTTCACTGTCTAATACATTTGCATTTCAAGATCTTCTTGAAGGCATTTTGGAAGTCCTTATTAAAGTAAGCGTATATGATGGGATTCAACAGTGAGTTGGAGTATCCCAGCCAGTTAATGACAGCCCCCAACCATTTGGGCATAAAACAGTCTTTGCAGAAGGGCAACACAAGAGCCACGATGAAGAAGGGCAACCAGCAGAAGATAAACGTCCCCATGATGATGCCCAAAGTCTTGACTGTTTTGCGCTCTCTAGCCAGAGCCACTTTGCGTTTTGCATCTGTGTTTTTTTCTCGTCTGTTCTCAAAGCAAGCTTGGGGATGGTTGGGTAGTGCCAGGTGGCTTCTAGAGCTTTGGACCTCCATGATCTCCATCGATTCTCCATCGTCCACGTGTTTAAGGGCCCCGTTTGCGCACACACCGGGCTGAGGCTCCACAGATCTTCTCCAGGTCTTGGCCACCTCGCCGTTCGCCTTTCTCGGGAACATCCCAGGAGAAACATCTGAACATTTCTCAGGTTTCTTCACCGTCTTCCTGATCCGAAACCTCGCCGCTTTGAATATCCTCCCGTAGAGTACCAGCATGAGAATAAGAGGAATGTAAAAAGCTCCAAAAGTGGAGTAGATGGTGTACCCATGGTCCTGGCTGATGGTGCATGCGTTTGGATCTGCCCGGTCTTCTGGTTTCCTCCAACCCAACATGGGCGGAATCGAGATGGAAAATCCAATCATCCAAGTGAGGCTGATTAACACAGCAGCTCTCTTGGGTGTCCTTTTATTGACATAATCGATGGGATCCGTGATGGCCCAATATCTATCCAAAGCTATTGCGCACAGGTGCAGAATGGATGAGGTGCAGCACAACACGTCCAGAGATATGAAGAGGTCGCACATCTCCTGCCCCAATGTCCACACGTTCAGAACCTGGTAGAGGGCAGCCATGGGTAGCACCAGAACCGACACCATGAGGTCTGTGACGGCCAAAGAGCCGATGAGATAGTTGGCCACGTTCTGGAGCGACCTCTCCAAGGCGATGGCCGCAATTACGCACGCGTTCCCAACTATGGCGAAGAGAATCAACGCACCCAGGAGAAGCGAGGCCACTATTTGGTAGCTCAGAGGAACATCAGGGTCGGAAGTTTGGTTCCCAGTCCATTGGTAACTGTCCGTGGTGTTGTTGGATCTCTCCATTGTGAGAGCGGTCGCAGGTTCAGATGGAGTCCAGTGCGCCAGCGCGTCTCTCCCGCGTCAGCGCGCAGCTCTGAAGACGCATGGTGATCTCTGGGCTGCACACCGGAGCTTCTCCCGTCGGTGACGATGTGAATTCATTTATACGAGTCGTGCTGAGTGCGTCACAGAGGGCTTGTCGATGGGCTGTAGGGTTGGACATACTCAACAGTTGCTTTTATACAAGTTGTGGAAACAGAAACATGCTTGGTTTGTTTTCTTTGCAAGCGTTTTGGGAAGAAGGATCATAAAGGTGCCTTTTACTATAAGTTGCAGTTATATAATGTTCATATGTTCATAGATCTGTCTATAGTGTATATACACTTTTACATCATCCATATGTATAGTATGTTCATACATCTGTCTATTGTGTACATACACTTTTACATCATTCATCTGTATTGTATGTTCATATATCTATCTATAGAGTACATACACTTTAAGATAATCCATTTGTATTGTATGTTCATATATCTGTCTATTGTGTACATACACTTTTACATCATGCATATGTATAGTTCATATATCTGTCTATAGTGTACATACACTTTAACATAATCCATCTGTATAGTATAGATCTGTCTATAGTGTACATACACTTTAACATAATCCATCTGTATACCATGATCATAGATCTGTCTTTAGTGTACATACACTTTAACATAATCCATCTGTATAGTATGTTCATATATCTGTCTATAGTGTACATACACTTTAACATAATCCATCTGTATAGTATGTTCATATATCTGTCTATAGTGTACATAGGCTTTAACATAATCCATCTGTATAGTATGTTCATATATCTGTCTTTAGTGTACATACACTTTAACATAATCCATCTGTATAGTATGTTCATATATCTGTCTATAGTGTACATACGCTTTAACATAATCCATCTGTATAGCATGTTCACATATCTGTCTATAGTGTACATACACTTTAACATAATCCATCTATATAGTATAGATCTGTCTATAGTGTACACACACTTTAACATAATCCATCTGTATAGTATAGATCTGTCTATAGTGTACATACACTTTAACATAATCCATCTGTATAGTATAGATCTGTCTATAGTGTACATACACTTTAACATAATCCATCTGTATACCATGATCATAGATCTGTCTTTAGTGTGCATACACTTTAACATAATCCATATGTACATCATCCATCTGTATAGTACACTTTTACATCATCCATTTGTATAGTATTTGCATAGTACATCTGTATATCATGCTTAGTATTTTAAATCTGTAAATTATGTCCGTAATATCTATTCTGTATAATTATTGTAAACATTGCACATATGTTCTGTACTTACTGCTTATTGCACTTCTGGCTAGATATCTATCTCTTTACTTTTTTCCTCTTTCCTCAATTAAAATTATTCACTGCAAGGTCATTTTAAACATACATGGCTTTCTTTCTTCTGCAGAACTCAAAATAAGATTTTTTGAAGAATGTAACCTAATGGTTACTCTCTCTCTCTAAAACTATGTCCTTAATACCATCTATTCTGTATAATTATTGTACAAATTACATATATATTCTGTACTTATTGCACTTCTGGATAGATGCTAACTGCATTTCATGGCCTTGTATCTTACATGTGCAGTGACAATAAATCCAAACTAATCTAATTAAATTATAGATCTGATACTGTTTTTAATGTCATGTTCTGGAAATGAAACTTTGAACAACCTGACGTGAATAGTCGGGATACTTCTAATGTTGTGTGTATTCTGATTAATAATAATGATTGTGCATTTATATATTATATAATTTTTTTTATCGAATACAGAAACTGCGAGTTCAGCACCACGGACAGATCCAGTGTTACCCAGAAAGGAAATCTGCTGCCATCTGGTGACATTACGGTCAAAAATACAATATAACAACACTTGATGATAACAAGACCTCATTCAGAATGATTCAGATACCTTGTAACATAAATATTTCCATTTACTACCACATTTACTGCTAGAAGAAGTAACCATAAGTCATGGTATATTGGTTAGAGAGACTCCAAACCTTAGGGTTGTGAGTTCAAGGGTTGTGGGTTGATGCCATGCCTTTGGTGCCCTTGAGCAAGGCACTGAACCCCCAACAGCTGCCCAGGCACCACAGCATAAATGTCTGCCCACTGTTGTACGTGTGTTCACTAGTGTGTGTGTGTGTGTGTGTGTGTGTGTGTGTGTGTGTGTGTGTGTGTGTGTGTGTGTGTGTGTGTGTGTGTGTGTGTGTGTGTGTGTGTGTGTGTGTTAGTTCACTGCTGGTGTGTGTTCACAGTTGTGTGTGTGTGTTCACTGTTATGTTTGTGTGTTCACTGTTATGTTTGTGTTTACGGTTGTGTGTATATTCACTTCTCTGGTTGTGTGTTTACGGTTGATGTGTGTGTTCACTACTGTGTGTTTGCACTTTGGATGGGTAAAATGCATAGCACGAATTCTGATAATATCCATATTTTATAAATGTTTTTATATAACAATGTCTTGAACAAAAACAAATGGAGGAAATGTCCATACCATTATTAGCCATATTTTTTTTATTATCTGATCTTGAAATAAGTTAAACTGTAAGCAGGCAGTTTTAACTTAGTATTAGTATAGCATTATAGCTTTGGTCTTTAAAGTCACAGTTCACCAGTTCACAGTTCTTGTGGTTTTAAATCTTAATGGCTGTCTTTCTTCTGCAGAACCCAAAAGCATACATTTTATTTAAAGCAAAGTTCTTTAACCGAACAACTGTGGCACCGATTTACTTCTATTGTGTGGGCACCAAACCCGGCGAGTATCAACATTCATCATCACAAATCTTTTGTCAAACATGTTTGAAATGTCAAGAGGGTTTGTAAATGTTGACACAATTTAAATTTTTTGCTGAATTAAAACTTTTAATAATTAATAAATGTGTGGCTAAAATACATTTTGAAACTGTTTCTTATCACAATGTAAAAAAAGAAATTACCAAAAATCACAACAATCATTTTGTGTGTTTTTCAACACTACCTGTTCAGAAAAAAGAGCTGACCTTGTGTGTTCATAAAGGTTGGTCTGGTTATTTCCCCTAATTTTTTCACCCTTATCATACAATGCATTCATTGTTGGTTGTTTGAATTACATAAGACCCGTGAACAATCGGGCAGCTGATCTGCCATTATTAAGGGGGCTTTGCCATTGTCAACAGTGCAAATGGCTCTGGGGGCCAGCATGTTCCCGCTCATCTCTGAGAACAGGGCTTTACCGGCGAGCCGAAATGTTCTCCGGTCTGCTGCTGAGTGACTTTGAACTTCTTGGATCTGGTGGGGAATATCTTCAACATTGAGTTGTTCATTCTTGGAGATGGACTCCTATGGGAATCTTGAGCACAGAACTGAAGCTCTGTATCTAGAGGTCAGACCAGTAGAAAAAGCCAAACTTGGTGTCAGAGTAATCCACAGAAAGGCCCTTAGCTTGGATTGTGATCTACTCTTACCAGAGCATAGTATCATACCAGAGCACATGCTTAGATCCTGCTACCGATCTTCCATCTCCCCACACCACAGGACAATCCCCCTTACTCAAACTCCTCACATGCTTTTAAGGAGAGCTGGTATAGAACCCGTTGAGTCAGATGTTAGTAGAGGCTCACAGATCTCTCTTGAGGATCAGGAGGCAAGCAGCTTTTTCAACCACAGAGCTCCTCTGATGCTTTTGAGCAGCTCTGAAGATGAACACGAGGTTGGAGAGCAGACTGGAGCGACAGCTCAGCTCAGCGTGGCTTCATCCCTGCTTACACCCACTCCCACAAGGGAACGCAGGCAGAGTAAGAGAGAGAGAAGACGACTTAAGAGCTTGAGGAGACGACAGAGGAGAAGAGAACGAAGCAGACAGAGTCAGCTGCAGGAGAATGTGCAGGTCAGACATTAACACAAACAGTCTTGTACACATAGAGAAGTCATTTTATTTGTGCCAAATTGTAAATGTTGAGGTTTTATTATATTAGTAAACTATATTAGAATTGTTAAATATTAGAATGATTAATGTAGATTCACAGTGAGGGATCCATGATTGTTTTCATGTAGATATTTGGGACCCTGCCTTTGAAAAAACAGAAAAAGTGTGATTTTCTTTTTCTACATACTTATTCTTCATAATGTAAAAAAAATTATATTAATAATTATAATAATGAAAATATAATCTTGATATATTTAATGTTGATTGAGTGAGATCAATGCAAAGATTAAAATTATAGTGAAAGGAATGGCTGAAATCCAACTTTGTTGCTCATTATTTCAGAATTTGAATTTATGACTTTACCATGGTTTTCACAAGCAGGCTAATATTGTTATGATAAAACAAAATTTCAGTAAATAATATTTATTAAACTGATGTAAAATACTGTAAAAAAAAAAAAAAAAATATATATATATATATATATATATACTACTTTGCATGTTACATTTTTGATGCCCAATACAAGTGAAATAACTAAATTAGTGACAACACACAAACATCTCATGTTGTCCAGCTCAAGAAACTACAGAATGAATGATCATTTTCCAGCAGAGGGCAGCTTTTATCATCAACACATTCTGCAATAGAGATTCTGCATTCAATGCAAAAATGCCTTTCAAGTTTATTAATTTATTTGAAAAAATTTCAGTTGAATGGAACTTTAACGGGATAATTCACCCTGTATAACATAAAGAGAAGACTTTAAAGAACGGTACCGAAACAAAACTAACCCCACTATATCGACACACAACCACCGATGCATATCTCGGAATATCTTGTTTTGTAATGCACAGAAGATTACTACAAAGCACTGGTTACATATAGAGATTTTGAATGAGTGAAAACAGTAAAAGATTTATTTTGTGTACAATCTGTATGATAAGTGATGTGCTGGTAATGCAGGTGAATGGCATTGAATATTTAGAAAAGGCAACTGAGATGTTACAAACTAGAGACCTCTTTAAAAACTGCTGGACCTTTAATCCTTTGTTTTATGGGGTAGGTTTATTAATTCTCAAAGGTATTGGTCTCATGCTGCCCACACATCTGTGATTGTCTCTTGGGTTTAAGTGGGATGTGTTGTGGTTTGGTGGGAGGAGTTAAGAACCCTTGAAAAAACACAGTGAAGAGAATTCTAGATCACTTTCAATGACATTAATACTGGTGGTAGGATGAATATTTTTTTTCCTTTAGAGTCCAAACAACATCTTTAAGTGTCTCTAAAATAGGCCTACATTACTATTATGAAGTCATAAAAGTTGCGTAGCTGCAAATAAGATGTATAATCTTGTAAGAAGGTAAGATGTTCATGTTATGAACTTCTCAAGATGCATCCCGGGGTTGTCAAGGGGCATGTAACATCTTCATGAGATGTATTTGGTGATAATGACACAACTAGGGAGCAAGGAGTATGGTCCCTGGAGACTCCTGAGAGTGTGATTGTTGTAATTATGCAGACGGGCCCAGGAGCTCCAGAGGAGCCATGTGTGGGAAACACCACCTCCGCTTGAATCCTCTTGATGCTTTCTGTATCAAAATAGTCCAAAACAGGAACATTTTGGGTTCCTTGTTGTATGTGATAATCACTAAGCAAATTGGGGGAAATATTAAGATCATGGGGTCCCATGGGGTCATGATTCTTCAGGCACTCAAGGAAACTCAAAGTTAGATCTTGTTTATACAAACCATCAGCAAAACACTGAAACTTTACTAACTATTCTCTCATATGAACGAGTCTTTCAAGATTGTAAAGTTCTAATGGACTAAGTAATTTTTCTTCATGGTAGAGCTCTACTGGGAACCCATCAAGCAGCAGTGAGGATGAAGAAATCCAAGGCCGGGATCGTGAAGGCTACATCTGTGCGGTTTGCCTGGACGTCTATTTTAGTCCATACAAGTGCCACCCCTGCAGTCACATCTTCTGTGAACCTTGTCTGCGGACGCTGGCCAAGAACTGCCCCACCAACACACCTTGCCCATTGTGTAGGACCACCATTACTCATGTCCTCTTTCAAAAAGGTTTGTGACTAAACAACATGCAATTCTGAGCTGTCAAACATAAATTAATGAATCGAACAAAAATTTGGGGCTTGCTGTATGTTCATGGTCTAACTACTGGCAAACATCCCCAAATAGTGCATATGAGATGTGAAAAACATGAAGTATGAGGTATACATGTAAATCAATCCACAGAAAATCTAAAAGAACACTGACCAGTTATTCGTAACAGCACCGAGCACACAGATGATTCATAGATAAATAAATTCACACATCCCACTCTTCACAGAACTGAACCGTACAGCCCGTACGTTCTTCCCAAAGGAATACCTGTCTCGGAAACAGACTTTCCAGAAAGCGGCCTTCGCGAAATGGCCCCTTCCAAGCTGCCGTAAACTGTTTCAAATTTTTGGAGGTAAAATGTTATGTCCAGAATAGAAATAGCACACAGAATCAATTCCTTGAGTTTTCTTTATGGCTGTTATCACTTATTGTCTTATCATCTATTTGTCTTCCTGAGGCTCTCAAAGACAGGCAGGTCCAACTGGCAGACGACAGGTCCCTCACGGGGGCTACAGGCTTGATGCCTTCAACTTTGAGGATGATTCGCATAGCTGGCGATTTGACATGGACATGGTTATCATTTATATATACTCTGTCAACTGGGTCATTGGCTTCATTATCTTCTTCCTCTTCTGCTATTTCTTCTTCCTTTCCTTTTGAAAAGGAAGTAGAAAAACTGTCTGCAGTGTGTGGATCTTTTAAAAAAATAGACCACGGGCAAGAATCAAAGCAATATATGAATCTAGACATTTATTATGGGAAGTATTAAATAGATGAATTTAAAAAGTTTTTAGTTTTTTAGATTGTCAGGATTGTTTGCTTTAAGAAAAAAAGGGGCAAACTTTGCTAAGTGTTATTTCGGCTTAGTTGGTTCAACTTATTTGCATTTTAACGACCCTGTGGGGTGAAAATCTAGCTTTTTGTTTATGTGATGTTTTAATATTCTTTAAGACAAATCATATGCAAATGTATCATTTATCAAAGACAGTGCGGATTGAAAATGGTTGACATCATAAACCTGTAACCAATCACATCAACTCATTTCACCATGTGAAACTGCAGTTAGAGACATATTAATACAATGATGTATATAGAAATTGAGCTGAAACAATCTGTGCATTGCTTGTGTGTCAGCTCTCAGTTTCATTTTCAGTTTTTGCAGCGTCTGAAAATGCAGAGTGTGATCACGAGGAGGTGGAGCGAATTTACACATTCACATGTAACCTGTCTGATCAAAGATTATTTACCACAGGGGCACTGTATTCATCATTTTTTTAAGAAATACTTTTACAGTTAAGCTTAGGTTTGTAGAAATATTTTTGCTACAAACAAAGAAGGAGTTGTAATAAAGAAAAATCAAGAAATACTTTTAAACTGTTCATAGAAACCTAACTGCTAAATATTATTTTATTCTGGACAAATTGTTTAATGTTAAATGTCCATGATGATTGAATTTAAACTGTTCTTGACTAATTGTATTTGCCATTATGTTTTTTTGTGACAATCTTATATAATAAAATATTCCTGAGGGTCAGTAAATGGACCAGATTTAAAGAACCCTTTGCCTTAAAAGAGATATCCAGAGAAACTAAAACATCCCATTTTAACTTGAGCAGCAACTCTTTATTAGTGGATATTCAACCTATAGTATATGTCTAGCTTAACATGTACTGAAGGTGTTCATGTACAGATGCATATTATCATTTTCTCCCTCCATCATATCGCATTTAGCCGTTTCAACATCTGCACAAGACATAAACAGAGATTACACTGGTTACATAATTACAAACACAAGAGTTTGACAATGCTATTTCAAAAGAGACTTACAGGCTCAATAAAGCTGTCTCATATTGGTTTTACTTTTATTTCTTGCTTTTTATGCAAATATTAATTAAAAATGTATTAAAAGTTTGATTCAACTACTAGTGCATTTTCTTAAGTAGATGTTTGACTCTTCTGACTTTTTAAATCAATGCTGTGGATAATTTTCATAGGAAACTAACAAGACAGAGAAGCTCTCGGCAAAATCTATTTCATGGCCTGACTTGCATGTTTTAAGGCCATTGTGACGCATTCCTGACACAAAACAGTCGATTAGAATGGTGGACGGCATTCTCAATATCAAACATTTGGGAGCAGCTGGAGAACACCGTGTAAATATCCTTACCCAGGAATTTTAGAGATAAGTGGCAAGTCTGAACACATCATTATAGCTCACAAAGCATCGAGTATTCCTTGATGGCCTCTGAATGTCCTGTTCCTGCCTGGAACAGGACATTTTAATGGTCCCTAAAAAAACTCTTCTCCCTGGTGGTGGATCAAAGCTAACTTTATGCAGGTTGACCCAATGTTGGGTTTTTAAAAACATCAAGTTAAGGCTGCCGAACTACAATAAAGTCATGCTTCGGCAATGAATATGACATGGCCTTATTTGAAATGCACTGAAATGATGGAGGAAGAATCTGTATATTGCTTTGGAGAGCTGGGTTTTATAGGTGACATGTTGTAAGTAATAACCAGTAAGAACCAGTGAGTTCAGAACTGCAACCTCAGCATGAATGACCTCCAGCATGAGTTTTCTGATTAGATTTCCCAAACTGCATTCAGCCCGTCACACTGTAACAAACCACCAATTCAATTCCACATCGGTACGGCAGAAAACTTGCCTGAGCATGTGCGATGATTAAAAAAATATTGGTAATTAGCTTTGGCCTGTCCCAGTAAAAAGTTATTTCAGAAGATGAAACTTATTAAAGGAATAGGTCCCCAAAATGAAACTTCTGTCATTTTTTCTAACAGATTTTCTTTCTCTGAATGTGCCAAATTTGTTTAATAGCAATATGAATATTATCTAATAAACTTAAAGTGAATTATGCTTTTTTGTAAACAATTTATTTAATTGTGCATGGATGTCTTATGAGAGCTCTTCATAATCTTTTATTACTCAGAGCATTACTTTCAGGATGCCATTAATCTTCTGAACTCCATGCTTATGGTCAAGACCATTGAGGTTAAGGTCCTTTGTCTGTTTAATGTCAGTATGCTATTTCACGCGAGTTTGATGTCAATTTTTCATACTGAACAACCTTTTATTAATAACAAGTAAATCTAAACAGGTTTGTGAAACACAAATTAAGTTATTTTGAAGAAAGTTGGTGTTTCAACAGCATTTGCCTCTTTTCACTGTGGACCATATATGGGTGCCAGTTAAGAAATTTCTTCAAAATATCTTCTTTTACATTATGCTTAAGACAGAAAGTCAAGTTTGATATGATAAGAGTATGAGTAAATGAAGACACAATTTGAATTTTATTTTCACTATCCCTTTGACCTCTCACATTTTGCAGTTTACATCAAATATAAACTGTTTGTTTCTTTAATAATTTTTCACTAACTAGGTCGATTTGTATAGGTGCCAAGTCAACTTGATAGTTTAAAATGACCATTGCCATAGCAACACTGTGCATGTTGTTTTTGAGTTGTTAATAATTAAAAAGGTTAACCATTAACAGGACAAGTTAAGCAAAATATTTCAACCAAATAAAAGAAGATTAATCAATACTCTAAAAAAATTATGGGTATTTTTCGAGAAAACGAGAAACATTTTAACTTTAAAATTAATTAAATATACTGTTAAAAGGTACATTTTGTGTAAGAAATAAATCCAATCAACTAAATTTTTTGTAGTAAAATTCACCTAAAATATATTAAAAATATTTTCTTCACATAAACTTAAATATCATTTGAGATAAAAGTTACCGAGATATACTATATGAAGAAAACAACTGTTGGCTGTTTAATCAATCTTTTCGTATTTTCTGTGGCTGCACTATTTAAAATGTAATATTAAAGTTTATAATATTAAAAAATTATATTTTAGAAAACTTTAACCTTTTATTTTTATTATTACAAAACATTTAAAAAGCTTCTGTTTTGTGATATGGTGCCACAAATTGATAGATGCATTGGATTTGCTTAACCTGGATACATTTGTTGTTGATTATTATTATTATTATTATTATTATTATTATTATTATTATTATTATTGTTGTTGTTATTATTATTATTATTATTATTATTATTATTATTATTGTTATTATTAATATTAATATTAATATTATTACTATTATTATTACTATTATTATTATTATTATTATTATTATTATTATTATTATTATTATTATCATCAGTGTTATCAGTATTTTTATTATTATTATTATTATTATTATTATTATCAGCTTTATCATTGTTGTTATTATTATTATTATAATTATCTGTATTGTTATTATTATTATTATTATTATTATTATTATTATTAATAATATTATTATTATTATTGTGTATGCAGACTACATTCATTCATCCACTAACAATATTCCACTAAGGTGACATAAAGACAGGTCGATGTGCTTGCATTAGTGGTCTCCTCTCCTCCAATGAGAGAGCAGTGTGTTGAACACGTCACGCCTCAAGCATCCGCACCTATCAAGGTTAGAACATCTCTGAGTCTCCATAAAGAGAGGAGCGCTTCAACTTCTTCTGCATCTCCAGACGTCTCGAGACGCCTTGGGGAGGCGCTTCTGCATCCAGACGGACCTTTTGAAAGCCCATTATAATTTCCGAGGATCCGAGACATGTTTGCATCTGCGTGTCATTTCTCTCCCGTGAAGACCCGCAAGGACACCCCGGGCAGACTCGGTTCTCCGCGGGCGTGAATGAAGGTGACCCACCCGCCTTGCGCATCGTTGCAATGCGGACGGAACCCGGGAGCTCATCGATCAATTGAGCCCGACGTGAGAACCCAGTGGGAGTCTATCGATTAATCGGCGTTTTATATCAAAGCAGCTGTGTATGCATGAGTTCTGCACCGAATGGGCGCAAAAGTCGCCCCAGAACCGCCGGGACCCCTTTCCAGATCCAGAACAAGCCCCCATCCAGAGCCCCGGAGCGCAGGGAGAGCGGCGCAGCTGCAGCGGACTGCAGAATGGTGGGTACCAGTCTGCGTCATGACCCTGCATCCCTGCATCCCTCATCTCCATCCTTCTTCTTCAGATGCAGAACCGATCCACATCCCAAATGTCCACATTGATAGAAATGCTTTGATGCATCAGGTTTGTGGAGATCATGGACCACATGTCTGATATGGCATCTTATCAATAGATGATAATCACCTCTGTAGGGGAGATCTTCCCATTAAGTGCTCCATGAGTAGGGGGGGTGAGGTGTTTACCTTCTGTTTGGTGTTTTACTGTGAATGAGAACATTCTTCACGGTTTCTTCTTCATTCATCGGTGATGCTGCCTTGTTGGCTTTCATCAAATGCACTTATGGCCTTTAAGCTGTTTGCTTTCTCTTCCTTCAGGTGGTCCAGGAGTTCAATACACTCGTGGCCCTCTATAGGGAGCTGGTTATCTCCATAGGAGAGATTTCTGCAGATTGTCCTTCTCTACGAGCAGAGATGCACAAAACACGCACAAGAGGATGTGAGATGGCGCGGACTGCACATCACAGCCTTTCTGCAATATCAGGGTAAAACTGATGCTGTTTCTGTGAGTCGTGTTTAGCACACCATGCTTGATCACTTTAAAGGGAAGATGTCTTCGGTCTTCTGTGATCCTTGAACCTTGAGGGTCATTCGTACCGTAGCTGTAGTTTGAGGCATACTGGACACACTGTAGGAGAAGTTCACCTCCAAATGGAAATCTGTCATCGTTTGCTCACACTTCAGTTGTCCACACAAATGAAGATAGTTTGATAAGTGTGTATCGCTATTTCGGTTCACCCCGAAGTAGTATGTTGTTCTACCATGGGGGTCAATGGTGACTTGGATGCAAACTTTCTTTAGAATATCTTCATTTGTGTTCAGCACAACAACCAAATACAAGCTTGTAACAAATTGTTTTTAGGTGGGATAATTTACACACAAAATGAGTAAAATCTTCAAAGTGAATAAAATATACTGTTTAAAAATTGGTGTATATTACAAATATATATTTGATAAATACATGCTTTTGTTACGTAAACATAAAATATTCACAGAGATTTACTTTCGGATTTTTAATCAATCATTTTGATTTTTAACACAGATAAAATCTTTTTTATGTTTTGAAAATATTTGATTAATATTAGATAATTTTTTATTTTTGTGATATTTTTACAACGTATGGAGTCTCTCTCTAACAATACACTAACTTTATCATTTATTTCTTATTGAATCGGTGAATCGACCCTTTAAATACTCACAAAGCTATAATAAAAAGAACACAAGCAGTGTTTAACTTCACCTTAACTGGAATAACTTTGACAGGTATATTCTACAACAAGCTCAAAAGTTGATGGTTTTAAATTTGATTTAGTTTTAGTCATATAATCTTTCATCACATGGTTGTTTAAATTTCCGAAATAAACCGACTTTTCGATGTAGTCGCAGTTAACCGAGCTGTTTGATGCATGAGTTCTGTTCTTTGACAAAAGTTATTTTTATGTTTTTTATTTTGATCAAACAATGTGGTTATATTGTATGACTACGTTCAAATCATGTATAGTGCTTTACATTTCGAGAGAGCAAAATAAATGCTGATGAAGCTGGAAATGTGGCTTCCTGCTGTGCATGTTCCATTGATCCCAGGCGTGTAACGTGATGTTGTAGTCTTGCAAATGGATGCCATTAACACAATAAACTTAGTACTAATGCTGTTGATAAGCTCAAACATATCCATCATTAGAGACGTCCTCCATTTATTTGGTGACATAAAAGGCTCTAAAATGCTGCTTGGAAATGTAGTTCTTTGCAATGGGTTCTTTATCGGGAAATGTGTGGCTTCTTTTCTGTCAATTATAGCAGACAATCCGAATGTGCTGTCGGATTCTGCTCTCATCAGTGTGTTTCTGCAAGTGAATAATTTAACAGAGATAATGGAAACATCATTCTGCTAGTCAAATTAGATGAAGTGTTAGGACTATTTTAGTTCTCAAAAGAAAAGGATTCAAATCATGCAAAATTAAGATCACACATTTTGTTCCTCATGATTGTTCTACTTTGGCTTTTATTGAAAGTCAAACATTTTGGTTGGTTTGTCCATCTGCTTGTTTTTAGGACAGCCATGTGAAATCTATCAGTATAGAAATACAGCAACATTTTTTATGATTAAAAAACATCTCTTGAACATTGACCCAAAACAAAGCGCAACAGGGTTTTATAGGCACTTCCCGAGCTGTGTCGGCTTACAAGCCTGCATCTCTCTGTTTCTGAGAATTCAATAGCGGGGAAAACAAAGTATCCACTTTACAGAAGCATTTCTCTTGGGAATAACAGGCCTGTAATTACAGGCACAGGATTCTGAGAAATACGATTTTCTGAGAATTCGCACTTCCAATGTGTGGGGAGCTTCTGTTTATCTCTACAGCTCTCAATGATACCTGGAAACGTTCAAACATCCATAATACTTCATTTAATACTCAGTGATGCTGTAAAAGGTCCTTTCTGTCCATTGAGGTGTAGTTATGATGCAGTTTATGAGGGAGTCTAGAAATTAGACGGGTCGAGGCTCAGGGCCGGAACTCTTTTAAGAATCCTGTTCTAAGATGAATTATTAATACCCACAGCCCGGAGGATGGTGAAATACATCCGGAGATCTGCCGTCTCTATATCCAGTTGCAGTGCTGTCTGGAGATGTACCTGACGGAGATGCTTAAATCAGTGTGTCTGCTGGGATCCCTGCAGCTCCACAGGAAAGGTAATGCACTTATAGACATCCAGAAGGAAACATCCAAACCAATGACATTGAGGATAGTTTGCACATGTATTATTTCACCAGCAATCGTCACTGATCGATCACTGTGCGCTTATTTTCCAGGAAGGTACCATTTAGGAGCAAAAAAAGTAGACAGTAAGAAAGATGACAGCTCTGATGTTCCCATACTAGAAGACACTTCCTCAACTCCACCGGACTCTTCACAGACCTTCTTCCTGGTGGTCACAGACATTGAGAACATCGAGAGGTAGTCTGTGTTCCTTAAATAGATGTTGACTTACTTTTAAATCTACCTCAACCTTTTTAATTTGAATGTTGTTTGTAGGGACATGACCGAAATGAAAAATTTGTTAAGCAAACTCAGGGAGACCATGCCTTTACCGCTGAAAAACCAAGGTGAGATTTTGGGCACTCTTCAATAGGGATAATTTGGGGAGCAGGAATGTGGCGGAACAGCAATTCAAATGTACCAAAAAACAAAGATTTATTTTTTTAACCATATTGAAGAGCTCTGGTGTTATTCTTGTGTGGTTTAAATGCACACTCAAGTGACTTTTTCAAGTAAGCAGCTTTCAGAATTCTTAAAGTAATTTAACATCCATATTATTGTTTTTTCCTAAACATATATATACACAAATTTTGGTAATGTGTTACGAAACTTGAATGTTATGTTTACCCTCTCATAAGTACATAAATCACTACTTTAACACCATTGTTGTCCTTTGCTTGCTTTTAACATAATCTTTCTTTTTCTTGCATTCTTTTTCATAAAATAAGATTCTATTTGTTTATTTAATTCTTGGGCAATTCCAGCATTATGGACGTGACATTTTGCTTTATGAACATGACATAAAAAGCAGTTGGGGTTGAATTTTTACCATTGTTATCATTGTTACCATCCATTTATATTATACAAAAACCTTATGGTAGACCTGGGAAAGAACAAAATTCTTAAGATTTCAATAATGATGCTATAAAAGCTAAAAGAGGGACTCTGCATGGGTGTCTGATCAAACCAATGTTGATATTATGTGTTATGAATATAGTAAAAAAACCTTTGGTAAAAAGGTTACAGATGGTAAGGTTGATATTTTAACAAAATTGCCCTGATTGAGGAATTATTAAATATTTGTGTTAAAAACTGCGCAAAAATGCTTTTTTGCAGATTAAATATTTAGGGTTGATTATACAAATCCCACAAAGTTATTGTTTTTATTATTCTTAGAATATGTTATCTCTCAAAAAAAGCAACTTTTGTCAATTTAAAACAAAAATAACAACGAAATACAGTCTCATCATTTTTGATATTTGGACTCCATCAAAAGGGGTCTATTAAAATATGAACTGATAGTTTAGTACTTTAATAGTTCACTGAAAAAAATTTTTTCAGGTTTTATTGCAAATGTCATTTTCATTATGCCAGTTGCTCATGCTTTTTCACATAATACTGACACTAGAATGGAATTTGGAACTTGTTCCTTCGAACTTCTATTTTGGAAACACTAACATTTTTAAAAATTGGAAATAGTTTAACATTAAATAAACATGATTGTCTTATCTCATGAGCTAACATTGATCTGTTTTTGTGTCTATATAGACGACAGCAGTTTGTTGAATCTAACACCATACCCATTGGTCAGACAAAGGAAGAGGCGTTTCTTTGGCCTCTGCTGTCTGGTGTCCAGCTAAAAGATCTTGTGTCCAGTCACGAATGACTGCGTTTTCCTCACAATATGTGACATTCACCAATCAACAGTACTACTGCCATTTCCCAAACCAGTGCTTTCCTTTTGGTGAGTGCTGACCAGTTCCCTACTGCTATGAGTATAAATAGAGAAAAATATCCGTAGTCATACAAACACTATATAAAAATATATCACCAATACAACAGATTTTCATATCAAGTGAATGTATGTTCGTCCATATAATGCTTAGTGAAGATAATGGTTTATAGTACAAGTAACTACTATGTTTGTGCTATTTAATTGTTACCATAGCTGAGTGTGACACGAGTGTGTTATTGCACAATCCATATGCAGTGCTTTTTGTCAAGACAGATGTTGTAATGAGGAGGTCAAGACTGCAAATTCCAGCTGAGTTACACTATGTAGTTTCAAAGCTTTTCTTATCAAATGATCATGAAGGTAAAACAAGTCCGCACGACATGAGTGAATGTGAGATCTTGGTTTCTGAATTTCTTCGCTGTTACCATATTTTTACAACAGTATGATTTAGTCTTCCATAAACCGAAAACCCTGTAATTTTTCTTTTTGTTTGAGTCTTTAGGAATATTAAATACCTGAAGAAGCCTTTGTAAATAAAGAATATATCTATACATGGAAATTGTAGAGATGTACATATACAATGTAAACTTAGCGCTCTGAATTATTTTTCGAAACTGTGATTCTTTTAAAGAGATTGTCGGTAAAGTGTGGCATGTCTATCCATCTGGTGTGATATAAGTCCAGATTGGAGGGGCTCAGCATGGGTCTTGCTTATTAATAACGGTTCTAATTGTGTCAGGCATGGTGCAGATACTGTAGTGTTTATGAAAAGGCGCAGTGTCGTTTTACATTGGTAATAAACCTTTTTTAAATGATTTAACAAAATGGACGGTTTGTCTCTTGTGTTTTATTTAACACACAAAAATAAAACCAGTAAACAGCAGGTGGTATTCATAAACTAATACAATAGTATAATTGGCTGATATATTATTCATAATAGGGAAGATATTTATTAACATAAATGTAATCTTTATTCTGTTCCCAAAAAAGTACATAACTTGTATCGAGATATTTAAAAACATTAGAAATCCTCTATAGAGCTTTAATACAACCCCCTCCATCAAAAGAGCAAAACAGCCTCACATATTAAATATCAGCTTTGGATCTCAGTCAGCTGTGGTAATTGGATATGTTTGCACATTAATAGGACGCATGTGAAATTTGCACCTGGCAGCGCTTTTTACCCTTTACTTTCTCACTGCAATGGCGAAGCTATAATAGTGGATGTGAAAAATCGTTCACAAGGACAGACATGGTTCTCAGGTTCATTGTTTGGCCGGATCACTAAATCTGGACAGGCTGATGCAGAATCTGGGCCGGCTGTCAGGAGTTTGGCAGGAAGTGGAGACGGCTCAACGTGATTGTGTGTAGGGTCCAGTCAGGCCAAAATGGGAATGTTGGTTCATGTACAGCAGTAATGGATCAGGTACAGAAAAAAAGCATACATTGATTTTTCATGAAAAATTTTCATGGAAAATATGAATTTTTTTACATCTTTTATTTACCTTAATATACTGTTTAAATTTTGGGTATAGGTTAGTAAAAATAAGTAAATCTGATTAACTTTAATGTTTCTATTAGAGTTCACCAAATATTTAAGGTGTACTACAAATATCAATTTGTTTAAACAAATTATTACAATTAAAAGTGTACATTTGGGAGAAATGAAATGTTTACTTTTTGATAAAAAAATAGAATAAAATTTGTATAAATTCTACCAAAAAATATTTATTGTAATATTATAATATATGATATATTTACATAATAAATATGTAAGTTATTGAACTGTTTATGTTTTGATATTTAGAAAGCCACATGAATTATTTTTTATAAAAAATTATAATAAAAAAATAGCTTACTTAATGAGAAAAAATAATTAAACAAAACAATAAATCATTACCTCATGTCTTGTATTATTTTTTATTAAGACACAAATAGAAGTAGTATCAAATAGAGAACAGTATTTCACAACAGTATTTTTTTGTATGAGTGTGAGTAAGTAATGCATAATTTTTATGTGTCCAACGATGAACAAAAGAAGACAATATCAAAGTAGTTTGTCTCACACAAAATGTTTACATGTTTACATGTGATTGAATACTACAAGTAATAGTGAATAAGACTCATGACTGACAGGGTTGAACACTGACAATTCGGACAGTCTCTCCTCTGCACTTCCTTACACCCGCCTCACATTCTGTCATGGTCACGGATGTAGATGTTCCCTCCAGCTGCACACAGATGTGGATCCAGGGACCCTGGGATGAGCATTCCTCATTCGTCTTACAGCGACAGGTGTTTGTTTGCTCTAAAACCACACAGTTGTTACAGCATTACAGTCGATGTTAAAATAGTGTAATGTTTTGTGTATATATAAATGTTATTAAGTTAACAATCCCTCACCATCACAGTTTTCCCAGAGCGTGCAGTGCAGGCAGTCAGTGGATGAGCGATCTGGCCACTGGCAGGCACTATCTTCAGCAAGAGTCACCTGTTGTCCCAGACAGCCCTGAGCTTTTACCTGACACACGCTCAGTTTCTGTGTTTTACCATACTGGACAATTGTAGCACAAACGTCCAAAGAAGACCTGCAAAAGTGTACTCAGAATGAAAAATAACATTTGTGTTTTTACAAACGGATAGCACAATGAAAAAATGTTGGGTTATTTTCAGTGCATCATTCTTAAATCAGAATACATTCCCATGACAAGATATTAACTCTTTTGAAAATGTTGAGGAATTAAAGAGGGACATTTTTTTATTAATAGGTAAGGCAATACATAAAACATTGGGGACTTTAGAGTTAGCCAATTACATTTGATTTTTCATATTTTTTCTTGTAAGCATGAACTGCATGGTGTTTAATTCAGACCAATTCTCATTTTTTCTGTCGAAATTTATACTTAGAAACTAGGAAAGGATTTTTTTTTGGCATTGCAAAATTTCAAATTCATACACTTTAAAAAGCAGATTTTTTACAGTTGTTTGGCTTATATTTAACACTTTGCATTATATTTAATTACAGAAATTTCTGCAAAAAAAGAAAATGTACAAGTAATTTTTTGCCAATCCTTTATCTTTATTATTTGCAAATTTTTTCTATTGTGTTGTGTATGCGTCTAAATTTGAAATGTCTTAATATTTCTAACAGTGTTGTTTTAAAAAGTAAATTAATTTTAAAGGGAAATATCTTTTAATCTTTAGTTATCTGTGGATGTGGTGTTAGGTTGTGGATCATACTTGCACTCATATGGTATCTTGCAAACACATTTGTCCGTCGATAAGTTCTCCCACGGCTGGCACTTCATTGTTGGAGGGGTCGGCTTCACAGACACTGGTCAAGAACACATCATGTTATTCTATTCTCATTGATATTATAGAAATTAGAATTGTAAAATGGTTGGAGCTATGTCTGTCTTCCTTTATACAATACAAGTCTCATACCTATGGGGCACTTGGTGTTTTTTGGTTGAGGTGACCATTGAAGACCAGCGTTGCACTGAATCTCAGCTGGACCTTCTATTGATATCCCATCAGGGCATGACAGTGTGATGGCTTCACCAATTTTGTAGTTAAGCTTCCATGGATTTCCGGTGACATCTGGAAGAAGCTTTGGTGGATCACATTGTGTTTCTGCCAGCAAAAAACAAAACTCACGTTTATTATGATACACTTATAGCTTAACACATCCCCTCACTTGTAATATCTTTCTACAGACCAGCAAAATAAAAAACACTAATAAACTTTACTCTTGCACTCTTTTGAAAACTGCTTCCATTGGAGATTTTCTTGGCATTCTGTGATGGGCTCTCCGATTAAGTGATAGCCTTCAATGCAAGTATATTCAATCTTACTGCCCACTGGATACTCATCCTTAGGGTCCTGGAATTGTAGGATGACAGTAGCATTATAACACATGACGAACCCCACATTTGAAATGAGAATATTTTTTGCAGGCATTATTTACCAGCACAAACCCATTGACAAGGGCAGGGGGTGTTTTACAACTTTCCCTGGGTGTCAATGACTCATCAAAGCAGTGAGGCTCCATTGTGCTGCAAAAAAAGGGGTTAAACCAAAAAGTCATCCTCAAAGAGTCGGTGTTGTTGCACAAACATATTCTGTGAGCTTCAGGACCTTCCTCACCGTAAGTAGTTCATTTCCTCCTCATCCTCGCAGGCTGAACTCTCTTCAGCTTTTCCAATACAGTCCTTACCCCCTCGGGGGGCGGGTCGACTGCACGAGCGGGTCCGACGTTTCTGACCTCCCCCACAGGTGCTCCATGATGACCAACAGGCCCAATCTCCATGGATCACTCCTATGATAAAAATTTAAACGGGACACTTTATAAAAGCACACTTTTACGGCCAAACACATACTTTTATTACCAATGCATTTGCGTAACACTACACAACTAGGTTTGGGTCACTTGGACCTCCCAATGACAGCAAATTAAACATTACGGGCCCCTTGTGGTCAAAAGATATACTTTATTGAATAAAAATGCTCATTTAATTTAAAGATGATGGGGTCAGTGGTGGTCTGGTGGTAAGAGAGTTGTACTTGTAAGCAGAAGGTTGTGGGTTCAAATCCCAGTGCCAGCAGACAATGACTGGAGTGCTCTTGAGCAAGGCACCGTACCCCGCTTGCTCTGCAATGATAATTGACAATTGCATAATGCTTGTAATTTAAAATGTCTGCCAAATGAATACATTTAATGCAGATATTGCCATATGGGTCTATTACTCATAGATTTACATTAACTGACTGATGGAGGAGGGTGCTGGTTATTCTGTCCATACACCTACAATCTCCGCTGGCACAGAGTATCAAACCAGTAAACTTGAGACCACGAGTGCAACACTCGAACCACCTGGCCCACTCTTGTCAAAGTGCAAACTACTTCCTGTCAGCTATTTTGAATTATATTGAAATTTTACTCAATACAAAATTTGGTATATAGATTTTAGAGTCAGCTAAAAATGTCGGATTCATGTTGATTGGCCCAACTGTTCTGGTGTACTACATAAACAAATAGGACAAAGTGAAGTTGATACTGCATATTTAACAAACTTTCATTTATCATCTCGAAACTAGACATGTGGTAGTGTTGTAGTCGAGACAGCATAAGCCGAGACCAAGACAAGACTTAGATCACATGGTGCTGAGACCAAGAATAGCAAAAAAACATTACACACATGTATGTGTGTTTTATGTTCCATGATTTATCACCCACCTACTTAACATATTCAAGTTATCGTGCAGGTGAATATTCCTACAAAAAACTTTAAATAACAGAAAAAAGTTGGTGTCCTCTAACATTAAGTCCTGAGCGATCTTGAAGTAAGAACGAGACCTAAGACAGTCGAGACTGAGACAAGAATAAGACTATCAAAAAAATGTTCATGAGACAGGTCTCAAGCACTACAACACACGTGTAATTTTTTTCACTTAATGTATGTTTGGTGACGGCGCCAAGAGTTCTAAACACTTATATTTCGTGCTTTTGCTCATTTTTTTAGATCAGCTTTACACATAACCGTTTTCAGGGATGTCCACATATATTATTTTGGGGCCTTTTAGAGCTTCACCCCGTGATTGCCGCTTGCAGCTATATTTTTATTAGTTTTGTTACCTGGCTGTTCATCTACTGGGGCCCCGAGTTCGCACGCTTTGCCTTCAGTGCCAGGCTTGCACACACACTCACAAACATCATTCACAATAATCCTCAACCCGTTGTTCTGGCATGCTCTGCAGTGGCAAGGGTGTTTCTCGTTGAGGTATGTCTCAATGGCACGTTTTAAGTAATACTTTTTCACTCCTGCACATGGCACCTCTTTCACCAGCTCATGCAGGGGCCTAAGCTGCACATGAGACAAGTTAAACACATTTAGAAACATGTGTGCACATCATTTGCTAGTTTTCATTTGTAGACATGAATTATGCTGTACCTAATTTTACCTTTTGTTTGATGACTTTTGGAAAGTCCTTTACTGATCCAGACCACATGGAGAAAGTCCTGCCATTTTCCTCAGGTGTGCTGTCACTAAACTTTAACAGTTTTGCAATATATCCAGGATTCCCTCCAATGATATTTGGTCTTTTCACGCTTTTTTGTAACTTCTTGTCTGTTTGTAAGACATTTTGGACATTAATGTTTTAAAAAAGGAAGATTGTTTAAAAATGATTTTGCTAAATGACTTACAAAAGGGAGTTCTTCTATCAAACGTATCTGTTTGACAATGCTCTGTTGTCCACCAGATAAAAAACAATACTGAATGTATCTTTTTCGTGCAATGGTTATAGTTTCTTGATTCTGATCCTAAGGTACCAATACAAAAGGAAACACCACAGGCAGGACTGATCAGTGATTTAGAATAAAACTGCCTTACATTTAAAAATGTGTCATACGGTTTTGAAACAAACCCAAGATAGAAGTGTCACATACGCAGTTTGTTAATCATGTCTTCACTCATCGCTAGAAATATTCTTATTTGCCCTCCAAGTTTTCCCTCTGAAATGTAGTGTGTCCCGAATCTCTCCAGAACTTTGCAGTAAGCAGCATAATTATACACAACAGGAAGTGAAAGCAAAGCTTTCCAGAACTCCTCTGAAAGGGTCAGATATTCTGGAGCCTGATTCTGGAACTGGCCAACCTCCAAATCACTTTTAATGATCATCAGATGATCAGACTGCAGGGTTAAATAAACAAAGGTTGTTACTCTGAGATATTCAAGTAGAAGTGATTTCTAGAACATCATGTTGACCAATTTAATATAATGTATTATAGAAGGTTTTTAACATTAGCTGACCTTTGTCTCAAGCAGTTCATCATGAAAGGTATAGTCATCATGCCCATAATCTGTGCCTGTTGTTTTACTATGTCGTTCAATGTGATGAAGGTAGTGCCAAGAGCTTTGATAAGATTCTTCTGAAAAATCATTTTTTGCTGTCACCTGGCAAAAGAAACAAACAGACATTGAAGTCATTTTGGTTAGAATTTTAAAGGGTAATTGTCTTAACATTACTTTAAGTTATTAAAATAAGTTATTCAATGTCAGCTTTTTAAACTCTCTTCCCACAAACCACGGAGGTTAATATTTGGAAGAATGTTAAAAAGTGTGGATCAATGACACACATTTGCTTGAAGTGACTTTGTGTCCATAACCAAAAAAAGGTTACAAGTTAAAATGACAAGAGGATTACAAATGAACGCCTCAATCTTTCATTTGAGATTTCACAATTTTTATCACTTTTATAAAATCTGGGGATCTGGATAAGAAGTCTTGATGGTTATTTTTTTGTTCATACATTTACATTTAGGCATTTAGAAGACGTTATAAAGAGTGAATTATAAAGAATGACATTATTATTATGTTTACAATTAATCAGAAATGTTTTACTAAGTCTAGACATTTTCACCACTTTCCATTGCACCTACTCTATTTACACTACTGTTGAAAAGTTAAGGGACACTTGAGTAAAATGTTTGTTATTATTTAAAATAAGTTTTGTTTTGAAGGTAAACGCCTGAACATCTGAAATAAGTTTACAAAGCAATAATAAACTAAATTTAATTAAGCAAAATATTATTAGGCAATCGTGATTTATGCATTAATAACATATACATTAATTATACAAAACTTTTTAAATGTATTTATTTTGTTTTATTAAGTAACCAATGTTTTTGAAATGGATGTTTTGGACTGAATATTAAAGGACAAACCGCCAATAAGCATGTAGAACAGACGGTGATCCCTTTAAAATTCTTTAAAAGCATATATATATATATATATATATATATATATATATATATATATATATATATATATATATATATATATATATATTTACATTAAACTATGATTCCCATAGTTTAATTTATTTTTATTATTTGTTCTGTGTTCATGTATAGTTCTAAAGTGTTGAAATTATGATTGCATGAGGATGCAAAAACTAAAAAATCTAAACAATATGTCAAATATTATATTTATATTTTCTTAAATGTCACAGAAAAGTCCACCTGCCTGGAAGGTGTATCTAAGGACACTTCGAGGAAGTCTGAATGTTTTTGAGTGGTCTCCGCTGAAGGTTTTTCTACACAAGCCACCAAAGCTCTTAGTGTTGATAACAGGGTTTCCCTGCTTTCCGCTCGCTGCATCAAACCTGCAGTGCAAACACACTTAAAATGTTGTGTGTGTGTGTGTGTGTGTGTGTGTGTGTGTGTGTGTGTGTGTGTGTGTGTGTGTGTGTGTGTGTGTGTGTGTGTGTGTGTGTGTGTGTGTGTGTGTGTGTGTGTGTGTGTGTGTGTGTGTGTGTGTGTGTGTGTGTGTACAGTGTATATATGTTCACTTATCATTTATAATAAGATAAATCTGGAATAATTACCCCTGACCAGTTAGCTCTACTTCTGGTGGAGGCTGCTGCAGGTCACAAACACTTGTACTCATACATTCCTGAGCCTCATCCAATCCATCTTCTTCACAATCCTGATCTCCATTGCACACTAGTGACTGGCTGATGCATTTTCCTTCAAACACAGTCAAGGGACTTTATAGGAATTTATATGAACTAAAAATGTGCTACTTAAATACATCTAAGCACAAACCAGATTGACAACGAAATCTTCCTCCACATCCCTCTTCCAGGGGGCAGACGAGAGCCGAAGAACACGACTGAGTGTGCACTGACCTTCCCGTACATGGCCGACCACCAAACTGAGAAAACACAGCAATGGACCGAATCTGCGTCTGTAAGGGCCACAGAAAGTGCATTTTAATGTATTTAATGCACTGGAAATTAAGATAACAATATGCCACTTTGGGCATTTTGGGAATAGTCCCACCTGTGTCTTGGAGCAGCCATCACAGGCTGACCAACTTCCATAAGGCCCCCACTTGCAGTCCACAGGTTCAGGCACAGATCGAGAGTTCCTCACTAATGCACCGCTGGATCAGAAGGGACCATGGACAGTGTTATTGACACCCTTGGTAAATATTGGCTAAGAAGACTGTAAAAATAAATCTACATTGCTTCTTCTGTAGCTCTTTCACTCAAAAATATGCAAAATCCCACATGTAATTAAGGTTAAACAGTTTAAAGTGGTGTGGAATATAACTTTATAAAAAAAATCTTTTACAAACCCATGATTAAGTCCAGAATTATTGGCACCCTTAGAAATACGTTTGAGGAAATTTCGAGAAAAAGATAGTTGAGCCCTACACAATACAAGGTGACTTTAAGGAACTACTTAAAACAATAAACATTCTCTTTTTTTAAATCAGGGAAATAATTAAAAAGTTGTTATGTATATGCATATATGAATGTGTGTGTGAATGTAAAGTTTTAAGTGTGATGTTTTTAAAACTGCATTTAATTTACTTTGCTTAAACATAAAAAAGACCACAAACTAAAAGAACATTTATTAACAATAATGCATTAATTAACCAAAATCATAACAATATTTATCATATTTAGCACCACTTAATAATATTTACCAGCATTATAATATTTGCCAGAATTTAAAAATATTAGTATTTTTTTAAATAAAACGTTGTGTTCCCATAATGCACAGTGCACTTCTGTTAATAAATACAGTGAAAAACGTAATTCTTCGTTTTAGTTCAACCACATATTACCGAACCAAAATGTTTTCAACTACTTACTGTATAAGAGCTGCTGACGACAACACATATAGAAGAATTTCACCACCACTCATCTGTCCACACTGAAAACACAGTTCAAGAGACAGTTCACTGAACAACAAGAATGTTCATCTTTCTTAAATCAGAAGAATGTAGAATGTCTGAACTGTTAAAGCTGCCAATGACCAAAAAGACCAAAACCTATAAAAGCAAAGTTTAAGTAGTCCATTAAACATCTTCAATAACATCAAGTTTTCTTTTCATCATCCATTAGTAATGAACAATTCAAAAGTCTGCTGAATGATTTGTTTTGCATTGTGCAATAGGGGATGAAAAAGTTTGACAATGATTCTCTTACTTGATATCAAACATATTTGTGTGAAGTTAAAGTGATGCTTTTGTTTTAATGTAGTCAGGTTTACATTTCTACCAAACTGTAATGTTGGCATGTGAAGAAAGGTGCATTTCTGCATAAAATGGCCTATTGAAATGATGTATTATTAAATGCAATGTGTATTCATTTTAAAATGATCTTAGGTGCTTACCTTCATTGTGATGGTCTAGAAAAGCATACGCATCTGCTTTTCTTTACTGCTTGCAACAGTAACAAAGCTTTAGGGGAACACCCCCATTCCATATCTCTCCAAAATCAGCAGTGAGCGGGAAATGTTTATTCTCTTCCAGAGAATGTCTGTAACAACTCATTCCTCATGACAGGAGAATGTGAGAGGGGCTCTAGGGCAAATGAATCTTTCCACAGTCTCTGGAGTAAACTTCTGGGAATAACACATTGCTGAGAATTACATAGTTAGACTTGCATGTATTGTGTGTGCATAGACAGATTCAAACAGTGTCAATGAGCAAGACATCAACATTTAGAGTTATCCACATTAAACACATGATGGAGACAAAGCACCACCTTTCTTCAGTTCTGCAGCTTTAAAGAGAACATTTTTTAATGGGTACATACACATATGCCTTTCTGAATCACTGTCTATTATGTTTTGATAGGATGCATAACAAAAAGCATCCTTATGATCTGTATTCCAAATCTTGGGAAGCAAATTTGTTGATCATGATGAGAAACAGACTAGATGTAAGAAAATCCTACCCTTTTAAATGCAACTTGACAATTCCTATTAAGATTCTTAGATATGGACACAAACAAATTAGTAAACAATTCAAGTATCTGATCATGTGTAATATAATAGTCAACTTTAGATATTGAGACGTTTGTTTACTAAAAGGGCCATCCAACCTCGCCGCCGGATATTATCTCTGGATCAGGGGTTAATCTTCTGCTTCCTAGACCTCAGGACTGGAAGTTGCTCACAGGATCTTATTTACATGATTAAAAAGGTAATTTAGTTTCTCAGTGAACCACAAGCTTTTATTAGGAACGTGTTCAGCTGACAGATAATGCATCATAAATCACATCCACGTGGAACATACTTCAGAGAGGTTTTAAGTTTTCTAAAGTTTTTAAGTTTTCCTTTCATACCTAATTTATGAACTGTTTGCATTTTGTTCATACATTAAGAACAGTGTCACAAAAGTTTTTATGTAATGAAAAAGCAAACAGCTTGGCAAACGAAACTGATGGGAATTTAAGAAAGTAAACATTTTCAATGTAATTAGAGCTGTTGGTGTCACTGGGTAGAATATTTTTGCATTAATGAACCCACCCAGAGGAAAAATATATGCAGTAAAATCTAAGATTTTATGCAAATCAAATTAAATTATTAACCCAAATTGGGAATTTATTTTCAATTAAATATATAATATAATTTACAACAAGTCTTTTATTTATCATAATTATTTATTCTCTTCTATTATTTATTCTTAACTCATTCACAAAAACATGATGTCCATACATTTTAGGTGCCCTTGGACCCTTGGAGCATGGCATTTACATATAAATATGGAATGATGTATAAATGATGTGCAAAAGTAATTTTTGCCACCGATACCTAGTTTTTTCATGATGGTAATCGGCCGAACTAATCCCGATTCTGATGCTTAAAGTTTATAAAACTGATATGTAAGCTCTCTGATCACCATTAACCTTTTTCAGATAAAGTAATACTATGGATGTTTCCCTTCTTACATTTTTGGTACATTTTTACATTAAAACGTAATGAATATAATATGACCATGTGACCAATGATTACAAAAAGTCTTATTCATACAGTGAACATTTTATTATGCATTTACAAAAACACTTATCTCAATCTCCGGCCGATCAAGCATCTTAAAGATTAAGTTTATAAATAGTCTTCAGATTCCGTATATCGCTGTTGCTGTCTTTCTAATTGCTATTTATATTTCATTTTTTTTTTTTTTTCGTTATAGGTCACAATTATTAGTCACCCCTTATTTTTGTCAATGGGTTCTGCATATATTTAGCAAATGAAAACTATTAAAAGTATTAAGTATTACAGCTTGACAAGACAGTATTAAATAATTTTTGTGAGAATCTGGACATCTAAGGTTAAGAATGACAGCAAAATGTGAATCAGATCTACATGAGCAAGTCTGATATGCACTGAGATCTGAAACAGTCCTGCATTTGGAAGCAAAGAGCAATATTTATTATTGCAAATGTTCATCACTTTTTGAAAACTCTATAATTTGTTCCGCCGCTGTTGGGTTTTGACTCATTATGATTTGTAAAGGGATGCTGTCAAACTGGTTTGGGCTAACTGTCTGATATTGTTCAGCTGTCTCTCTGAAAGCGTGCTGGCATAACTCTCATCTTACTTTAGTAATGCTTTCAAATGCTAGCACGCTGCTTGTAATTACACTGTCGGACGAAAATCGGAGGTTCATGCCCAGCCTTATTTGGCAAATTTCTGAATAACGTTATTAATAACACTGCTGGCAACTGTCATGTACTGCTCAGAAGAGATTCTGCTGGCAAAAGAGAGAGCCAGCCCGATTATGTCCACTCTTAATCAGGCAGAAATTGAAACTGACTAATGATTTAATCCTTGTTCCCACCCACAACACATTTATGTTCTTTTCTTTAATTTCTGTACGGCCTCTCAGAAAATAAAGCACACTTTGTGAAACTCACATCAAAGAAGTTTAAGATAGTTTAAATCTGTTTTAAATATGATTCTTTCTTCCACAGAACACACAAGAAGATATTTTAAAGAAAGTTTGTAACCCATAAGCAGTGTCACTTCAAGTAAATAAATACTGTTTTACATTTGAAATAATTTTCACTCAAAAAAATTTATACATTTCAAAGGTTTGAAATTAAGTAAATATACTGTTCACATTTTTTATATGTACATAAAAAAGAAGCAAAGCTGATTAACTCGAATTCATAATTAATGCATTAAATTAACATAAAAAATAATTTTAGAGAATCCAACTATTTGTTTTTTCCTCAATTCATTTTATATTTTCCACTGAAAAAAAGTATTTTTTTCAGATTTTATCAAGATTTTATTTAAAACATCTTTAAAAATCTTTACAAAATATTAAAAAATATTAACAATTTATTTTTTCAGAGTAAATTTTTTTTCAAAGATTTTATCAAGGTCTCTTTATTTGTGTGATATTTACTAATTAAACACGTTTTACAGTGGAAACAAAACCAGTGCAAGTGATTGGGTGCCAGTTACAAACATTCTTCAAAATACCTTCTTTTCTGTTCTTTGGAAGAAAGTAATACAGATTTGAAAGAGGGTGACGCATCCATCCATGAACCAAAAAGACTCAATTTAGTGAATCACAAATGCCCTGCGTATCATTTTGCACACCAATGAGGATGTGGTTTGGAGAAAGCATGTGTGGTAGAAGATAGGAAGACGATTATAAATGCATTTTTTTCAAAGGGTCATTCATTGACCTTGATGAAACAAAGAACAAAGGCATCACACTTTGAGAAAAACAGCACACCGACTACTTGAAAATACAGTGTACAGCTGAACATCTACTAATAAGCTCACAATGAGAGGCGAGCATTAAGTGCACGAAATAAATGAAAGAGAGATTTTCACAGCTGCGTAGTGTCATTGTCAAAACAAGCTGAGTGGACCTCTGCCAGCAATGAAAAGCTGTAATTGAGAAAGCATGTAATGAGGCCATGGACTGTGCTCTCTACACAAGAAAGAGGCAGAATTGGCAAACCGCTTATTCTGCAAATGTTACTTTTTCTATTCGTATTTATTCTTATTACGTCTTCGTCTGTATTGCAAACAGGACAGTCACGATTCATTTGTTAGTAAAACCAGCCCATATAAAGATGCACAATAAAATCTGAATGTACATGATGTGAAAGAAAGACACTAAAAGGGGAAAATACACGGTATTTACATTTATTGTACACCAGATTTGTCATGAAATGTTAGATCAGGACATACAGCCATAGAAAGTTTACACACAACTTATTGACCTTGACGACTACATGCAGTTTCATAATGTACAAAAGATGCACGATTAATGCATTTTTACTCAGGTCCATGCTCGGGATCCTGGGAGATTGTCATATTAATCAACATGAGTCAAACACTTTAATGAATAATCGGTGCTGAAAACCTCTGAGCCCCACTTACGTTCAGGTGACCATGTTTTCTTGAGCTGTTTATTTGCAATGCATATGAACTTTTAGAGTCCATGCACTGGAAGGGAATTAGTCACATTTTTAATACTGTCAAATGAAATTAATTGTACTCTGTGTAATTAAAATATTAGCATGGCCATTTAGCCAACTAGTTTCAGAAAATGAATAACATGATTATTGATGACCATATTGTGATTTAAATCACAATGAACAATCTTAAATTTATTTTTCACCCAAAAATGAAATTTCTTTCATAGTTAAATCATTCTTCCGCAAAAGAAAATATTTCGAACAATGCAAGTCAATAGGCCTCGAAATTCTCGGTAACTGACATTTTGCAGTTACTTTCATGTTCTGCACAAGAAGGTTTAAATGAAAAGTAAATGATGACAGAACTTATATTTTTGGGTTAACTTTCACTTTAAGAAAGGAATTTTAAAGGGATACAATACTATAAGACAGCATCTGTTTTTTTTCTGTACTGTATAAAGATGGATCCGGCCCAGCAAACCCTACTGGTCACTTGTTAACAGTCCACAGTCACAGCAGTGCACACGCAAACAAATCTGTTGTTTCTTCACAAATACAAAAAGATCAGTTGTAGAATCATAGATTACAAAAATTGTGATACACCTGTTAGCATTACTGATGGCAAAAGGCAAAACTCCCATTAACATACATTTGCGATTTTTGGTTTTGAATACCAACATCTAATATTTTACTTCTTTAACATGTAAGAACGAGGCCTTGAAAGAACCCTAACTCGTAACTTGTGTTTGAGCATGACAGATAGTAAGCAGAGTTAGAACGGGTTTACAGATATTTACAACATGACAGTCATACGAGTTACTGTTACCACTAGAAATAAAGCTACTGTAGTCACATTCACTGTACAAACGATATTTATTTCCCATGAAGTGAATTATTGTTACTCGATCAGAAGCAGATTTCGGAAACATAGCGCTTGACTAGTTGTGCAACAGATGGGAAGCGGAGAAAAGTGGGAAAAAGCCAGCATCTTTTTGCCCAGAAAGAAATGAAATCACTGTTCGGTTTATCCTCAGACAAAACCTAAAATGATTCCATCCGACTTCCCGTCTGAGCTCTACCCCCATCCTCATGGTATTTTTCAGCCCTAAACTGTCAGAGACGAACAGAGCTTGTGTGTTTCGAAAATGAATTAGATCAAATCATAACAAGGCAAATAGTAAAAGAGCAAGTGTGACTGATACCACAAGCGAGTTGGAAATGTGGAGATTCAGGTGGCGTTTTCGTCCTCATCGTCTAGGTAGTAGTTGAGGGTGATGACGGCGCTGATGAATTCTCCAAGCTCCACAAAGTCGGCCGTGATGATGTTTATTCCGCTTTCTCCAGGCCGCTGTGAGCGGATCCACTGCATCATTCCTGGAAGAGCCCTGAAAACACAAAAAGTGTAGTTTCAATCTGAGTGAATGATGTGTTTTTATTGTGTGGGTGTTTATAATTCTGCATGTGACTTGAAGTGGGGTCACATCGAACCGACACTTGCAAGAGCTATGACTCAGTTTGTGAAGATCAGTCTGAGATGAATCTATGGCTGATGGATTGAATCAGCTCTTCTGCGCTGCATCATTCAGACTGAGGTGGCAGAGGTCCTGTCATGTCTTTAAGCACAAGTGATGCAAAAATGTCTGACACACTTCATCAAACTATACACGTTGGGCTTAATACAATCGTTCCATCAATTGAATCTTATTAATAATCATCAAAACAGATCTACAAAGAGATTTGATGCGTGAGATGTTGGTGCATTATATGGTGTGTGGGGGTGGGAATCAACAGGGACCTGCTATCATGACATGATATCAATATCTAGGTCACAATATGATAATATTGTAATTCTCATGTTTAGTGTATAGTAAAACAAAGCCGGGATACACTGGAAAAAAGTTATGTAAAAAGTATCTGGGATGCCATGAGAACAATGTGAAATGACATGCTTTCTTACAAATTTGTAGGCTTTTTTGTATTTATAAATAACAATAAAAAACTTTAATTATATTGCAGTTAGGAAGCCGGTAATGTAACAGTTTTCCAACGAGATCTAACATGTTTTTCTTGTAAATTTGCAGTCTTTAACTGTGATTTGACTTTTTAATAAAGAGTGCCTGAAAAGCTGTTAAAAATGTAATTAACCGTCAGGTAAATACAAAAAATCAAACAAATGTTATTTGTTTTTATATTATTTTGAGAGAATTTGTAGCCGTATTTTACGGTATTTTGAAAAATGTGGGACCGAATTGTAAAATGTAATGAGTGTTGTGTCATGGGACTTTTGTTACACTTTAAAATAATTTCTACTGGCTTAGTAAGTATCAGAAAAAATATATTTTCAGTGTAAAATATTAAATTAATTGATAAAAAATTCCACACTTAATTTCTCCAAAAATATTGCACACATATTTTTAAGTTTATATAATGGAAAAATATTTTTTTATAAAAATATTTTTTTGAATAATATAACCTAATATTTTGGATGAACTCTACAAGAAATATTTGAGTTAATCAGATTGATTAGTTTTTTATAAGATAATTTTTTATACATTTAAAAAGTATATTAAAGCATTATTAAAAACACAGTCAAGTGTTTTTGAGTGTAATACTTTCTGAGATTGTTCCCTGTTTGGACTTGGTGAACAGAAAAATGGATTTCTTACTTCGCCTTGTGCTTTTAAGAGTACTTAATGTCTCACTGCCCAAAATATTTGTGATAAAAATGTTTAATCTGAAATATATCTCCTACTGCTTTAACAGGCAAAGACTTCTGAATGTGTCTTCTAGTAACCAGATGACTACCTCTGGTGTCAGCTTTGCCCTTAAGCTAATGTTCTAGTTACAATGCACAAAAATAATGTACTGCTCCACAACAGCTATGCATTTTGGGTCAGATATCAACGTGAACAACATGAAGATATCACAAGCGATGATGCTGGGCTACACTTTCAAACTCAATGGCACGATTCATTGTGTATGCTGGCTAAAAAAACAACGGTATATCATTCGCTGACAGATGCAGATGCAAGGGAAGAGAAAGAAACCCTCAGTCTTTTAAATGAGCAGAATATTGTTTCACTCTAGAACTAATATAGAGAAAATCTGCTTTTGTCATCCAGTGCCATTTTAAAATCTGCCTTTTGCCAAGCCTGACAAATCCTGATCAGGTAAGCCCAAGAGATGCTGAGCAACGGCCAATAACTGTAATGAGATTAAATTGTGACCGTAAAATATCTTCCTGGTGCGGTTTTTAAGAAAAAGAACATCACTGAACTGCTTTGTAATAGTTTACATAAGGGTGCTTTAATGTTATTTCTAATATTAGAATTGAAAACTGTACAAAAACAGAATGAGAGGATTAGTGAATTATACATTTACGAAAGAAGTAATAATCTGATTGAAATATACCATGCAATCAGTTTAGTGTTTGCGTTACATGGATTAACACCAAAAATCAGTAATGAAAAACTAAAGTTAGATATTATTTTTAAAGATTTCATATAAATGATTACATAAAAAGAGTAACAAGTAGAGCTTTTATGATATCAGGCTTTCACTTTACGGTATGATTACTGTTACTAAGTTTGAAAAAACAATATTTTTGAAGAATTAATATTTTTAGTCATATTTTCATAGTCACTCATCCGATATTTATCTTTATTTCCGTTTTTTGGCCCATAATTTCCCCTTAGTTTCTAAAGATACTTTGAAAAAAATTGGTAATTGAACAGAAGTGGCACCCACTCACTTCTATTGTATAAACATAAAACCAATCTTTTATGTGAATGGTTGCAACTTACCAACATTCTTCAAAATATCTTTTTTGTGTTCTGCAGAATATAAAGTAGCACAAGGTTGAAATAACAGGGGGTGAGTGGATGATGTCATTTAAGGACAATTTAAACAGGTCTTGATTATTTAATTATATTTAAGAAATAATTAAATGTGTAAAAAAACACTATTTATAAAATCACAGTTTTATTAACCCTAGTATATTGCAACACCAATAATCATAGCCCTGCTGCCTACCTCTCTGTGATGGTCTCCCTCAGTCCGCTGGTCACCCCCTTCATGACGGTACTTGCTTTAGGCGTAAGAACCACTTGAGACACAAAAAAGGTCCCCTTACGTCTCCGATCCTTCACTGAGGCTTGGAGGAACTGAATGAGCTTCTCAGGATCTGTGGTATTTGCCCAGGGGGATGGCATCATCTGACCCGGCCATAGGAAAGGAACCTCCAGAGCCATGGGGTTGTGATAAAAGACCAGCACTTGATACTCCTTCTCCCATAGGTACTTAAGGCTTACCTCTTGAGCAAAAACCACCGGGCAGAGCCGTTCCCCGAACACGGTGCGCAGCATCTGGACCAGCTTCTCATGGTGGAGGTTCTGTACTCCGTAAAAGTGGTTGAAGTCCAGAAACACCACTTCGCGGGCGTGCGAGGCCAGGAAGGAGCTGATCTGCTCGAGGCCTTCGCGCACGGTGGCGCTGAACAGGCCGTGAGCGAAGAAGAGCTCGTTGTCGGGGTCTCTGGGTTTGGTGGATATGCGGAGGTCAAAGAAGCGGATGCCCGCTTCCAGCTGGCTGGTGAAGTTCATGGTCTGTGTAGCCAACCATTTTCTCATCAGCTTCTTGGCCACGGTGCCAAACACAGACACAAAGTTCTGCACCGTCTCAGGTTGCTCCGGTCCTACGGGTGAGGCCTCATCAATGTAGAAACTGAAGGAGTCGTGAGAACCTGGATGGGAAGGTTTCTTGAGTTAGTATAACAAGTATAACAATGATAATGTGTTGTGAAATTCCAAGATGGGCAACTTAATAGTATCTCAAATATAAGCATAACTAAACGAATAAGTGGGCTGTGAGGATGAATGAACACGGCGTATATTCAATGATATTCAAGGCCACATGTCTCTCCAAGTTGTCTTCCATTTCCTCAATAGCTATTTCAATTATCTATTACAACAAAATACAATTCTATACTCTAGAAATTACAGCATCAATGATTTTCACAATCTGAATATTTCATATTTTTGTCGAGCAACAGGATTCTAAACATACATTTCATGGCTGCCTTTACAGTTTGGGCTCACGCAGTATAACATGGCAAACCACTGAATTCTAACTGCACCATAAAATAATCTGCGGGACGACCGTTGCTAGGGCCTTCGGTTCAAAAGCAAACAATAGCCTACAAGTGCGCTTTCAATGTAAATACAGAGCAAAGCCAGGTGCTATGTTTGATCTCCCAAATCACAGACAACTACAACCTATTTAAATAGATGCATTGCTAATCTTGTGAAATGAAAGCAGTACGCAGTCTATAAACGGCGCGTGTCAGGGAGACTCGTCGAATATTATTTTGGATGAATAAGCGATGCGTTCGAAGGCACAACTGTAGCTATCAACATTCACCACGGGAAAGAGCCATTAGGCAAACAGCTGTCTGCTAAACAGATGCATCTCTGAAATCTCGGCACCACGGCGAAATCAGTCGAATCATTGGAACATTAGATGCTTTTAACAAGCCAAGGAGCTCCAGTTAATGACGATGTTACTCAGAAATGAAGAAGAAAAAAGACTGAAAGAAAGAATGAATCAATGCTTCTTGAATGGGTCTGAACTTGGTTATGGTGCTAAGACTAATCAATGTTAAACACTTGCTTTATCATACAGCACAAAATATCACTATTTCGAAACATTTCCTCGTCCTAATATGCTCTCCGTAAAGCGTGTTACAAAACGTTTTCTTTTAATAAATTTAATTCATTATGATTCATAAATAGTGCCTTTAAGGTATTGTAAAAAGACTATAATGGCTACATTCTTCTGCTTCATGAGTCACATCCACAAATAGAAACAGTTAAAGAAGAGCACTTAAAACACAAATGTGTCTCTAGACCCCTGGGTAAACACAAGAAAATAAAGGCCTAAGTTACTTCTGTTCTCAGAGGTCCCAACGCATTTATTTCGCGTTTTGCTAAATGCAAAGGAGCGTTATGGGATCCCGCCTTGAGATACACTAAACTGATATGAGGCAAATTTGAGGCAAATTATTTCTGGGAATATGGACCATTTAACGAAATGATTGCAAGTGATAGGATTCATGTTTCACCTCAAAACCTCAGCGAGGCGAAACATTGGAGAGGATTAAAAACATTACAATTCTAGCCCAATTCTGTGTTTGAAACGCTGGAGACAAAACATTTCTATATTTTACATAATATAAAATGTGTATATCTAGTAGCATAAGTGTAAAAGAAATTATAAGAATAAGAATAATATATATGAGAATACTGAGAAGGCTTTACAATAATGCATCATTCGTTAACATGATCTATCAACGAACAATACAGAGAATTTATATATCTATTTATATATATATATTAGGGTAATTTGAATCTTAATTTACAGATGCACTTAAATTAAAATGCTGTATTTCTTAACACGAGCAAAATACATTTCTGCCAACTAACCTTAATGGCAACAATTTATAATGAGATGCAATTAGTTTTCAATTAATGCATTAATGCCTGGAAGTTGAATAACACCAGACATGGTAAACAAAAGACCTTCATACCATTGTATAGTGGTGCACAAGCAATGCCAAGGTCATAACTTCGATCTGTTGAATGCTTTTAGTCTCTTAAATGCTCTAAAAGTCCCTTTGGTTGAAGCATCAAACGAAGGAATACATATTTAGCAGGTTAATATATTTTGTGTATTTGATTTATTAAACATAAAACATTTCCGGCATTCATAAGAGTCTATGTGTATTTCAGGTTCTGTTCAAGGTTGACTGTAAAGCTCTGGGCTGACTGAAACTGCCCACTTCAATAGATTGACATGTCACTGTCAACCACAGGGGACAAACTCACAGCTCAACAGGCCAAAAAAATGAATTGTTACAGAAATGAAACCCTTTTCCCAGTGGTGACTGTGCAATTTCATGTCTGGTCACCTAATCTTCTCCATTTATCTTGTTTATTGAGACATGGCGGGCTGGAAATCCTCTCCTTTTGGTCTAAAGTGCAGGATTAATGGATGAACAATTGGACGGATGGACAGATTTAAAGATGAATCATGCAGACGGGAGCATTCATGACCTCCACAACTGATGCCATTACAATCACGCCACTAGTGTAAGTTAAAGTAATCAAAATGTATAATTCACTGTAATAAATATAATTATAAAGTAGTATGGTAAATATCAAAATTAAACAATAACAAAAATATTAAGTTAACAAAATTGTTATAAAACATGAAATAGTTTTTTTTTGTGGAAAATATTGAAAGAATTGATTTAATTTAAAAAATATTTTTACGATGATGTTATGATAAAAGAATTTCTTTTACCAATAAATTTGTAATACACACTTAATATTTCTGTTCATTTTCTAATAAAAATATTTCAGTAAATCTTCTTTTTTTTATTAATGTCAAAGCTTTAAAACTACAAATATTTCTTCAAAAATTGTTTCGCGTAAGAATTCAGCATCTTTTCATTTGAAATGAAAGGAGGAAATGAAAAATAAGTAATTACCTACAATTTTAAGAATAATTATATATGCCAAAAAGACATGCCTTGAGTTTCATTTGATTTGGCCTTCAATTGAGCATTGCAAATACTCACCAAAAATCACTTGTCTCAAGGTCAAATGTCTAGACCTGACAGGAGAGTTTGTACCAATGCAGTTAGATACCAACCTCCTGAAATCCATTAACCAAAAGCCAAAAACTCTGGTTCTGCCATTAGCGTATAGGTAGAATTACATACACCGATACAGGGCAAAATAGTCTCGTAGATGCTTTGTCCTTTGTAGAAAGAAACAGATTTTTCTAGATGTCTGTCACTTGCTTTCACTTTAAGGTGATTGCATGACTTTCACCTTTTAAATATCAATAATGGTTCTTCATAAAGTGAACAAGGCTCCATTCATGCAACCCTCTAACTACTTTCCAAGAATTTCGGTGACAAAGCATCAGCACCCTGCTTATTCAGCGCAGCCATTCAGCACCGACACAATTCTCCTGCCTCCTTCTCACTGCTAGTCCAGGTGACATTGGCAAGTGAACCAGGGTGACGACCTCATTAAGCCAGACGCCCAGCGGAGCACAGGAAAGTACAAGCCATACAAAAGATCACATCTGCTGTACACAAAAGCACTGCTTGTGGAGCACACAGCCTCATTTTATTTGCCTTTGATCAATATTCCTCAATGTCTAGAACGGATGACCTAAATGTATCGCAGGGCACATACACATTTAAGTATGCGGGAGAAAGAATATACACTTAAAAAATGTTATGTGACACAATTTATACAAAAAGGAAATTAATTAAATACATTCATTAATTATATTTATTTAAATCGATTCTTTCACTTTGGGTAAAAGTGTCTGCTAAATGCCTAAATGTATATGTAAATGTAAATGTAAATATACTGTTTACATTTTTGGTATATGAAAGTGAAAAAAAATTAGAATTATTATATATCATTGAAATATTTTCCATATTATATATCGATTTAATGCTTTGAGTTAGTATAACTGTTTGCAGTTGTGATATTTACCAGGCCACATAAAATACTTTTTGCAGTGTACAGAAAAGCACAGTGTGACTTTTTTATTTCATCTTTTTTTTTCGTCTTGTGACTGCTTCCTTGCCAAAGAAAAAATATATGTTTTGATATGTTTGTGTGATGTGTGGCTAACCTTGAAAATATTACAAATATTGATACTGCGAGTAAACAAATGTTGAGTCGGAGTATGGGGATGGGATCTGATGGTAGGTTTGAGTTTGGTTTCTTGAACCTTTATGATGATAAAAAGAAGAAAGAATGTTTTGTGAGATTGCTGACCTTCGTACTGCAGTTATTATTTTCTCTTTTTATAAAAAAATCCAAGCATTAATAATGATAATAAGAAGGGTTGAATGTTAGTTTGGGCTTACTGTAAAGACATGTTCCAAAAAATGTAAATGATCTCCAGTGGCCTGTATATATGACAGAATGGGAACTGCTTCAATCTCAAATAAAATCCCACTAAAATATGCATGAGACAAAGGCGAGAGATCATCGATTAGTCTGATTTAGGATTTGATATTTATGAATCTAAAATGATCACTCCTCTCTTTAATATTATCGGTGTCTGTCTTACCAAATTCTATTCTACACACCAGGACACAAGCTCCTGGACATCCTGCATACATTTACATGGATCTCATTTCCATCTCTTTCAAGAGAGAGATCTTAACCTCGCATTATGAGACCAATTCACGAGCTCCCTTCAGCTTTGCAAGATATCTGTGTGGGAGTGATGTGTCCCAGAAATCTTAGCGAGGACTTAATTTGTTTAGTGCGTCTTGATAAATAGCTGCTACAACTTTCCATCACCCACCCACAACCTTGTTGACATTGCCTTTTGTAATAATTCCCTAAAAGAAAGAAATGACACCATGGCATTTCGATTAGAAGTAAGGCCAATCCAAACCGACAGCAGTATAGTAGTGTGATGAGGTCATCCCTACTACAGTCCTTCATCCAGATTTTACTTTGCATGCATAGGCTGCAGTCCAAGCAGTAATTGTACGATCACAAAATTTAGAATCTATAATTGATGGTTAACAGAATGATTTGGAGCTGGCTGGCCAAGTCCCTGTGGCAATAGGTTGAAATCAGTGACACAGATGTTAATCAGAGGTTTAATCAGAGTCTCTTAAGGCACATGGGGACATGGTAACTGCTTCCTTGGAAGCTCGTTTTTTGCGTGGCTTTTTTCTGACTAGCTGGCTGCTGTAACACAACAATAAAAGTGAATCAATGCACCTGCTTTTCTGTCAAATATAAATTGGGATTTTGGAATCACATGATGAGAACAACTTAATTTAATCCTCTGGAGCTGGTATACATGATAACATTGAGTAATTCTAATTAACACTTTTTTTCAGTGAGGCAACTTTCTTCTAAATATCTTCTCTTGAAAAAAAAGTTAAAAGAATTTTCACATTTAAATGATCGCTTCAAAGTGTCTTCACCAAAAATTGGTTGTGAAATTACTTAATTTCATCATGTACGTTGGTTCCAAATTACTAAATTAAGTTGTTGTAACTTGTAAGTAATTTCGACAACTTATTTTTTCAGTGTATTGTTATTGGTATGTTTGTAGTACACAAAACAGAGCAAACCTGCTCTGAATAAATAGGTTAATTAATTAATTTCCTCATATACATTGTTTCCACATTATTAAATTGAGTTTTTTTAACATAGAAAATGAAGTCATTTCAACAACCCATTTTTGAAGTGTATAGTAGACAAAATAGCACAAACTTTCACAATAACTAAAGAATAAATAAAATAAATAGATTGGTTGAATTACTTAATGTTATCACATGATTATGTTAAGTTGTTTCAACATAACTTTTTTAACTCGCTAAGAAAAATCAATTTATCCAACATAATTTTATCATGTAGAAACGATGCACAAAATCAAATAAGTAATTCCAACAACCAATCTTTTCAGTGTATAGTATACAAAACAGCACAAACTTGCTCTGGATAAATTTGTAGGACGAATTACTTTGTCTTTACGTAAATTTCACATGATTAAATTAAGTTGTTCTCAACTTAACTTTTTTTAACTCTCTAAAAAAAATATACGTTAATCCAACTAAATTCAATTATGCTGAACAGATGAACATAATCAAATAAGTAATTCCAACTACCAATTTTTGAAGTGTATAATATACAAAACAGCACAAACATTGTACTGAATAAATAGATTGGCCGAATTACATTGTCATCACATACATTTCACATGATTTAATCAAGTTGTTCTCAACATAACTTCTTTTTTAACTCTCTAAGAAATAAACGTTAAACCAACATAACTTAAGCATGCAGAACCAATGTACTTAATCAAATTAAGTTAATTAATTTTTTTTCAGTGTATAATACACAAAACAGCACAAACTTGCACAGAATAAATAGATTACATAAATAAATAGATTATAAATAAATAGATTGAGTTGTTTCAACATAACTTTTCTAACTCTCTAAGACAGATACGTTAATCCAACTCTATGCGTAACCAATGTACACAATCAGATTGAGTAATTCCAACATCCCATATTTCTCAGTGTGGGTAAAACAAAAGAAGCCGCTCAGGGTTAACAATACAGCTTCAAGAAAACAGCAATCTCCAGTTTGATGCATTTGTGTCTCCAGAACAACAACCAGACACAACACAAGTGAAGAACTGGTGTTATTAACACAAGCATCATCTTAAAGCCAAATTAGAAAGCTCCAATAGTGAATCCATGCAATAAAAGCTTGGCATGTTAGTTACAAATCTACATCACATGTGTCACATCCTCACCCAAAGCTGAAAGGCAACAAGTGTCCTATTTAATTTCTGGATGATGTATATATGTATGTGCATTACACAGATCACAAGCAAATCCACAATGCTTTTCCAATGAAGAGTTTCCATCTCAACACATGCAAACCTCATCAATATAACTCAACTTTCTCAAAGGGTCAGGTGCACCAAAAAGCACAAATCCAGCATCCAATGCATCCCCATCCTCTCCCATCCAAACGTGCATTTAAAAGCATCCTTACCTGGGATGGCGAGATTTGTGAGAGGGATGCTGTGCAGGCTCTCCGGTAAACTTGACATCCAGTCCGCATAACGGAGTTCGCTTTTCCCCTGGGACGAAGCCATGCCGTCGGTTCTGAGATGCTCGGTGTCCGCGTCTCTCCGTCTGTCTCCACTACTGAGCGCCTGTGCGCATCACCACACCCCCCCAACACTGTGAGAGCTGCGCACACAACCCAGATCCAGCAACCTTCTGCATTCATCTTACAAGTAGGAGCAACATCTCATCTTATCAAGAAATGCATGCTGGATTCAAGTGTTCCATTTGATGCTGTTGGTGGCAAAGCCTCCATTGCTCTCCTTTAGGGTTTGGCCATCTTATTTGGAACCCAACATGGTTGCTGTCCACTGCTGTGGTGCTGAAATTACAATTCATACAAATGCAGAAAAAGTGTAATGCATTTGTTTGTTCATTTGGCTTATATTCAGAGACTCACAGTATTGAGAGCAAACAGGGGTGTCTTCAAAAGGACACTTCAGTCATGGGTACTGATACTGGGGTTCGAACCCGCAACCTTCTACATACGAGTCTATCTACCTCACCAGCAGATCATAACAAAACCATAATGAAGTATGATGTGTTTGCGTGTATTAAACGGTTTGACAGCATACAAGCGTGTGCCACAACAATTGAGAAGGCGTCTGAAATAAGCTATCAAATAATAAAAAATACCTTTTCAAAAGTCTGATGATATTATGTGGATTACACTGGGTTCATGGGTATCAAAACAAACACAAACAAGGCTTTTTCCAGGTGTGACGATGTTTATTGTTTTGTACAAAGCATATGTACACGCTGTAAGCAGAACCTTCAGAAACATGACCAAACAATTAGACCACCACAAAATAAATGATGACGGTATTTGATTGCACAATATGTTGACAGTTTTCTTCATCTATTCTTCATCTAAAACCATTCCCTTCACATTCAAACTATTGCAAACCCTATGTTTTAAATATCACTTTCATGGATGTTATTTTCACATATGAACATTGCATCAGGTCCTCATTCAATGGTTTTTATTTATTGCTTGCTCAGTTTCTTAATACATTTTTAGTGCAACAAGAGAACAGTCCAAAAAACACTAAGCAAGTGTTTCCAAGAATCGTTTCTCAATCAAGCGTTAAATCTGCTGCATCGGTTTCAAGTTTGGAGAGACCTGCATGAGAAAATAGAAATAAGAGAAATTACAGAAAAGTGAGAAATATAACCACCTTATGTATAATGAAATTAGCGTTGTTGATTCAACCAAGCATTAAAAGGATTTAAGCGTCATTACATGTCATCTCATGTCTTGGAAACTTCCTTTAAATGTTTGGTATCATTAACTGTTCCTGTATTTCATCAACAAAGCCACTTACCTTAAAGTCTGTCCCTGTGCACTTCCTAATGTCATCTGGTGACAGACCCTCCCACACCTCAATGAGGGTTAAACCTTTATCCTTGTCCACATCAAACACCGCCTGGAAGACCAACAGCAAGGAAAGCATATCAGAAGTGCCATAAAAGTGTAATGGAAGAGGTGCAGAACAAAGATTGGCCTATTGTTCTGCTTAAACCCAAATCCATCAAATGAACCCAAGTACTGCATTTCTCCTCAAACTCCCTTAAAAACAATAGGTTTTAGAGAGAACATTGTAAAAATAGAAACAACACATAACTAAAACAAATCACACTAATCTCAGTGTGTAGGGAGTACACAAACTTTGAATTATGTTAGTAAAATGTGAAAACAAATGCCCTGTAGGTTTGCACAGAGCTAAATTGATCACTGAACTGTAACACTGTCATTTTAATGAGAAGAGCTCTCAAAAAAATACAACAAATCGCATGGCAACTAATGCAATTTTAGATACTTTTTGAATGTATTATATTCAGCTTGATTTAATTCAGTTGTAGAATTCAATTGAAGAATTAAGGCAATTATATAAAAAAAGACTCTTTAAATTAGCTAAAAAAAATGTATTAATTAAGAACAATAAAACAATTTACCAATACAATGTAAAGGGTGTTGCTGTGTGGTTGCTTTAGTGTTGACTTTTATTTTACTATGTTGAAGTTGAGTCGAAGAGCAGTCAAAAAACTCTCTCTAGTCCATATGGTGTCCTTGAACCTATGGTTTACCCTCTATCAATGCATTTCTTTTTGGATTTTGCAATTCCTTTGAGGTATTGTTCTTTACGCAAATATAAGTAATAAAATCTGTTCCATTGTTTAAAGGAGTATTTCAGTTAAAAGTGATGATTATTTTTGTGGGCAGTCGTGGCCTGGTGGTTCGAGTCTTGGACTCGTGATCCGAAGGTTGCTGGTTCGAGACTCGGAACCAGTGGGAATACCAGGACTGAGGTGAGTCCCTTGAGCAAGGCACCATCCCCCCCACTGCTCCCCGGGCGCCGCAGCATGGCTGCCCACTGCTCCGGGTGTGTTTACAGTGTGTGTGTTCACTAACTGGATGGGTTAAATGCAGAGCACAAATTCTAAGTATGGAACACCATACTTGGCAATAAGTCACATCACTTCACTTCACTACAGTGTATTCCACGACCTTGACCATTATTTCACTACCCTTTTGTCATTTGAAGCACAAAACACAAAGAAGATATTTAAAAGATTTGACCGTTTGGTAATCTAAAAATATAGGTCCCTGTTGACTCTTATGTGAAATCATTTTATGGAAGTGAATGGTTAGCAATGGTTTTCAAAATTTCTTATGTTTTCATCAGTGAGTCACACAGGTGAAAAAATAAAGCAATATTTAATTTATTGTGTGAACTATCCTCTTTTCAAGTTGCTTAAACCCTTGAACCTTGGAACACAAAAATGAATATTACCATTATCATAATAATTTAACACTTACATAAACATCAGGAAGTCTCTAGATGCAATATATAAGTCGATGCACATCCCGTAATTCTGTCACAATGATTTCCCGAGGTCAAGCATCTGAGTGCTGTGGAAAGCACATGCTTACACTACACTAAATCATTCATGTTTGCATTAATGCCTCAATCTGTTTTACATGTTCTGGCGCGACCTACAATACATCAAATGTTCCTGTCGTCTCATTTCACTAATGACCCGTTGAGCACAACCTGCCACAGACAGCACGTTCGCTGTTGGTCTGCCTCCACCCTGCTGCCACTGTTCCTCACCTCCACCTGAACACCAGATTTAACATTCAGAAGATTTGCTTAAGTGCGTAAGAATGCAGTCGATGAGATTTACCCACCTGCCCGAGTTCTGGCCATAAGTGTTAACAGACTAAAAAATGTTTCTCCTTCTCAGCTGCAATGTCGTGCGCGCTTGTTTATTTTTTCGACAATTAGGGTTGTGGAGGAGGAATGAGGAATTGAGCAGTCAAAATATGGCAAAGATGGATGGTGCAATCACATCACAGCTTGCCAGTGATATTTATATAAAAACGTGCGTGGTCCTGAGATGACAAGCAGCAAATTGGCATCAGTAAACCAGCTTTAGTTTCGCTGCCATTCTATAAAATGGGAATATTTGCGGCGTATTCAGTTCAAGTTGTGCATCATATCGATCAAAACCTGTGTGGATCTCTTTCTCCTCGGGAACATAAAAGAAGCTTTTTATGGTTTTGTGTAACAATGGAGATCAATGGAGTTGTGTTGTTTGATGCAGACATTCTTCAAAATATTTCCTGTTAAAGACAGAAAGTCATACAGGTATGGAACCACATCCGGATGAGTGAATGAATCAATGCTGTGTGAACTCCCTTTAAGCACAAAGTTCATCTTTCCTAACATTTCTTACAAGAGGTTCAGTTCTTTCTCGAAGCTGAAGGTAAACGTAAGCTTGTACGGCTGTCAGGCAGGGTCTGTGTTAAACAGCAGGGTGGGATTGCAAACACAGGTTGAACAGAAGGTGGTGACCGTGTTGCTGGAGAGATCTAACCTTTCTAAATGTTGACAGAATCCTTTCACTGGAAACCACGTTGTGTAACCGTTACAAAAGCAAACGCTGGCAAAGCACACAAAAGGGGGAGAGAGGAGGCATGAAGAAGCAATAGAGACGGTTGAGAGGAAAGCATGGAGAAAGGCAGGCAAGAAAAGAGTATTAGAGCGCGACTATATAGTCGAACCGTAGCACTGCTAACAAGAAAAGAGACTGGATCAACAAGTGCCAGCAGCAGTCCATAAAACCAGCAGTTTTGAGCAGCTGAGATTGCTGTGAATGCCTGCATCAGTCAAGTGCCCTTGAATGGTCTTGTAAGACGCAAACATGCCGATCGTGGTGCTTCTGATGAGAGCATAACAAATCCTTGTTAGGCGTCTGCACTAGAAGCGACAGCAACAGCTAGAGGCTGTCTACACTGGAAGTGTCAACATTGCATGTCACTTCCGATTGTTTACTAGCTAACAGACTGTAGACTTGAGACTCAAAATCATTAACAATATTTTTTTTGTTAATAATAACATTATTTTAAAATCTATAAATGTAAATTTTTTGATTGAAGTGGTTTCATGTATAGGGCTACTATAGATACATGGCTGCGAATCTTACTTTCAGAGGACCCGAAACAAAGTTTAAGTAAAAACATATAAAATAATGGTTCATTATGTAAGATCTATTATATATCTCTGTATGTATACATGTTTTCACCCATCTATAGTAAAAAATATAGATGTATATGTATATTTTTATATAATGTCAACCTTACCATAAAAATTCAAATGGGTTCAAATGTGAAGTTTTTTTATAGTGAAGTAACAGCCATTTTTTCACATACATAATGCTATATTTTACTCATGAACAGACATATGAAAATAAAATAAAGTAATTATTTTATGTCTGATAAAGACCTAACCCTTGGCCATTTGTTGGATATTATTGCTTCTGGTTAGTTCATTTAATTTCACATAAATCTTAAGAACATTTACATTTATTCCTTTGGAAGATGCTTTTATCAAAAGCGACTTACAGTATTATGCAGTGGTCGATCATCACTGCAGAGTAAGTGGGGTCGAGGTGCCTTGCTCAAGGACACTTCATTCATGGTCTGCTGGCAGTGGGATTTGAACCCACAACCTTTTGCTTACATGTCGCACTCTCTAACCACCAGACAACGACTGACCTAAGTTTGTTGTCTCTCTTGTTTGTGTTAGTCTTTTGTCACGTCCATAATGCAGGTTTACTTGGCTTCTTTAAAATAGAAATCTTGTGCACAGACTGATATTTTTCCAATGTTCAAACACTACCAACAAGAGTTTTATATAATAAAACAGTTGGTTCAGTTTACTTGTGACAATTATATTCTCTGAGCATTTTAATGTCACATCCATGACGTAAAATATCATGTTCATGACGCCGGCATTTCCCATATATGTATGTATCTTTTTTTTTTATATATATCCTTTATAGTTTAAGAATAACAGTAGTGAAATCTGATCGCACAACATGTTTAAAACTGTTTCTATTTGTAGTACAAAAACAAAGTTAACAAAACTACAAGCCACTGTTTACAGTATACTTAAATGCATAATTAAATACAAGATGTGAAGTATATTAACTTTTAATTTAAGGTACTCTTTGAAAAGTAAATAATGTTACTCAGAGGTACATATGAAGCATATTTTCTTATTTTAAAGCGTTTTCTTATTTTGAAGCTATTTTTATTTTTGTAAGGGTAGGAACTAAGAGTAACTCCACCATACAGTATGACAACATGATCATTAAATTGTATATAAAATACACAACTATTTCAATATAAGACATTGGTAAATAACTGACAGTGTAGACAGCTTTGTTGATTATAATGGGAACGAAGTAGTCTTGATGCAATGTGACAGCCCATAGTGTCTCTAACAGGCAGCTGTGATTTCATGGCCCTCTTAACCCAGGCCATGTGGTTGAGATGATATTATTAATAAATGTTTACATTAGGAAGCTCTGTTTTGAAAAAAAAAAAGTCGATATGTTGTTGTGATTAGGAGATTTGATTAGGGTTAGCCAAATAATTGGATTTCCATTTTCAACTGCCGATGCGCAGTATCAGTATCAGCTCTCTTATGCCACCACACCAGAGAAAAAAGAACAAACCCTTTCGCAGCATTTCACAGGGAATAAAATGTAATCCTGCGATCCGGAATATTGATGAAGCAATAAGCCGGTGAATAAATTACGTCCGTTTGATATTCAAGCAGGCGGGTTAGACATTGTGTGGGCTGTTGATTAACATTAAAAGAATAAAATCAATGATTCCTATAAATCAAAACCCACCTTTTCTGTGATTATACGGTCCACACACTGCTTTCCGGTGAGAGGCAGGTTGCATTTGTCCAGAATCTTGTGTTTGCCACCCTAAGTAAGACATCGAAGATAAAAACACACCATCATCAACACATATTACACACATTCATTTTCTGTCCTGATCCATACTGAGAAATCCTTCCATCCTACTGTTGCATTGTCAATCACTCAGCCCATGGGCACAGAAGACAAACACCCTAAGCTAGCTATATCCATCACCAGCCGTAATGAAGAGAAGGGCCTTTCTGATGCCATGTGCTGCTCGAGATGATAATTAGAGAGCTGATAGTGCTTAATTTAACCATGTCCAGCTGGCCATGCAACCCTGAACACAGCCAAGCCCCTTCCCCCAGGGCAGCCGAGAGGGCGAGAGAGCTCCAATATACCTTTCTATGCCACTCTCTCTCTTTCACTTAATCACTGGATGGACCAATGAGATCAAGGCTCTGAAAAGAGATGATCTGCAACCATGGTACAATTTCACAGACAAGGATTTTGAACTTTCAATTTCAAGGCTTACACCTCAATATAATAGATATCAATGTTACATTCTCACAGAATGAGTAGACTGATGTTTCTTAAAAAAAAGCTTTCGTTTGGTTTTCACAGGCAGGGTCATATCCATATATATACTGTATATATTTAGAGTACATATTCTATTATATAGGTTTAGCCGGCAACTAATATTTAAAGTGATAATTCACCCCAAAATGCCACTGGTTGTTGTGAACTTATCACTGCATGGCAAGAGGTTTTCAAGTGAAAACTTTTCTGTCCTTAAGAAAAATATAAAAAGAACAGAACAGGTTTGGAACACCCTACGGATGAGTAAATACAGATGACTGTCATTTTCGGGCGGACCGTTTCTTTAAGGCTGCAGACACGATGTGTGCACAACTGACAGCATGTGTCTGCTTGAGGATGAGAGATTCTGTCACTCACAGGAAATAATGATGCGTTTCTTGCTGTGAATATAAGCCATGCGGTACAACTCAATAAGAATAGGTTAATTGAAAACATTATTAAGCATTCTCTACAGAACCATTGGTTCAAATATGATGGCAAGTACAGTACAATGATATGTGGAAAATGATCTTCATATAGCTTTTATCTTCCACAGCTTTCTTTGCGTGAAAACTAAATAATTTAGATGATATAGGGACTGTTAACCCCAAAATTTTTTTTTGTTATATACTACTAACCATTTACATTTAGATTTATTCATTTGGCAGACGCTTTTGTCAAAAGCGACTTACAAGTATTTTGCAGTTGCCAATCAGTTGCCAGGATAAAGGATCCATTGAATTGACGCTCTGGCATTTGGATGTCCAGGGGCAAAGCTGAAAGCTGGGTACATTCGTGGGCAGTTGTGGCCTGGTGGTTCGAGTCTTGGACTCGTGATCCGAAGGTTGCTGGTTCGAGACTCGGAACCAGCGGGAATACCACGACAGTCCCTTGAGCAAGGCACCGTCCCCCCCACTGCTCCCACTGCTCCACAGTGTGTGTGTGTTCACTTACTGGATGGGTTAAATGCAGAGCACAAATTCCAAGTATGGAACACCATACTTGGTAATACGTCACTTCACTTCACTACAGTGTGTGCCTTGACCTTCACTTATCATCACTGCAGAGCAAACAGGGGTAAGATGTGTTGCTCAAGGACACTTCGGTCATTGTCTGCTGACCCTGAGATTCAAACCCGCAACCTTCTGCTTACATTTTCAACTCTCTAAGCACCAGACAACCAGACCTCTTGTCGAATCAAAACTGATTTACTCTTTTCTCCCACATGAAAGAAGCTATTTTGAAAAATGTTGGTTACAAACAATGGCGGTACCTAATCACTTCTATCCTATGGATAAAACCATTGTAAATTAAAATATTTCTGTGGTTCAGTTAACAACATTCTTTAAAAAAAATTTTTTTTGCATTTGCATAAAAAGTCATTCAGGTTTAACAAACGGGTGAGAGTACATGATGAGTTTTTGGTTTTGGGTGAGCTATAACTTTAATGCCGTTTCGTTTCGCTTCACTAAACTCTGCTTTCTTGCGGTACATTGTGGGTAATGGCTGATTTTTAAATAAATATTAATGTATTTATTGAAATAAATGTAAACATAAAAATTTGTTCTGAGGTGACATTGCTTGAATAAAAAAGTTACCTTGGCAGAGTGCTCCATTGTAACGACCACTTTAGTCCCAGCGCTGGCCACTAGATCCATAGCCCCTCCCATGCCCTTCACCATCTTACCCTAAGGCAAAACATACAAAGATGGTGCAAGAAATGAGCAACACACAAATTCACTTCAAACATACGTTCTGCATAGTAAACACAATGTATTTTGGCAAATGTCAAACAAAGAGAGAATTCAAGTAATTAAAACTCAATTCTAAAGTGGCCACATTGTGCGATTCAAGGACGGAGAGCTCGGTCAGGTTTGTTTTGGAAGGGAATCAGAAAAGCCATTGTTGCTAGGAGACGGTAAACCTGATTACCTGTGGCTGGAGTCACTTAACAAAAGGGCTTTCTGAGTGATGCTGATTTTATTGTCTTTTTGCTAACATGCATGTACACGTGCACATGCACAAACACAAATGCTGGAAGAATCAATGCAATTGTCGATAATGACATCTGTTTTGAGCAGTATTTTTGTTGCTCCTTGTAACACCAATGCTTGTGCATGATTTCTTTAGAAATATAAACTGATCTTTTCTATCCTGACCGTGTGCAGACTGATTCACTGTAGTATCAATTACAAATCATTCATTATTTTAAAGGCTTTGAAAATTCATTTTAGGAAACGTCTCGCTGCACTGTTTCTTTGGTGGCTGGCTGCAGCTCTACCAGCATGTCTCTACAGAGGCATGAAGTACTTATTCTTATACATGAATACTTGAGCGGATGCTCAAATAAAATGAGTATATGAGTGAAATACAATGAGGCGCTTGAGGGGTTTTTCTTACAAGAGCCACAGAGGCCTTGTAAAAAGGTCAAGAAAGCATAATGGGAACAACCAAAGGAACTGTTTCTCAGGTTGTATGTCAACGGTCCAAATTCTGGTTAAGATGACTTTTCATAATATAACTTTAAACCCATGTTGGGTGACAATATCCCAAAAAAGGTTCAGTTTTAAGGCAATGGTTGGTTCTGTTCACATTTTATCCAACCATCAAAAACAAAAACAAAAATGCATTACTGTGAACATGTTTATTCAAATCCATTCTTTCAGTTATATCCTTTAAATAAACAATTTAATTTTTTATATTTAAATTGTTTGGCATGAGCGGTTAAAAATCATTTATGAAAAGTTCTTTGAATGTTCTTTAGTGTAAATTAGCTTATATAAAACGTGCTATATATCAAAACTTGGCGTTGCTTTGATTGTCAACTTAGGTGTACTTTAATTCAACTTTTTACAATTTGCATCCTATAAGAGCAGCAAAGAACAAAAATGTTAAGCAAACAGAATAAATATAAAAAATAATATAAATGAAAGCCAGGACACACAAATACCAAAACACACATACATATTTACAATAACAGTTGAAAATTTGGGAAACAACTATATTTTATTTACCTTCTTTTCCACTTTTTAGTATACTACTATAACTGGGAAACTAGTGTAGGAATTGACCAAAAAACAAACAAACGTTGTATTTTAGCATATTCAAAGTAACCCTTTTTCTGAGTCAAAATTTGCAAATTGATTTACTTGTATTTTAGTGTGACGATAAGTTCAGCCCTAAATTGTGTTGTTACACCTTTACATTTAGGTGTCATCCTTTTTTAAAGTAGGAGAAATAAGTAGAAGGATTGTCCTTTTCTATTCAAAACTCTTACTGACTGCGTTTTCTTCAATAGTTGATTTTCATTTTGGTTTCAATTATAATTAGAATTATTCATTTGGCCGACGCTTTTATCCAAAACGACTTAAGTATTATGCAGTGGTCAATCATCACTGCAGAGCAAACAGGGGTAAGATGTCTTACTCAAGAACACTTTAGTCATTGTCTGCTGACCCTGGGATTCGTATCCTTCCGCTTACAAGTCGAACTCTCCAACCACCAGACCACGACTGACCCATTTCATTATAAGTTCAGTATTTTTTATTTTGTTAAATATAAGTCAGGCATATACATTATAAATAAAATGTTTTTTTAATTAAATAAATTATGACATACACTGCAAAAATATCTATTTGTTTTTTTGTCTTGTTTTTAGTACAAATGTCTAAAACTTCTTAAACCAAGACACATTTACTGGCAAAGTAAAGTGAAAGTGACCCAAGATATTTTTTTTTGCATAAATGAAGTCAATTTATCTTTAAAACAAACAAATAATCTGCAAATGGGGTGAGAAAAATACTTCAGTTGTTTAGTTGTACTTTTTAGGTACCTAAGTAACTAATTTAAGTTTATTTTTCTCACCCCATTGGCAGATTATTTTGCTGGTTTTAAAGATATATTGACTTGATTCTTATATTTTCTTTCCTAAGACAAGATATCTTAAGTCACTTTCCTTGCAAACTATGTGTCTTAAGATATTTGTTCTAAGAACATGACGATAGCACTTAATTCATTTAAGTAGTATATAACATGGTTTGTCTTCTGTAAGTCAGACATATAATCATAAACTTTAAAAGATTATCTAAAACATTTCTGACAAGAATTCCCGAGCTTTGAATGGCACTATATACAGTATACATAGAAATCCTACACACCCAAGTTATCGTTCCCTCTTATTTTAAACAGAACCATCTGCTTTAATTTCAGCTTTTATGCTTGCAGCTTGTTCAGGAATGACATCATGTACGCTGACAAAGTGACATCTAACATATACAAAATGTATCGTGAACTGCCATCAGACAGATGATAAATAATAATGCATCATCCGGTTATAAACGATCCAGGAACCTATATCAAATCCACACACAGCACGCCAGCAAATCAATCTGTCAACCACGAGCTCCGATCATTACTCCAAAGTGCTCTTAACACAGAACGGTTGACCAGCATGCAATAAATAACAGAAAAGTGAAAGGTCCAGAAGCAAGCACCTGAGCTTTTTCCTTCAACTGTTCGGCCCTTCAAGAACACACATATTCTGAAAGGAGAGCGGTTTACACGTCAGGGAAGTGGCACATGGAAGTGGTGAGTGGGTGTATGTGTGTTGAGGGGATATTTCTCATGGAAAAAGCGCAACTTTAGTGGACACCAGACTGAGAGTTTCCATGACAACATATCAAATATTTTTCCTGTAAATCACACTATACTCGCCTTTTATTCCTGCCGATGAAGACGAGAAAATATGTCCTATACTTCAGGCCGTTTCCTTTCGTCGACTTGCATCCTTATCTATTCCCTTAAACTCATTCCCTCCTACACAATATGTCTGGACGTTTAAATGTATAGCAATTCATCGGAGACTAGCGTAAATGTCGTTTCCTAGACGACTACTGAAGCGATCACAACAGTGTGACAAAAGGCTGTGTGTAGTTTAAAAGAGTGCAAACAATTGAAGGCAATTGCCTAATTCTTTATCACATCTTGAAGGAAGTCTGTGAACTTTCGGGGTAACATTTCATGCTCTTTGTTCCCGAACAATTAAATGGGAGCATAATCTTTGGCAAGCCGACTTTTATCCACAATGCTTTATCCTTTGCCAAAACTTTCTAATTAATATCAAAAGATACGTTTCTTGATGCATTCAGACTGTCAAACAAGGCTTCCTAATGAATGCTTATGTCGCCGATATAAACATCAACTTTGCATCTTGAAAGAAAGAACATGTCACACATATCTTCTGGATCTTTAGCTTTGTGATCATAAAGCAAATAAAACCAATGTTTTTTAACTCACTCTAAACACATTCAGATTCTGTATTTTCATGCTTTTTAGACAGTTGTCCAAACCTAATCAGGCATAGCGGTTTATATAAATTCCCATTCATTCTACTACCAACCCATGGCTTAGCAGCATACCATATAACTCCCCCCTCCATCCCCAACTCCACCATTTATCTATTTTTTCTGTGGATTAAGCGGATTGTCTTGTGATTGTTTTACATTACTTGCTTTTCCTTTTATTAAATTTTTGTATTATCATCTTTGTATAACTACTGGACCGCTACTGTTGGATCTGTCACTCACACACATTCTAACCCTCTGTCCGAAAATATGATGCATGGATGGGCACATGTACTTTGCCCTGAATATAACCATTCCGCTGACACCAACTAGATGCTGTATTATTTAATTAAGATATATTCATTCGACGAAAGTGGTCCTGGCTGATTATTTTTCACTTAGTTTTCTCACCCCATTTCTAAAATCATTTATCATACATTGTGATACAGACCATTCGTTTGGGTAGGATTCCTTTCTTGTCACACAATTAAACACTTCCTAATTCAGCAGGTTTCAGACAATCAGATTTTTTTTGGCGGTGAATGCATTGCCATTTACTGATCCAAACCGAATAGAAAATATATCAGAACAAATTCTCTAGAGAAGCCCGGTGTGAAAACCCCATGTCTGGACAATGGCCCACAATTCACGTGTGCTCTTTTCAGGATCCGTCTTAGAGTCTCTGTGTGAAGTTGCATGTCTGTTCTTTAATAATAATAATCAAAATAAGTAATGCACTAAAATAATAGCCAAGCAAAACGCAACGGAAACAAGATTCCTGCAGAACCGCAGAGATAAAGCAACGGCAGCGACCTCAAGTTCTCTCTGAGTAATTTGAAGTGGACTATAATTTCACGTCTGGGTTTGCTGAAAGGCTGTACAAGCACAATTTCTGATCGCGGGTCAAGAGTAAGTGAGTCCCAACTCAGGGTTGCACGCATGAATCTTTTGAACAAGAGAACAGGTGGGCGTTGGGATCTGGATGTAAGCGGGCCTGTTCCATCTAGTTCAATGTCCGAACCCTATTTTTCCATCAGTGCTGTACATTATAATTAAACACGCAGTACCTATAAATGTCAAAATTTTCCCTCTTTTAGAAAAAAAAACACAGCATCACCAACAGCCAATGCCTCCCCACAGCAACAGTCCGTATGTAGTCTTATACTTATACTTTCAGCCTTTTTGCTTTTTGATTAAGCCATCCTGGAACATTATGAATGCTAATTCACAAATCCCCATTACTGACGATTCTACCAGAGCATGAAACACAAAAAATGAAATGCGCATCCTCGTTCTGCTCAATTTTCCCATGAATATTAGAACTCGTACCAAACTGGCACAACCTGAAGCAACTTTTCCTCTTTATCGGTTCTGGCTCCCCGATGAGAATACGATCTGTTTGATGTAGCATGTCTTCATCAACATCTAGGATGTTGATGACAGAGAGTTGCAATCAGTGGACAAGAGGGAAGGGCGTCTTGTTTTTCCCTTAGTTCATCTCTTGACACATCTTGCAGCTCTGGGCCCTGTGTATGCATTTCAGTTTGTTGCACTTGTAGTTTTGAGAGGTGGCCGGGGAGCTCACAGTAATTGAGGGATTATTGTAATTAGTCTGCCCGGCTTGTCTGATTCATTAAGAGTTTAAAGGCTAAAGACAGCTTGGAACAATCTGTATCGCTGAATGCAAACCAGTATCTAATAAAGGCTAAGAGCTTGTTACATATGCTTACTAATGTTAACAACTTTGGATTTTAAAAATGCTAAATTAACATGAACTAAGTGAAACTAACATGAACATAAATGAAAATTCTGTTATCATTTAGTCACACTCTTGTTAATTAAAACCTGTGTGATTTTCGGTCTTCTGCAAAATACAAAAGAATATATTTTGAAGAATGTTGGTTATTGAATAGCAGTTGCACCCATTTACGTCTATTGTATGGACACAAAAGCAATGCAAGTCAACATTCTTATAAATATATTCTTATATGTTCCTTGGAAAAAAGTAACATATGTTTAAATTGATAAGAGCGTTCTGTAAAATAAATGTTTAGTACATATCACAACTAAGTAAACCCTTTAAAAGATTAAACAGATTATGAAAGTACAAAAAATGTTTTAGAATTTAACAGGTAATTTTTAGGTCTATGTAATGAAAAAAGTCCTTATTTAACAATTATAACTTCATAATATAAACCCATATTTTGGTGAATTCTAATACAAATGATTGATTTTTTTTATTACATATATACTAAATTTTAACTAAATTTTTAAGTGTAAATTGTTTTATATGAGAACACAGTATATGTTTTTTGAGGATTTGAGTACACGATGCTTCAATTTTTTTTTTTTTTTTGTTAATTATCACATAATATTATCAAATGCAACTTTACTGTAGTGTTATCAAACAGGACCTATTAAAAACATTGTTCAATTATTTAACCTCTTTTAGCATTTCCTTTACACCTCATGCAGTGCAAGTAAGGTGAACCTAAAAAAAGAAGCCATATGGAAAAATAAGCAGAAAAGAGAGTGCAACTCAAACCTACGTGTGCCAGTTTGCAAGAAATAACCTTCAACCAAACTCGATAAGCGAGACGCGCAGAGGGCCAGGAGGCTGGAAAGCATCTGTCAGTGACAGGCTGGGGTCCTGAAGGACTATAAATAACCCTGCAGAGGTGTCTGCATGCAGGGCAGTATCGACAGCCCCTTTAACTGACAGCAAGGCCAGGCGCCAAGGGCGACAGCCAAAAGAACTACGGCTCCAAAAACCACAGCCGGCATTAACTCTCATTAGGGCTTGGGAACTTTCACCAGAAACTAGTGGCAAGCAATGACTTTGAGTTTAGGGATAACTGCTAAGTGACTGTGAGCAAGAATATGAGAGAACAATTGGGATGGAAATAAAAATAATAATAGAGAGGAACTGGTGGTGTTTTATGTTTGAAGAATGGGAGTGCGAGTTAAAATGGACATTTTTTATAGACAGCAATGCTGAATACAAATAAATAAAATAATCCACATTGTCATGTAAATTTAGAAAAGGAGAATAATGTCAAAGGCTGCGCGTCCAATCAAGACTTCACAGTATTTTTGGAACAAATTGATTTGTCATGTTGCAGAAGGAAGCCAAATTAGCTCCTGTAGATGCCAATGTGGACAGATTGTGTACAGCGTGACATCCTGTAAAGAGTATAAAAAACTATAAACCAGATTAAATCAAACACTCATCCTTTTGCAAAGTTTGGTGCAATATATGTTTACTGTCAAAATAAATATAATAAAATAATATTTATATCAATATTAGGCAATCATTGCTAGGTGCAAATATAAATTGTGCTCAATACAGGTTGGTAAAAAGATGACAAAATGTTTTTTTATTCCAACTTGAACACTACACTTTTTAATTTATGTGAAATAAACAAAAGTATAATGTTTTTGTGCATGTTAGTTTTCAATCACCAGAATTTAGAGTAAAATCCTTAGTGCATGATTGCATAAATTATCAAGTTTTTCATCCTTCTGCATTATGAATCACATTCTTCGTGGGATTGTACAAATGCTACCTGTACATTTATCTTCATCCTGCATGAAAAGATTTTGTAACAGCCGTCAAATTCAACCACACATCGGTACTTGAGCTTCTCCCAGAACATCTACATAAATCATTTCTGATTTCACGCCGTGCATTCTGTCATTAGCTGCTCAGCGATTTCCATAAAACAAAAGAAAAGCTCTCGAGTTAATTTCAGCAGGAGGAGGAGGAAAATACATGCAGGAAGAAAAAAGCACTGTTGTGGTACGGCAGATTTTAAGGTCGCCTCAATTCAGTGTCAATGCTGAATCAAAACATTTTACATGTCTTCATATTCATGTACTTTAAACCAGGATACAATAAGCAATGCACATGGTGTTTGAGAATCTACCTGCTGCAATAAATAACTGAATAGAATGAGGAAAATAACAGAATGTGTTCTTATGAAGGTAAAATAATTCTTTAGACTCTATTCGGTAAGATCCTTCAGACTCTTCGCTCTGCCTTCTCACAGGCAGTCGGACATAAATCATGTACAAATACCAGAATAAAGTAATAGACTTACAGGAATCATCCAGTTGGCCAGATCTCCGTACTGAGATACCTGCATGGCTCCTAACATGGTTAGATTGATGTGGCCCCTAGGGTAAAAAATATGAAAAAAGCAAAAGAGACCCCAATGAGTTAATATAAGATACAAACCTAAGGTTTATAACAAATGAGCAATTTAGAATAATAATTTAGCAACAAAATGAAGATTCTGGGATTCTGGTCCAGAAGCATGCCCAGTTCCAATTTTATGTAAAATTTTTATTTTTTAAAGATATTTGTTTAACATATTAAAAACAATTAATTAATTACAACATAGTAGTTAACTGAGAGTATCAAAACCTTTTCCTTGATAGAAAAAGAAAATATATATATATAAGTATAATAATACTATAATTAAAATTATATTGTTACAAAAATACTAAAGTGAAAAAATAAAAATCATATATAATTAATAACCTTTTTACATAAGAAATAAACAAATATGAAATGACCACATAAACTGCTATAAATTAAGTAAATCAAGCTGAAATAGAATTTTTTAAATGTTAATAAAACAATACATTTTTAAATATTAATAAAACAATCAATAAAAATGATTATTTAAAAAAATGAATTTTCTGATGAAGATCATATACGATTCTTTTAAGATCCTCTTTCTGTATAACAAAATCATTCTGTACACAGAAATCGTGCACCCATCATGCTCTCAAAGAACTTAAAGTATTAAATAAACCTAGTGTTCTACATTCCAAAAACTTCTCAAGTCGACAGTTTTATGTTAGGACCAAACTGAAACAAATGTCAACGTTTGCTAAAAATCTCTCCATCCGACTAATCCAATTTGCCTTTGTGTAAAATGGAAATTTCCCGAAGTGCGCCACAGTAAACCACAGTGGAGCAATGACTGTCCAAATAAAGTTGACATTTACTCCTGTGAAGCAGAAAGATGATTTGAGTGGGCAAGGACCTGTGTGCCAGCATATCTTGAAATAGTGCACCGCTAAACCACTGCTCTGTCAGATTATGTCTGATTCATGAATCTATGAACAGTCACTAAGTGGGTGGAAGAGCTCCATTGTTAATGCGTGTGCCGTCATGATTCCCCTTGTGCCAGGTACGGCAAAGACCCCATGACCAATCTCCCCGCTCCCCCTCCAGACAATTAAGACTGAAATATATGACCGCTGCTGGATTTTCAGACAATGAACAAAGAAATCACGCAAAAGCTTGTGGGAAGACGACGTCAGCCATCTGTGGAAAAATCAATACGGCCCATAAAATATCGACAGGGAGGACTCTGAACAACATGGGATTGATGTTTAACATACACAAAGGAAATAGCTTACTCTCACGAGGGCATAATCGTTCATGTGGAACCTAAACGGCACCTGGAATGATCAGGCGTCTTATACTGTCTATAGCACGTAGAAATATTAATACCGCTTTTAAAATGTTTTCAATCAGGAAATTGATATTTTCACAGGATGCACAATCACATACTCCCCACTCAGGACCAGCAAGTGTCAATTGCTTTATCGACAGCTCCACACGGACTCGTCCCTGAAGGCCCTGGCAAAGACAAAGCACCCAGTTCTGTCCCGCCTCACCCTACCGAGCAGTACAAGAAGTGTCCAATTAAAGCGGCCACCTGTTTTGACAGAGCTGAAAATGTCAGCCAACGTGGCCGGAGGCGCAGCCGGCATCACGTCCGACTCATTACATATTCTGTCTCTGTCCGTTCTTTGCCTTCTCTGTTCTCACTCTTGAACAACCCTTCAGAGGTTCCACATCAAGCCCTCAGTCCCGAAACAGCTTCGTTCGGTGCTTACGTGCGTTTTGTTTGTTGCTGAAAGGTTTAAGTGGCTCTTCCACCCACATCTGATTTCTTTAAAAAGTGTCTGGGTCAAAGTACCTGGCCTACTGAGAGCTGTTTTATGTAATTTATGGAAAGCTTATGAAAGGCCAAGTGCACCCATAAATAAAAAATCTGTTATCATCCTTATGTTCCTTTAAACCTCTGTGCTGCTATTTGACATGGCGGACAAAGAACAGAAAAAGCAAAACTTGATGAAGCTTTAAAATAAACCAAAAAACAATCCAGCGTTATGGGCGTGACATTAAATTAAATATGTCATCAATTACACATCCTCTTGTCATTTTAAACCTGCATGAATTACTTTCATAGAACACAAAAAACACATTTGGAAGAATGTTGGAAACTAAATAGAAGTGGCATTGATTCACTTCTATTGTATGAACACAAAATCAATGCAGGTCAATAGCTGGCAATTGACAACATTTTTCGAATTATTTACAACGTACATGCCAGAATGTCATTTAAAGGGCAGATCGGTATGGCCATTTTCCACAAATGCTTTAGGGTCCTAATGAAAAGTTTGTTATATGCTGTAATAAAAAATTCTCAACGGTATTGCAAGGAAACACTCATATAGTTAAATATGTTATAACCACTCATATGGGGTGTTGCCTAGACAACAGTGGAGGGTATAGTGTTTGAAAAAAGTGACTGCCAGAGGGGCACCATCCAAGCTGCTTAAAGAAGGAAGTGTCTATTGACAATGACGACGAATAACTCGCCATGTTGAGACTTTTCACACAAGAACTGCCAAATCTCATGTTATTGAAATAAAGAAAGAGCAAAAGAGACTTGGGTTCTAATCCCGCCTAAAGCACTCTATACAGTTATTAAACTTATTTCTTTAGGGTTACTTTAAGGATAACGTTTGCATCGATTACCATTTACACAGTTCAAAAAGCCTTTGCTTTCATTATATCCCAGTGTAATATTTGGTGGAGGATATTGGAACCCCCAAAAATTGGCTACTGAATAATATTGTAAATCGCTTTGGATAAAAGCCATATGAATTAATGTAAATGTATCAACTGTTGCAGGTGTGGCATCTGTCAGTGTGACGCCACATTGACAGGCATCTGAGAACGGCTTGATATGAGACTACAAACACTCATAACACACATTTCAGTTCAAACAGCTTGTAAAAGTGCCTGTGCCACCCACTTGAATGACATTCTTTCTTTCACAAAACACAAAAACAATATTTTGAAGAACTGGCATCTATTCACATGCACTAGTTTATGTGTCACTGCTGTTCGGTTATCAACTTTCTTCAAAATATCTTTTTTGTGTTCTGATGAAGAAAGTAAGTCTTAGGGGTTTGGAAAGGGCGAGGAATTGATATATATCATTAAATTCAAATGTGATACTTACCCTCTGATCATGGCAAAGGAATCGTCACTAGAGAAATACGCGGCTCCGGGGAGAACCGTGACAGTTTCTTTACCTGAGAGAATAGGGTGAAATGTGAAGAGCTTTTATTAAGTGCTCTAAATGGACAAATTAGGATATTAAAAGGCAATTTATGTCATGCTAATGCTGTATAAAGGTCTACAAGAATGAAATTGAGGGATAATTATTACCAGCGTTGATGAGATCTGCATCAACCTCTTCCTCAGTCGGGTACGGGCCCTGAATTATTCACAAACACTGCTCATGAATTTATACATTTCTGATGAGTGCAAAATCACTCAGTTCACATTAATAGAGAGATAAATGTGACAAACAACAACAGCATTTAAAGTTAAATGATCCCAAAGATTTTCCCGTTCCTTTATCCAGATTAAATTCAACAATTTCAATGTACCTGCTTCTTTCGTATGATTGCTATTTTAAATAACCGCAATATATTAACAACTATTAACATTCATCTCATAGAAGACTCAGATGCATTTAAACATCATTTGAATTTCCAACAAAGCATTTGCATAAACCCAATAAGAAAACAATATTCGTAACCCAAATTATTTAATGCTTTTGTAGTTATATTTAGAAAAGGAAATCTTACCAATCCTAGAATGCCATTTTCACTCTGCAGGTGGACTGTAATATCCGGTTTAATGAAATTACTGGCCAGCATGGGGATTCCAATACCCAGGTTAGCTAAAAAGATGATAAAACTGGATTACCAAAGTAATAACCATAAAATATTGTAATTTTATCTTCAAAAATATTATGCTCACATCATGATGATTGAAACAATTGAATGTGATTGAAACATACCATACATTCCATCTTCAAACTCCAGTGCAGCCCTACGAATAATCCTCTCCCTCACGATATCCGAATCTTTCTTGGGCTTGGGCTTTTCGGTCTGGCCTTTCCTGACCGTGCGCCTCTGCAAAAGGTCAGATAGAAGGGCAGCAATAAGAGGGAGACGACGGGGGATAAATGGATAAAGAGAAACCGATAGACATGAGCTGTAACAAACCTCGATTCGTTTCTCATAGCGCTCTCCCTTGACAATTCTGTGGACGTAGACGCTGGGTATGTGGATATCTTCTGCCGCGAATGAACCAACATCTACAATCTCCTCCACCTGATGAGAAGAAAATAGAAATCTTGCTACAGAACACCTCAACATAAGGATATTGATACAGAATCGTATGCAATTATTAAAAAGATAAAACAGTGCAGTAATGATAAAAGTAAACTCTTGAAAATTCAGTATGAACAGATGGTCATCATGACTTTCAATGTCAAACACATTTTTACTCATTCCTTTCATCATGCACCATCCGCCCTCTTCAGCTTCTGTCTGGCTGCTATCAATCACAGTTAAAAACATTGTACTTTCAGGTCAAGAGCGTCTGAACAAGATGGAGACACTTCACATTTTACGAAACGCCTTCTGAATTCAGAGACACATATTTGGCCTTCATAGTGGCTACCTATCATTCATACCTGCTTTGTGGCTCCTACAGAAAACATTGAAATGTTCACTTAAGCAGCCCGATCGAAGAGGATCTTTGTTGGCAAAGGGGAAAATGTAACCCCGTCCAGAGGTTTGATCTTTTCATCATTAAACTTAAACTGGAGGAGAATAGTCACCACAAAATCAAAGATGATTCTTATGTTTCTGGAAATCATACTTTATCATAAATAATTTATGTGAGCACGATCTAAAAAGAAATAATTTATGTGAGCACGATCTGGATCTAAAAAGCAATCATTGATTAAATGTGCTTCTTACATGTTAATCTTTGTACTTGACTGTTTGGCTATGGTATTTCTAAGAAATGTGAGGCAGTCATTTCTGGTTATTTTCATCTTTTAGAAGCCTAAACAAAGCAAAAGCAAAAACTCATCACCCTGGACATGTCTGCGGCGGCTCCCACGACACCAAAATTATGTATATGGTTACGACTTCTTTACTTGCTTCAACATTAGGACAGGCTAATTCAAATGATCACATTTACTGATGTCAAACATGGGAGGGTGTGTAAGAGAGGCGTTTCAGGCTGGTTTGAGAAACTCTTTGCTTTTTAATAGAACAGATATTGGGTTTTGATACTTACATTTTTAATTTTACACACGTCTAAAACATGCATTACAACTTGTCAGACACCAACAAAAAAATGTATGAAGCCTTTGATACTTTTAAATACTGATCGACCTATTTAACAGGGCTCCAACAAACCCGTCCATTTCCTGAAAACAATTGTAATATCAGAAAACATTTAAATAAGAAAGAAAACAGCATTGTAAATTCCATTTCATAGCGACTTTAAGCCACATTGTAAGGTCTGGGCGTGATATGTTTGATAAAAAGGTTAACTTTTAATTTATGTGTTTAACTGAACAATGGGTATCAGGATGTTGAATTGGAATGACAGGAAGAATAATCTCCAACCAAAAATTGTGATTGTAAATGACCCAACATCCTGCAAACCGTATATCATTCTGGTCATCACACATGTTGCAGACATGTGTTTCTTTCTACATTCATGTTAAATTTTGATTTAATACCTATTGTGGTTAAGCTTCGGATACAGCACAAATCTTCACACACTTCTGTATATCCGTAAGGCGGAGAGCACAGAGAGCGGCTTAAAGCTCTTATAAGGACCAATATAAGCTCTTAAAATACTGAACAAAAATTTGAAGCTCTGATAAAGGCTCAGGGGAAAACGCACTATGCCGAAAACCAAATCGATGCGCCCAGAGCGCCTTTAAGCCCTGCAGGCTTGCACAAACAGAGAACAAAAGGCAGGCTGACGTGGCATCCAACAAACCCTGGCGGCACACAATCATGACTTTGACTGTCAGCTTCGATAGGCTTGCATATCATACATGAACGGACGTTTCCTGAAATAAATGTGTATTATGATTTGTCCTTTGCATGCAGCACTGTTAAAGAGGGCAAAAAGATGAGCCTGGATTTAGCAGAAGCTGTTGTCATAGTTACGGCTGGTGGCATTTGGCTTTTTATCATTAGCTGGGCATCACAGTGCAGAGAATGATTGAGAGGTTTGAGCTTCTAGACAGCCTGGGGGTCTACAGCAGAAAGCAAGAGGAAATCTGCAGGAGTTTGCGATCATCTCTTTGGGGAGTTCTGTACGCCATTCCATACGCCATTAACCCTGTGTTTGCAGTTAGCACGTACAGTAGGATACAAACGATACCATGTTCTCTTAAAATAATATATTTATATAATAATTATATATCTGTCCTGAAACTGTAGTGTCCTTGAAATGTAAATGTTATGAATATTTTGAAAAATAGTTTCTTTGTTATTTTTTATAATTACATTAATAATCCATGTAGTATATAATCAAATCTGTAGAATATAAACAAACGCGTGGATGTGCTTGGAAAGTACAGCATTGAGAATTTAATTAATATGCTTTAAAACAAACCATGGGTAAATTTTCATTTTAAATTTAGTATTTTCATCATAAAACTGAAGTTTACCAAAAACAGTTTGATGTGGTTTACAATTTGCCGAACAATGATGCCATAAACCTGTAACTAATCACATGATGCTGTGGATCAGCAGCTTCTGGAACTTCAAAATGGAATTTAGTGGAGGCGGGGCTTATTTGCATTTTTATCATTTGCAATAATTATAAACTGAACTTTGGAAAATCCAGTTCTGAAAAAAATGAAGCATTAAAATTTGATTTGACTTATTCCTTTCACTATGATTAAATCTTTGACCTGGTTTTACTCAATCGATACTAAAATATCAATATTGTACTCTCACAGAACTTTCCTTACATCATCTAGATAACTTTAGATATAAAAAAGTATATCACTAAAAATGAGTTTAGCCGGATTTTCAGAGGGAAAGTTATTTTCACAGGGAAAAAAATAAATGTGTTATTATGGATGTTTAATGCACAAAACTGACCGATTTAAGGAGAATTACTATAAAATACAGTTTAACCACCAGGGACGTTTAACAAATATTACTAACTGAGATAAAAGTTTAATGTATGCTTAACTTGTAATTTACATCATTAACTATATTTTACAAATCATCATGTATATTATTTATTACATTTGTACAAAACAGGAGTACTCTGAGATGTTTAACCTCATCGGTTTGCCTCTCTACAGTAATGTTTGCTCTTCAATGGCAATGTTAATAGGCTTGATGTCTAGAAAGAAGAAAGGATACAAAATCCCTAAGGGCTTCCGAGATAGGGTTTTTCAAGGGTTTGTTCTTTTTTTGGACTGTGAGCCTTGTCAAATCTTGTTAAATCTGCAGAAACTGATGGGCACATGTTACGAAACAGTCGGCGTCCTGACACGAAGCATTTCAATGAGTGTGCGCTGCATATCCCTCTGAATCAGGAAGGTACCTAAAAATAATCGTTCATCCTTTCACTGTTATTTCACATCATGTTTCATTAACAGACGTTGTAGAAATAAATACGAAGCAATAAACTTGATGAAACAAATCCACAAATCTAATCAGACACGGCTGATTGAGTTAGCTGCATGTGATGGATCTAAAATAACAGAAGGTATGGCTGAAAATAAAGTTGCAGTCTTGTCTATTTTTGAATGTGCTTTTCCCTTCTTTCTCCTCTTCAGATGGTTTTCTTCTGAGACAGGTTTCAGCTATATATCAGTGTGGGTATGTTAAACCCAGGGGAAACTGGGCCTATCAGGCGTGAGCACCTTGAAGGGCTGTCAACCTGAGGCTAAACACAATTACCACTTCAAACAAGTGGACCTTGGGGGGGGGGTGTAAAAAAGAGGAGCTCTCGGAACATTCAGGTACGATTAGAAACCTTACTGTTTATGTCAACATGCAGCATAATCTCATAAACCCTGGCCAGCGACAGAATAAAGCCTTTTTGTGTTAAAGGGATAGTCCAAGCAAAAACGCAAATTCTGATATGAATTACTAACCCTTACATTGTTCCTGTTAACATATCTTTGTTTGGTTAAAATTGAAATTGCGTGTTTTGTTGAACACAAAAATAATATTTAGAAAAGTTCTGTGGCATTTTAGTGTTTTATAACTATTTATTTTTTTACAATGATAGGTAATAGTGCATCAGAAATCTTAGTTGCTAACATTCTTCTAAATATTGTTCTTTGTGTACAAACTTACAGGTTAAAAGCAATTTGAGGGTGAGTATTTTAAGACAGTATTTTTATTTTTGAATGAACTATCCCTTTAAATAAAATGCCAAAGCACAATATTAATAGGGGCTAATGATAGTCAACAATTGGTAAATGCAGCTACGTTTTAAAACCTTACTGTTTATGTCAACATATAGAACATTTTCATAATCCATGGAAACAGAATAAAGCATTTTTTATGTTAGGAATGGTCAACTCCATTCTGTCAACTTCAAATTCTGTCATGATTATTTACCCTGATGTTGTTCCCAACCTGTATTTATGTCTTAGTTTGGTTTAACACAAAGACTTATTAATCAAATTAATGTTGCCAATTAGGACTTCTGGTGCACTATAGGCTACCACAGTAAAGAAATAATTAAATAGACAAAAACAGAAATGCCCCAAATTCTTTAAAGTATAATTTTGTGTTCAAGAGTTCACATCATTTTAATAATAACTTATATTGTTTGGCACCATCTACTAACATGGTAGAAAAAAAATTGTATAGTTTTGATCTGTTGCACACCAAGCTATTCTATAGAATTTAGGAAAGTTTAGGGGTAGTTCAGTATCTTATGCCTATTAAGAAAGTATTTCAAGACAGAATTTTCAATTTTGGATGAACTATCCCTGTAAATAAAAAGCTGAACAATATTACTAGAAGCTGATGATATGGACATTCAAATCACCAATAAAGGCAGGGTCCCTGATTTTTCAAAAATGCTTTGGAAAACTGAATCTGGTCCGAGTACAAAAATAAAGTGAAGCCAATCAGCAGAAAGGTGCGTGTCTTTTCTAAATGTTGGAGAGGAACATTGGCCGAGAGCTACAGATAGCCAATGTGAGGGGTGGAGTGGTCAAAAAGAGGCCAGACCTTTTTATAGGAGTGCATTTGTTTTGTCGATTTTGAATCTCAACATTGACTACCAGAAATCGCATACCCTGCCTTTAAATAAAAGGAATGTTCTACATCTTCACATGCACAAATATTTTGCAGGAGGGTTGTTTGACAAAAACGGCCCACATTTCACAATACCCCTGGCCACACATTTAACAATATTTTCATGCTCACAACACGCCAGCTGTTGGGCTGATAATTCACGCGCAAAAAAACAAAAGGATAATCAGCGTTTTGAAATCGGACAGTGGTAGGTGGAAAGATAACGCCTTTGAGGACGAATTTCATCAATAACCAATTAGCCTCATCCTGGAAAACCCATTTCATGCAACCACTTGCTTCAGTACAACGTGAAGAAAAACAGATCACTTCACTTCATATGATGTGGCCACCAAATACAGCCTTGTTGAGCTCACACTGCCCTTGCATCCCACAATGCACTGGGCCCCTTATTATACCTGCCATAACAGGATAACTGGAATATCTGCTGTGAAAGCTTCCGTTGCCTGGCAACCACCGGGCCAAATCGATTATTTTTCACCTGCTCTATTATTACTTTTGTTGTAGCATGTGAATTTCCCTTTGCTTAATGATAATAGTCCCTTACAATTTAATACGCATTAATAGGAAAACAGAGACTATCGGACATTGTCATTTAGACAGCGCAGTGCGTTTTATATAGAATGAAATTTAGGTGCTGTTTCACCCCGGGACATTAATGTTTTCAGCGCCTGCCTCTGACAGGCTACAGGGACGTTTCTCTCCAAACATAGAGCCATTGGCAAGCCTCATCAGGCAGCTAATTGAGAGGAAATAATTCAACATGGATGCTGCTGTTGGCAGATTAGATCTGGGTGATCATAAATCGCCATCCACCAGGCTAAAAATGGCCTTAGCTATTTAAGAATGCAGATCGAAATGCAATGAAACAACCACCACAGCTCTTTAACATTAGGGGTTGGTTCACACAACATTCCTCACCTTCATGTCATTTCAAACCAAAACACAAAAGAAGATATTTTGAAAAATGTTGACAACCAGACATCAGCGGTAGCTATTGGTTTGATAACCATACAATAAAAGTGAACGGGTATGGCCTTTGTTACCAAAATCCAAAGAAAAAGTCGTACTGTTTTAAAATGAAATGAGATAAATAGATGATCACACAATTTTCTTATTTGTGTGATTTTAAAACACAAGATACAGTAAGATATAGAAAGGAGTACAATTCTAAACGTGAATACTAGTGCACGCTAGTGATTTTTTTCCAACATGTATTACCAATGTTGCAATTTGTACAAAAAAATCTAAATCATCATCATCATCATCGTCGTCGTCGTCGTCGTCATCATCATCATCTTCATTATATTTTTTGTTTATCATTAACGAAGTCTTACTATTAAGGTTTGCATTACAGAATTTCAATACGGTCACCATTAAGGGTTCATACAGATTCCATGACTTTTCCATGACTTTAATGTAAATATCCATGACCTAATGTGTACTAAAAATCTAAATGTACATGTTAAACAAACCATGTTCAACTTTAAGATACATTAAGAGACAAAGTATTTTATAAATTATATTTCCATGACTCTCCAAAACTTTTGGGGTTTATTTGGTTTTTTCAAAACTTTTCCAGGCTTTGAAAATGAAAATTGCATGACCTTTCCAGGTTTTCCATGACCGTAAGAATCCTGAATTCTGAACCTCCAACATAAACCAGAAGGATACACCATGAATATTTCAAAACAGATGCACCTGTTGAGACGGATATTTCACTTGTATTGATCCAGTCTTAACTTATGCTTCATTCTGACTCCCCGCTGTGAATGCTGAAGGATTTCTGTTACAAATAACATCATAAACCTGACAAACAGAGTCAGAACCCAAGACACACATTATTGCACCTTCTTTCACCACCGGGAGCACATATATAGGATGAGGCCTATAACAATTATAATATGTTCAATGAACAGATAAGCTTATCTTTAGTGGGTCTGCGATAACCTTATTGTCAGATGATGTCACGCTGTACAAACAGGCCGTACTGCGTTGTATAGTTGTAATAAAGATTGGAAACAAGGCAAATAAAAGCTAAGCTACTGATATGACTAAGAAAAGCGAAAAATCGTTCTTTAGTATAATACCATAAAGACTAGTCACAGAATGATCTGCTTTATTCAGTAGTGATTTTACTGTAAACAGTCCGCATCCGAGCTTGGTGGAAGGAGGCTTCCTGAAAACCAGATTAATTAAAGGAGTTCGTTCACGGCAAATGAAAATGCCTTTTGATAAGTCTTTTGTTCGTGTGTTCGCATTTTGAACACAAGGTTAGATAAAAGCACATTTGATATGCAGACAAGTGTTTGAAAAGGGCTCTTGCTAGAACGGAAATACAACGGGATCAAATATGAAACAAAAACTTCAAAGATCCAGATGAAAACAACAATTTATTTTGTTTATGTGAAGAAAGAAGAATAAGAAAGCAGAAAGACAGATATTAGGGATTAAATTCAGGTACTGGATGACATATTACAGTGAAGACAGGAGCTAGAGCCAGTTGTGGCATTGGAATTTGCTGACACAAAGGGAACTATAAGGTTTAGAGTCATATATAAAATATTAAGCACATTTAAGGGTATATGACAAGGCTGTTTGTCCATTCAGCCGAATTCAAAACAGTAAGTTATTACAGGATTTGTGAGCCAAAACAATGTTTTGAGTAAGAAATGTGTACATGCTATTCAGTGAAAAAGCAAACTCCTCAACAGACCAAATCCTCTGTAATGCTTTAAATGACCCAAAAATGAAATGTCATCATTTATTCACCCTCTTGTCTTTTAAAACTTGTATGTCTTTCTTTCGCAGAACCCAAAAGACAATAATTTGAAGAAAGCTGGTAACTGAACAGCAGTGGTACCCATTTATTTCTATGGTATGGACACAAAACCAAAGCAAAGAAATGGGTTCCAGTGAGCAACATTCTTCAAAATATCTTTTTTTGTGTTCTGCAGGGAAAGTAAGTCACACAAGAGTGTGAGGAACAGAATACTTATTTTGGCTAACCTATCACTTGTATGTCATTGGAAGTCTTCAGATTGTTTTACTGATTGTATTTAGACTTACCTCCACTACTGTGACCTTGGCAGCCTTGCACATTGGTTGGTTGAAGTTTCGTGCTGTTTTTCTAATGAAAACACATTCGCAGTTTAAAAATCACCCTTACATTATATATATGTGTGCAAGAACTCTTTTATCTTAACTGCTGCATTGTATAACTCATGTAGAATCATTTTATTTTATAAAACAATCTTCTTAAACATAGTTGTTTGAACAGGTTGGTGCATATTCATTCTTCTTGTGAAACAGTGCAACCTTGTGGTAAAACCTAATACTGCATATTACTTGTGTCATGTTATCATGTGGTCAAGTTTGAAGTTTTTTGTAATTCATCTTCATATCCACTATTTCCCAATCCAACATAAAAAACATGACCGCTGTCCACCAACACACAGCTTTTTATAACAAGCTTTATTCTGTGTGGGCTGTATAATGCCTACGCTTACTGAGAGCTTTTTTAAGCAGGTTTAAAATAAATTCTAAACAAAGGTGTGGTTTATGTTCCTTGATGCCTGTTGCCGCATTGCCTGTGGGCATGTGTTAAATGGAAACAGCAAGGTGAGAAATTCAGAGTTATTTTCAGGCTTGGGCAACGCACCAACCTCATGATCATGTGACTTGAAACTTTGCAGAAATCATCGTTCCCTCTGCAGTGAGTCTAAATAACTTGAATAGAAGTAAAGTGAAGTATGGTTGCGTACCTGAATATTACATTTCCAGCTTTGTCTGCCTTCCAAGCTTTGACCAGAGCGAAGTCACCTGTGATGGCTTTCTCCATGATGAAATGCCTGCCGTTAAATTCCCGAACCTAAAACAGTTTAAGGCAGAATTGACTGACCTGATAATCAAGTTTCAATGCATTTGGCAGATGATTTATGCAGATGTACTTTTTTCAACTTATATTTACTTTCAACTTTCTTAATACACAGAACATTAGAATAGGATAGTGTGTCTATTTTGGGTGTCAAACCCAACGCTACTTCACTTATAAATAGCGACTTTGTCAGCAGGCTGTTTTATTTTAGGACACATCCAGAAGGGGAGATAAGCAGCAGCTCTGACCTCTCTGGGTTCACTGGCGATGGCAATAGTACCATCTTTGTTGTATTTGATAGGAGAGCCGCCTTCCTGGATCAGCGTGCCGTAACCTGTAGCCGTGAAAAAGGCCGGCACACCTGCTCCACCTGCCCGAATCCTCTCCGCTAGCGTTCCCTGTCATCAGAAAACGGGAAAATTAACACCCACCCGATCTGACATTTTAAAATAAAAGAAATGTACTATAAAATATCATACATACATAGTGAGCTATAAAACTGTATAATTATATTCAACCTGTGTGTCTTCCTAAGCTGTAATTATTACCATTTTATTTGTTAACCCCGGCAAGGCAGTACTTTTATTTATTTATATTTCTTTTTACTATGATTTCACTTTATTATCATTTATACATTATTTACTCTGGAAATTTGTTTCAATGTAAATGTCATGTTTTGATATTTGTACTGCTAAAAAGGTATAATTAAAAAAGCTTATGGTGAGGTCCAAAAGTTTTAACTTCTGAATCTCACAATTACTTTATACTTTATATAAGTCATTTTTTTAACAAAATTAACAAGTTTGTACAAAACCTGATGATTCATAATCCAGTGTGTTATAAAAGCAGTTATATAGATAAGTGGTTTGCACCAATTAAAAATCCCAGAATGTCTTCTCACCTGTGGAGTCAGCTCCACCTCCAGCTCACCGGCCAGGTACTGCCTCTCAAACTCCACATTCTCCCCCACATACGATGAGATCATACGCTTGATCTGTTTGGTCTTCAGCAGCAGACCGAGGCCAAAGTCATCCACTCTGCATAGAAAAAATTCATCAAAAGTATTAATAATAATATTTATCGTTAATATAATATTTATTAATAATGAGTACAGGGGCTACCTGAAAGTGTGAAAGGGTTGTCATCATGCATGTTAATTTACCCTAATGTCATTTCAAGCCCTATTTGACTTTTGACTTCCTTTATTCCGCAGAACACAAAAGAATATATTTTTAAAAAAAGTTGGTAACCAAACAAGAGCGGCACCCAGTTCCAGTGGTGCCAGTTCCCAACATTCTTCAAAATATCTTATTTTGTGTTCTGCGGCATAAAGGAGGTCAAATATGTTAAAAAGGAAAGTCTCCATCTCTATGAAAAATAAACTTTCTCATTTAAGTATTGCCGCTTGGGGAGTTTGAACCTACAAACATTCCATTACCAGTCCAGATATTAAATCCATTAAAAGAAATGTTTTGTTATTCATTTTTTTCTAAACAGGTCTATACTGAGTATCATATAAGCAGCATATCATTAAAATTCTAAACACGTAGAGAATACTGAGCCAAAGGCCACACAACTCATTTTTACAGCATGAAATATAAGAAAGATTTTACAGCTCTCTGTGATCTCTCTGATTCAGTGTGTGCGGTGCTTCGGTGTGGTTATTGAAGCAGTGACTCAAAACTGATTTTGTCATCCATTAACAAATGGCATGACTTACAGAGACTTGAAATGCACTGAGGTGTGAAACTAAAGCAAGTCGTATGACAGTCATTTTCTCCTTTTGTATGTCATCCATCTGCAGTAGAGCATATTTGAATAGCTTTGCATGGTTATCCTGCTAGTTTGAACATCACGGCACGCATTTACTTACAGTTTGTGTGATAGGTCAACCAAAAACAAAAATGTTGTCATCATTTGCTCACACTCTTGACTTTCAAACCTGTCTCACTTTCTTCTGTAAAATCCAAAGTAAATATTTGGAAAAAGTAGGTAACTGAACAACAGAGGTGTCCATTATTTCTATGGTATTAAAACAGAACCAGTGCAAGGGACAGTTACCAACATTCTTCAAAATATCTATTTTTTGTTCTGCGGAAGATGGTGAGTACATGATGTTTATATTTAAGAGCACATCACCTTTAGTCAGATCACTCAGAGCTCTTTTTTGGTAACACCGCCAATTAAAGCAAGAAAACATCCAAGATTACATTCTAACTGTCTTTCTGTATATCAGGACTATATTTTGCATGACCGTTACTCTTATTCCCATGTCATCTCCTTAAAATTCATCTGACAGACAATATACAGGGCATGCTTATTGGTTTAAGTAAACGTCTGTTTACTTTTGGGTAACGTTTGATGACATTTAATAAAGATTGTTACATTTCCCACTCAACATGGGGAACAATATCTTCATGTCACGATATTTCAATGGACCGAGAAAGATTGCAATTAGATGCCCGCTGTGCCATTCTTCGCTCTCATTGACTCTCTCCCAATGTGTCCTGTTCGCTTTATCTGCTGGCATAGAAAATAAAATGACTTCTGTGCTTAGAGTTTATTAGAATAAAATTTGCTATTTAGGTCAAATGTGTGGAAAAACCACAGAAGTAGAAAGATTTGACTCAAAAATTTTATTAAATGTTCTGATTAATGCAATATTCAAATGTGCATATTCTTTTTATAGATGCATGTAGTACCAACTTTTAGAAATGTTACATTGTAATCTATCTAAAACTTGGAAGCTTTTTAAATAACTTTATCGATACAAGGCACAAGCTTGTTGATGGAAAAAAGTTTCATAGGAAACAACATGCTTCTGTGCAAGCAATGCATGTGAATGCCAAATACTGAGGGATGCAGGTTTCACATTACATTCACCTCTCTCTCTCTCTCTCTCTCTCTCTCTCTCTCTCTCTCTCTCTCTCTCTCTCTCTCTCTCTCTCTCTCTCTCTCTCTCTCTCTCTCTCTCTCTCTCTCTCTCTCTCTCTCTCTCTCTCTCTCTCTCTCTCTCTCTCTCTCTCTCTCTCTCTCTCTCTCTCTCTCTCTCTCTCGCTCTCTCTCTCGCTCTCTCGCTCGCTCTCTCTCTCGCTCTCTCTCTCGCTCTCTCTCTCTCTATATATTTATTCACCACAGACACTGAGAACCCACAGAGCAGGTTTTATAACAAGCAAGATGGTATAAAGAAATACTTCAAGTAAAGGGTCTGTTTTATTTATGTAGTCTCTTGGGGTTTTCACAAAACTAACTCAAGACGCTTCAGAAGACTTTCTGTTCAACCAAAAAATAAAACAAAAAACTGAAAGTCACCAGTTAAAGTCTCATTTCAGAGAATCTGATGCAACACCTAATTCTTTACTCACACATCCCGGTTATGGCACTCTTTTAGTATTTAGTAACAATACAAACATTGAGCTATATTTATTTTAGGTCTGAACTAAATGTATTTATTAATATATAATATAACATTATTCTTTTTTTAAACATTATTTATCCATATTAAGTTTTCATAAAATGATTTTTTTTCTAGACCAATACATTTTGTTAATATTTAAATATTCCTGTTAAAATGGTCTGCTTGCTCAGTCTGTTTTATGAAACAACAACATTGTTGATTATAAATTCAAAGTTTATTTTATTTCATAAATCCCTATAAATCCATTCCAAAAAATTTTGGTTTGAGAGAACAAACAAACAAGAGAACATGCAAAATATGACATTATAGGAGCTAATACTAAAAGTTAATATAAATGAAATAAATGCAAATGTCTAGTCTGTGTTTGTTTTACCCCGGTGTGGATCTCACCGGCTCATTCAGGCCATTAAAAGTGTTGATAGAGTTTCAAGCAATCATTTTGAAGAATGAGCTCAAAGGACATATTGAATTTAGGTTAGGATTTGTAGTCTTTAGAAGAAACACTATCCCTCCTAACTGTACAGTTCAAGGGAACCAAAACAGGTTTTTGCTCTGTGGTGGTCAGTATTCAAAATGGGCCCATTCTGGAAAACTAGCCTGCAGATAGCAACTGCTGGGACAATGCCAGCGAAGAGAGACTCTATTCATAGACCTGCCTCAAGTTACACGCTCAACCAGAGCATTTGAAACACATCAGCAATGAACTTAACACCTATGTTCTACATAATTTAAAACACCAACCTGACTGTATAAAAGCAGTCATTTAAAATGATCTATTTATCTATACATCCATCTATTGATTTTTACATTAGATGTATATCTATTGTCTTTAGTTGTGCCAACATGTGATGGTAATTTTACTGGTATAGTGAAATATCGGCTAACTCTACACCACTTATACCACAAGTGAAGATCTCACTGTCGTCAACTGTATCTTAGTGACACACGCAACAGTGATCATTGGTGACAGGAAGTGGGTGTTTCTAGCAAGGCAACAAAGGAAAACATTTTCTAATTCAGGCCAATGATGAGCAAATAGTGAGAGAAAAGCAACTACGGCTGCTCGATTATGAAAAAAAATCGATTCAAAAGTTTAGTAACAAAAAAATCTAAAATAAAATGAGATATGAATACATAGAATAACTAAAAGAATAATAATAAATGTTAAACCTAGTGCATCACAATAATTATTTCTTGCTTTATTTATTATTTTGTTTTCACACTTACAGCTACAATATATTTGTCAGTGTTATATTTCATTTCTTAATGTATGTTTGCAATAAGAGATTTTTTCTGCACTGGAAGCTCATGGCGCCAAGTCAAATTTCTTGTAAGTGTAAACATACGTGGTAATAAAGCTCCTTCTATTTCTGATTATTTGCACAGTCCTTGTATGAATGGGCCTTTACACAACGCAAAGGATTGTGGATCATTTTCTGTCTGACCTTCCAAGACAAACACTGTTTGATCTGCATATACACACCCTGCATTATTGCTGACCGCAGTTAGACTTTTCACTCCAGTCTTTAATAAACTGTTGATCAGGTTCTCTGGAATGCCACACAAGCCAAAACCTGTGAAGATGCAACATATTATTATTTGGAGGCCACAGGTACAGTAATTCACATTACTTAATGTGTAATATAATTATTATATTATAGCATAATAATCCTTACCTCCAACAAGAATAGTAGCTCCATTAGGAATGTCTTTGACAGCATCCAAGGGGTCAGAACAAAACTGTGCAGACCGTTGACTTGAGGTGGAAAAGTAGCAGCCGCAAGTCTGCCAAATTCAGACATAGGAACGAATTAATCAAATGAGACAAACACAGACACTCAAGCAAGAGCCTTAAAGTCATGACTAAACAGAATTCCTCACTTGATCGACTCAAAGTGATCCTCTGTGTTTCCTGCCAATTTACCATTGAATGATATCTAGTGTTTGCACTGTTCTGGAGCCAATCTTAGAAGACATGGTTTGCGAAACAGGGTGTAGTTGAATGACACTGTGCCACAGGGGTCAACAGTTAAGATTGTCTCTACTAACTTTGATGTCATTCATTTCTAATAGTAGTAGTTTACAGTCAAATCTTAAAAGGCAGTTGACATGAAAGTCAACCAACATATTCTTTTAAAAGAAACCAAAACAAGACTTGGCAATAACAATGTATGGGCGACTATGCTGGTTTGACTGCTTTGAGACCACATGCCATCATGCCAAATAAAAACGAGGATCCGTGCCAAGACATCCACTTATCCTTGACTTCTTAAAGTCTGCCACCGGGATAAAAAGTGAACGAACACCCGTCACTTACCCCACGTAAAACATAAGATTGGTGTAGTGATCTAAAGTCCATAACACGCTTCTCATCATGAATTTCTTCATTGTTTATTTAACAAATAGATCATTGCCTAACACTGTTATTCCTTGAAACAGCCATTCAAAGGTTTTGCTCTGTTTGCATACTGATGACTTTGAATCCCTCAATCACATGGCACTCACATGAAACTCTGCTATATAAATAAAGCTATGACATCATTCACCAAGGTTATTGTGCGGGTTCTGAATGACAGGGACATGCAGAGATTTTATGGGTGGCTTTGAGTGAAAGTGACTGAAGATTGTAGAGTTAGATATTAAATTGCTTTTATGTTACTGTTGAGTTAGTTAGCAAAGTATGATGACTTAAAGAAATGACATGACATACAGCCAAGTATGGTGACCCATACTTGAGATTAATGATTTGTATTTAACCCATCTAATGTGCACACACACCTTAACCCTCCTATTATCTTTGGGGTCAATATGACCCCATTCAATTTTTAAGATCTGTAAATACATGATTTAAAAAAAAATTTTGCTTCAGATTTTATGACTTTTGCTAATTTAATGGGGACAACTCTGTAAACATAAAATTAACCTGCTGATATTATTTTTAATGTCCTGTACACATTTTGTAGCATCGGTGTTCCTTGGGGTCAATTTGACCCCAGGCTCTTTTAGCTGTATAAAACATAAGAAATATTACAATTTCAAACACATTTGTTTTGGTTATTTTATTGAGGTCCCTATAACATTATTATATAATGTTTGTTATAATTTTACATATTCAATATTATATTCAAAAAACTTCACTCTGTTTTAGGGCTCTAACCTAACATAACCATATCTGTAGTATTGCGATGAGAATGAGACTCCTAATGTTGACCTTCCTGTTGTCTCTCAACCATCCACATCTATTACCTTCTAAACATGGAAAGTTATAATGGTCCCGCTCACCACCTGAACAACAGGGTAGACTTAGTGCTGCTTATGTCATCAAAATGGTTCCAGGGCCCACTAAATATGCTGTCGGCCATGTCCAAGATATAAAATCAGCATTTCATCTTTTCATCAAACCATCACACCATCAATTGAAAAGGATATACTTGAAATGAAAAACTTAGAGGGTATGTGTGTGTATGGGGATGGTTGGAAAGATTTCAATGTGACTGACTTGCAAGCCTACATTGGGTTGCTCATTTTGGCAGGAGTCTACAAGTCAAAAGGAGAAGCAACAGCAAGCCTTTGCAATGCTGACACTGGAAGGGCAATATTTCCAGCCACCTTGTCTCTAAAGACATTCTATGTTTTCTCCCATGTCATATGCTTTGATGACAAACAAACAAGACAGGGCAGACGAGAGCGTGACAAACTCGCAGCAATACGGGATGTATGGGACAATTGGGTCCAGTGATTTTCCTTTCTTTTCAATCCAGGTCCCCACATCACTGGTTCCATTTTGTGGGCACTGTCCTTTCAGACAATATATACCAAGCAAATCAGCCAAATGTGGCATAAAAATATGGAAATAGAAAGGGAAATAAGAAAGGGAAAATGTCCTGCTAATGAGCACTATGCAAAGAGATGCTGTTCTGAGCACCAGAGAAGACCGAAAACCACAAATGGTGCAGGATTACAATGAGACAAAGGGAGAGGTTGATCATTTGGACAAGGTTACAGCCACCTACAGCTGCCAACGCATGACTGCCCGTTGGTTCTGTTTAAAAATAATATCCTTCTAAATGTTTGAAATTGTGTTTTTTTCCCAGGGGTCAAATTGACCCCAAACACAACTTGTGTTACTATCCGAAATAAATTAAATAGTTTTACTTTCCAAATTTTATAGATTATAAATATCTATACTTAGAAATATTATAAAACATATAAAACACCAAAAATGTATATACTTTTCCAATTTTAGGTAATCAGTACGATTTTATGGTGATTTGTAAATGTGTCCATAGTTGTACAATGGGTATTCTGGATATAAAAGGGGTGGGGAGGGGGGTGGTGGGTGGATGTCAACTTTAAAGTTTATTTAAGTAGTCAACAAAGACATAAATTACCTGAGACACAAACACTTGTTAAAAAAAAATCATATTCTGGAGGTTTAAATTATTGGGGTCAAAATGACCCCAGTGGGTAAAAAATGTTATCAGATTTGAGGGTAACAGGAGGGTTAAATGAAATAACAATACAGAAGGACGAATTTAAAATATTACACACAACAACAGTAATGGGAAAAGTAGGAAAGACAGACTGCATATATAATATATGACATTACATCCCTAAAAGTATATGGGCAATTACAGCGTTATCGTCGTTATGGACATGACGTAAAAACACTCTTAGAGAGTACTTGTTACCGGTAAATGGAACCAATTGCTTATATTATACAAAACCATTGTTGATGAAATTTAAATTTTTTAACAAGTTTTCCATTTTAAAAAATGTAAAAAAAAATGAACAAGGAATAGCTCTAAATAGATCATGAAATAATTCATATATTTTTATATTCATGTGTCCATGATGAGCAAAATGAAGCGTTATGCATGTTACAATTTTGATAATAGCCCTAAAAATCATGCACTAATAATAAAATAATAATTTTCGACATATTTAAAGAGAGATTTCACACGAATGGTAAAAACTTTTTTTCAAGGTATGGTTGACAATTTCATAGAATATGAAAGCCCAAATACATAATCATCAAGAACACGATGGTCACGAAACAACAAACATTAAACTGCTAAACTGCTGGAAATGGGCAGATCTGTTAAAATTTACAACTTTCCATAATAGGGAAAGGTTTTACTATTCTTACATTTACATTTTGTCATTTAGCTGATGCTCTTATCCAAAGCGACTTACAAATGAGGTTTACAAAAGAAGCAATAACATAACAAAACGTAAGCAAATTGATGCCAGTCCTAGCAAGAATAACACAACAAACATACCAAGTGCTAAGGGCGAAAGGAAATATTTTTTTATTTTATATATATATATATATATATAAATTATTAATAAGAAGAGAGAGGATGTTAATAGAGGTTTATGAGTAATAGGTTTATTTGTTGGTTAGGTTTAAACAAATATAGCACAGATGTGAACATTTGGTTGTTTAAATACCCAAGTAAATTATCTTTAAATGTCTAAAGAATTATATATATATTCAGTGCATGATTTCAGTTCATATTGTCGGGATTGTCACATCCCCAGCTCATATGTTGCTCATAATCATACAAATTAAAATAAAAACAGAATTAATTTTACATTCTAAAAAGATCAATCCCAGCTCATATGTTGCTCATAATCAGACACATTAAAATAAAAACAGAGTTAATTATTTTAATAAAAACAGAATTTATTATTTTAATAAAAACAGAATTAATTATTTTAATAAAAACAGAATTAATTTTACATTCTAAAAAGATAAATCCCAGCTCATATGTTGCTCATAATCATACAAATTGAAATAAAAAAAGAATTAATTATTTTAATAAAAACAGAATTAATTATTTTAATAAAAACAGAGTTAATCATTTTAATAAAAACAGAATTAATTATTTTAATAAAAACAGAATTAATTATTTGAATAAAAACAGAATTAATTTTACATTATAAAAAGATCAATCCCAGCTCATATGTTGCTCATAATCATACAAATTAAAATAAAAACAGAATTAATTATTTTAATAAAAACAGAATTAATTATTTTAATAAAAACAGAATTAATTTTACATTATAAAAAGATCAATCCCAGCTCATATGTTGCTCATAATCATACAAATTAAAATAAAAACAGAATTAATTATTTTAATAAAAACAGAATTAATTTTACATTATAAAAAGATAAATCCCAGTTCATATGTTGGATATGATTGCAAATATTCATTATAATTCACATAAATCATGTTGTCTTCCAAAAGCTCTTGTCACACAGATTCACAAACCTTTATATAAAATAGAAATGTTGTGCATAGATGTGATATTAATAATGTTTGTGCATCTTATAAACACCTGGATAACAAAGATCCAATCACACACATGAGTGTCACATTGTAACAATGAGGATGCACCTGCTCTGCTCTGCTCTGCTCTGTTGTGTTGTTACAAAATAACACAAATGATGAAAAGTAACACAAATGTTTGTACACCGACCTTGACGAATGATTGACGGGAGAGACTCGATCTGATCGCCCTTAACGTCACATCTCTGGAAAGCATCTGAAGTGTCGCCATGTTTCTGCCCGACTGATGGGGACAGTGCTCCGTCGATGACGTCACAGGCGGGGGTGTGACACGAGGGGGGGGGGCTCATTTGCATTTAACCCCGTCGTCACCGACGCTCGTGCCGGAGCGCGCGGCTTCGACGTCGCCATGACGAACGATACGTCATAGTGCGCACATTACGTCAGTGCGCGCTGGGATCACGTGACTGTCGTTTGCAGTCATGGCCGACGACTACAGACGAAGCGTCGAGCTCGAGCGGAGGATTTTTGAGCTGGATAACAAGTGTGCCTCTCTTCGGACCGAGAAACCAGGTAACCGTGACGACGGTGACGTCAGCGTGTCACCGAAATCCCGCCGTGTTGTCATGGCTAGTTTGTTAGCCTAGCGGGTGTGCGTTAGCATGCTAACCAAAACAAACACTTCCACTGCGCCGTGTCACCTCCTTCTATACAACAACATTACACAAACCGGTTAAAAACAACACACAAGTGATTGTGTTACACAACTTGTGCTTTTCTAAGCTTTGTTGGGTTAGCTGGTTGTTAAATGCAGTATGATGCTAAACTCATTGAAGTTCACTGTTTAATAACACAATGGATTGTTTACTGTTGTTGTCTCTGTTTTGTTAAATGTTTACACAACAGTGTTTACACACACACACACACACACACACTTTTGATAGGTTGTGTTATGGGAAATGAACTCATTACATGGTGTGTGTGTGTGTGTGTGTGTGTGTGTGTGTGTGTGTGTGTGTGTGTGTGTGTGTGTGTGTGTGTGTGTGTGTGTGTGTGTGTGTTGTTTGGATTGACTGGTATTCCTTCACAGATTTCTTTAAGGATGTTTTATTTTTGGACATTTATAACATATTATAACATAAGTGATTTACACAGATGTGAATGTCTTGCATTCTTTATCTGATGTTATTCTTTATAACATGTTGAGATGTAATGGATTTAAACAGGTTGTGTATAATGGGATGCTATGGAAATGATTTTGATATATATATGTGTATATATATCATTCAATACATGAAGAGCTCTTTTCCAAAGTGAGATAAGTGGCATTTGTCATGATATTTTGTTGTGTTGTGAACCTGTTCTCTTCTTCATCAATGATTTCTGCCTAATAGACGTATTTTCATATATATGTTTAAATGTTGATTTCCAATTTGCTTTGTATTACAACCTTTTTAGCCTCAATGTGATGTCATCTTGAACAGTCATTGCAATCCAAACATGGCAATGGGGGAAGTCATGGCCTAGTGGTTAGAGAATTTGACTCCTAGGGTTGTGGGTTCAAGTCTCGGCCTGGCAATACCATGACTGAGGTGCCCTTGAGCAAGGCACTGAGCCTGTGCGTGTGTGTGTGCGCGTGTGTGTGTGTGCGTGTGTGTGTGTGTGTGTGTGTGTGTGTGTGTGTGTGTGTGTGTGTGTGTGTGTGTGTGTGTGTACTTTGGATGGGTTAAATGCAGGGCACGAATTCTGAGTATGTGTTACCATACTTTACTGTATGTCACCTCACCTCACCTTCTTTCTTTTCTTTGTTTGTGTTCAATCTTTAAAATGAGTGCTTTAAAATCTAAAAACACTTTTGATAGCCCGGATGAGCCGTTGAGATCTACACCTGTGGGTAAAAAATGTCAGACTGGACATTTGCATTTATGTGATTTATATTATGAGTCCCTGAAGTCAAATGTTGCAATTTCTCGTGTTTTGTTTTCTCTTGCTTTAACACGTAAAACTACTTTTTTAGATGGATTTGAAAATTTTTGATATAAAATTTACTTTGGATTGTAAACAATTATACTGTTTAACAATCATTGTTTAACTTGTTCCGACTGAGCCAACAGACAATTTTAACAGAATGTATTGAAAATTAACCAAATGCATGTGTCTGGGTAAAAAAATGTCATTTTCATTTCCCATTTACAAATGGATTTATACGATTTGGACAAAAACTCTTCATATGCTCTGTGGTTTCCAAAACAAGTGTTCTGTAGTGTGACCTCGGTATTTCAATATGTTTTTCTTTCTTCTAGATGATGATTATTTACAGAATGCATCTTCCATACTAGACAAGTTGAAAACGTACTACAGACACGGAGGAGAGAGCAGCAGCCTTCCTAAACTGCTGCAGGACTTCACACAGGTACGGTACATGACACATTTACCTCTTTTTACTTTCTTTCCTCTGACGAACACAAAAGAAGATATTTTGAAGACCAAAAAGCAGTGGCACCCAGTCGATTCTATCGTATGGACACAAAACCAGTATTAATGAATGGGTAGAGGTTACTACCAATAATCAATATAACTACCTTTGTTTTTTGCAAAAAAGTCATACAGATTTGAAATTTTAAGTGGTCGGCTGATTTTTATTTTTGGATTAATCGTTAAAAAGCTACACTTTTACAGTTATTTAAAATTTTTGGATCTATGGATCATATGTCCATTCATTTTTTTGTGTGTTAACAGGTTGTCTTGGACATTACATTCTATGAGGAAAACAAGCTTGTAGATCAGGAATTTCCTGAAGATACTTCTCCTTTTAAAATACAGCAGCTTCTACAGGACTTGACAGAGCCAGAGGTTTTAGCAGGGCGACTGGTACCTGCTCAAGAGGTGTAGTACAATCTTTGTCACTTTGTTACCTTTAGTTTTTAATCAAATGTTAAAGTGCAAAATGCCTGTAATTAACTTTTGTATGAACCTCGGTTTTGGATCAGGTGCAGTCTGTGCTTGGCCTGGAACTCTTGGAGTGCCTATACTGGAGGCGTGGGGCATTATTATATATGTACTGCCACACGCTGCACCAACGCAAGCAGTGGATAAAGAAGAACAAAGCCACATTCCTTAAGGTTCTTTCCCCTATCTCTTACTTAACTTTGCCTGTTTAAGTGGCCATGATTCAAGTAAAGTATCACAATGCTCTGTCTTGCAGTGTCTTCAAGAAGGTGTGCGTTACCTTATGAGAATGTTGCAAGTCAGGAACTCGGTGAAGCTGAACGATGGTGTTGTTTTTCATGACTCTGCGACCGCAAATTTTCTGGCAGAAGGTACGTCTTGTAAATGTGCTTTAATTTTAAAAGGAAAAGCCTCATGATTGTTGTGTGTCAATTTCTCAATTCTGAAGGTTTGTGTGAAATATCTGAGTAAGCCCTAAAGCCCAGTTTTTGCATTGACTTTGTATATGTGTTCGACACATCATGCAGTGGTTCTCAGCATTTTTCATGTACTGATTAAAATGTACACCATCTTAACAAAATATTCAGTTTGAGAGATGGGTGTCCTCCAATGTGTGTAACTGCCTTTCACACATAGCAAGCCTTTTTTAACACAAATAGCAATGCATTGTTTGTATATGTGCACACTGTCCTTTGGGTGTGATTCATATTTTTATATAGTATGAAGGTAGGTGAGTTAAAATCGGTAGGCTTACCAAAATATTTTGAAATGCTTGAGGATCATCACTCAATTTAGGATTTTAAAGATTTTTATGCAATTTCAAAACTGACAATTTTCTCTTCATCTTATGTAGGTATCTTTTCTGATACACACTTGCTTACAATGATGTACATTGGTGAGATGTGCTTCTGGGCAGTGAAATATGAGGACTGCAGCATGGATAGCACAGAGCGAAAAGAGGACAGGCTTCATTTCCGGGATATCGGCACACAAATCCTGCATAAGTATGTTCTGGCATGTGAGGGGCCACTTCAGGGTCAGGGCTGGAACACAGAAAACGCCAAGGAGATCCTTAGTATTTTACAGTAAACCGAGAGAGAGGAGAGTTTGCAAAATGATATTGTTCTAAACCGCAAAACAAAACAAACAAAAAAATACTAAAAGGAAAATGCTGAAAACATAAAAAGGCACTTATCTTCCGATCCAGATTGGTTTTCTGGATGTTTGTTTTCGCTAAGAATGTGGAATAATACTCCTAATGTAAAATAAAACAAATAACTATTTGTTTAAGAAAAAAAAATATTCCAGCTGAAAATTGTCAAGCTACTTTTTTATTTATTTTAGTTTTTATTTATTTATTTTTAATTACATTTATATAAGTCATTTATATGTTATAAGAAGTGGTACAAAGGAGGGGAGAGTACAGATATGTTGCATATTTAAGTATTCATAACCATTTTTAAGTATGGAACATTTCTTTTTATTAACATATTTGTATGACGCCTTCTGCTCACTTATTAAAAGTTGCATCTTTATTTCATTTGATGATGTTTGCAGATGGAAATTTGGATATTTTGATAGTGTGATTTTAAAAAGCTAAACTTTCTGGTCATATTCTTTAAAAAAAAAATAGTTCATTTTTTCGTTTTTTATGTCTTCATTGAAAATAAATTTTGGGTTAAGAAATGTAAATGTGTGTGTGATCACTTGCTTATAGGTGTATAGGTGGTTTGCTTGCAGCCCACAAAGCTAGCTGACTAGTGGTCAAGTTTTAATAATCTTTTTAATAATCAATATAGATACCAATAACTGGCCAAACTGATATTTAATCATTGTTTTATTCATTTTAAACTACAATTTTATAATGTGTATGCTGTTTAATAGAACAAAAGTACAAATTGGTTGAATATTAAAGTGATCGTTAACCCAATTATTTACTCTCCCTCTTATCACCTTGTTTGACTTTCCTCCGCTTGACACAAAAGAAGTAATTATGAAGAATATTTGTAACCAAATAGCAATGGCACCCGTTCACTTCTATTGTATGGGTGCAAAACCAATGCAAGTGAATGGGCGCAAGATCCCAGCATTCTTCAAAATATCTTCTTTTGTGTTCTGCAGCAGAATGATCATGTTATCTCTGATTATTAAACTAGATAATCTTCTTAAATGATGACACACTGCTACATGCAGAGGCAACCAGACAAGTGAACTTAAATTATATGTTGAAGCATAGACAATCATATTCATCTATTTTATGTCTAACAAGATCTTTTATGTTAACTGTATTGGGACAGGAATTTTGCTACATGACTAGTGAGATTTTGATTTGAGCCGGCCTTATTAATTGCATTCTTGGCATTCATGTAAGAAATCTCCCTTATGCTTAAATAGCTGTCAGGTGAAATAAAGTTTAAATTTGTTACAGAATTAAGCTAGCTGTGCAAATATTGATGTCAAAACCACAGCAAGATTGCAGCGTTCATTACTTAATAAGATTTTATAAAACAACCAGATTACGGAAAATGAATTTTTTTGTGTTTTTAATTTGTATTATTGTAAAAAAATTACAAATGTAAAAAAAATAATTTATATTGAATTAGAATGCAATTAGAATATCGACTCTGCGTTAATGGCAAAACTGATGCATTATTTTTACAATATTTTAATTAATATTAATTCTAAAATTAATTGAATTAATTCTCATCCATCTTCTTTAAGGAAGAATTCAAACTGGGTTAAGTCATATAATAATTTAAACTGTCAATATCTATTTGTGAATTGAATTAACAGAAAAACAAAAATATTATTTGACAATTTGCAGGATGTTATTTTGCAATTATCAAACAAACCATGATCATATATTTTTATTTTCCAAAAATGCACAGACTTTATGATCAAGGGAGCCCACGCGCGCCTAACTTCCGGGTTGTCCTACAAAGTGACGTCATAAATTCGAACCTTGAATTTTTTTTCACTTTTTATTTTATTCACTTAATAAACAAATAAACACAAAATAATATAAACATACTTAAAGGTTTTCATTTGGTCGAGCATTCTCATTCTGTAAATAAAAGAAATAAAGCTGTGTGAAAATCATTTTAACAAATAAAAAAAAGTGAATAAAATAAAGCAAATATTTAGTCTTAATAATTTTTATTATATCATTAAGCGCTTTATTATCATTGACAGCGCCTCTTTCCGAAACTACTACAATCCCCACAATGCACTGCGGTGGATGACGTATCACGCTCCTACGTAAACACCAGAGACGTGTAAGTTTGACACTTCCGGGAAGAGCCGCAGGAATATCTCAGATTACACAAACAGAACATCTGATTCATGTCTTTTAATTTTAAAATAATATATTTTATGTTTTTAAAAACACATATTTTACAACACTTGTCAACATGCTGAGTCGAAATATAGTGTTGCAAAGCCTCAGGAATATCAGGGACAGATTTTTTGATACAAAACAACAAAGTCCCAAACACAGTGAGGGTTACCCTGAGGTTACCCATGACGTCACATGGCCCTCTCTTGATGATTTGTCGGTAAGACATTTTAAATTCCTTCCTTTGATCATTATTTTTTAGTACAAACCTAATGCTCTATACATTGAAGTGTGTACAAGTTCAACCTGGCCATCTTCATATTTATAAGCCAATAAGGTTATGCACATAAAAGCTCATTTGCATACTGTATCTCAAGTCTTTCTTATGCATACCCAGGTTGACATGCAGTTTCACATCATGACTTTCCTCTCACCACAAGATCTCTGCAGATTAGGAGGGACGAGTACGTATTGGCGGTCATTGGTTCGAGACCCCTTGCTGTGGAAGTACTTCCTGCTGCGTGACATGCCGCTGTGGCGGTCAGTGGACCATCTGTCAATGCCGGACCTCAAACTCAATGGCTGTGAGATCAAACAGTTTGATTATATGGCCGAGTAAGTGTTTATGACATTCAGGAATGGAAGAAAAGGACATTTTCGTGATTAGATATCATTCTGCACCCACCCACAGGTATCTACGGATCTGCCCAGCCTGTCGCAACCAATGGAGACAGGATCCCAAGGCCACGTTCGATTCCGTCACTTCTTTCTTCCAGTCCTTTGTAGCAGTTCCAGAACCTCAGTTCGCCATGTTTGGACCGGGACTTGAACAGTTAGAGTTTTCTCTGTTGACTAAGATCATCCATTCCCCTGATATACTGCCCATTGCAGGAATACCTCAACGTCAGATTGATGGTGAACGTTATTTCTTATATTTCTGAAAATTGCAGGTCAATTTTGCACTTGATCTCACATAGATTTGCATGTTGTTTTTCACAGGAGTTGGATCTGGAATCAGTTTTAAGTATAAAGAACAGCATAGATTCAGTATCGTAACTCTGTATTCTACCAACAGGTGAGGTTTTATTTTCTCGTATAGAAAAGTTAGCTGTGCTGAATGTAGAAGTTTTAAATGGGAGTCTTTGGCTCAAAGAATAATCTGCCCGAAAATGAGATTCTGTCTTAACCTTAAATCGTTCAATAACCCTACGCTCAAAACAATATTCTGTGCCTTATTTATGAAAAAGCAATATTAAAATGCACTTAATAGAATCATGTTTCTGTTTTCTTTGGGATTTTTGACAAATTAAATTATTACTTAATATATTATTATATATATTAAATTAATAATCAAATAAATCTTACTTAATTGTATTATGTTCAAGCTGCATACATTTTACAAATATAGTATACTTTATAACATAGTAAACTATAGTTTTTGTTTTGAGACTACATAGGTTGGTATGTTGGTATAACAAACTTGGCAGTTAATCTGTAGTTCCCAGCTTGCTTTGCATCTGGCTGCATTAATATATTCGTTTTCCAGATTTTATTTTAACTGTTATATTAAGTGTTTTCTGGAAAAAGAAAGAATTATAGAATTATAAAGTTTCCTGGTTATTTAGGTAGTGTTGGACCTGCGTTCATTTTTCGGAACTCAGATTAAGATTTAAGTTTTGTTGACGTCTTTTGGACCAACGACAGCAACATAAGCAAATCTCAAAAGACAGAAAATGAGTATTATTAAAATAGTTATATGTCTTCTAGATGCCTGTTGAACCTGATGTGGAGTCAGGAACTGTTGAATAAAGTTGTTCTTTTTATTTGTCATTTTCCCACATAAAGTATCCTTTGCCCTTATTAATAATTAATTCTGAAATAATTAAGTATTTATTAACTCTTTATGATGTCCAAACTCACTTTTGGTCATTTTTGGTTGTACTCAATATTTTTCATTAAAGAGCTTTTACATTCTGTGTTTCTTGATTTAGGACAGAGCGCGAAAGGGCCCGTCTGGAGCACCGCACAATGCGCAGTAAACTTTTTGTCTATTCAGAGCAAAATGAGTCCTTAATACCTTTAGGTCTTAACCCTATGTTGAATCAGGTGTGTCAGGCCGTGAATGGATTTATCTTTGTGGCAAATGCTGAGATGGAAAGAGGTAAGATTTGGGTTACAAACAAAAATACTATATAAAATGAGATTTAGATTCTTGGGGGCACTTTAAATTTACCAAGCATGTAAAACACAGATTTAACCTTATATTAGCAGATCCTAACAGAAGTTGGGAGGAAGAGAGCGCTCAGATCAGGATCATGTTAGACGCTGTATCGGATTCCGTCTCCCTGCCCATCCTGGTGCTCTCCTGTGTATCCAGAGAAGCAGGGGACGGACACAAGATTCCATGTGTGACTGTGGCCGAACATCTTCAGCTCAGCTCGCTCTCTATCCCTTGGATGGTAACTATCTAATTTTACAAAACAACCCATGATAATAATTCCCATGTTTTCCTTCAAATGCCACACAACAAAAAGACTACATTGCAGAAATATGTACTCTAGAATGTAACAGGACATATTTTCTGTGATTGTAGGTACAGAACACAACTGCAGAAACACTTACAGGTCTACTGGATGGTATTGATTGGTTACTGAGAAACTCTGGAGTCAAAGTGTAACCAATATATCATATATTATATATAACATTACATATTATAGATGCTTTTCAAACATTTTCAAAGTGGATGTTTGTGTCTTCCTATATTTATCTTGATCTATCATTCTTCCTTGAATACAACCATGTTTATGTCTTAATATTGTTTTTTAAATGTAAAATCTTCCTACATTTTTTTTAATCAGGTGCGTTATATTGTAGCTTTGCAACATTAATATGTTAATATGTAATAACTTAAAGCAACTGTAGATGCTTATAATCATGCTAATATTTAAGTTTTCAAGTGTCTATATTTTTTTAGGATTAAAGTGATAGTTCACCTAAAAAATAAAAACGGTGTCGTCATTTACCCACTTGTCGTTTTTTTCCTGTATGGCTGTTTTACACAATGATATTTCAAAGAAAGTTAGCAAATACCATCCATATAAAATATGAATTAAACATTCTTCAAAATATCTTCTTTTGTGTACTGCTGGGAAAAGTCATGCAGGATTGAAATGATAAGAGGGCGAGTAATCATAACACAATTATCTTGGGTAAACTGTAACTGAACATCCCACTCAGCATTTTGGTCCATTAGGGTCTTCCTCTTTTGTCCACAGAGAGGCAGCAGCCACAACTTTATAGATGTTTTGTTGAAAACAATAAGAACACTGACCCGGTATAACCTCATCATCCTCTCACCCAGTTTATGGGCCGGAGGTCATTTAATGGCCAGTGTTCCAGAGATATTTAGGAATTGCTTTGTCTCTGTCTTCTCTTTGTTGCCGACTCCCTGTGGCCTTGTTTTCTTCCTCTCTTTAATGAAAGTAAAACCCACTTTATTCTTGTAATACTCTAAACTTAAGTAATTAAGACCAATCCAACAGTTCACATACACGAAAGGCCACCTTGTGACTGAGCATGTCTGCTACGCAACTGTCAATCGCTCAAAATAGTGGAAAGAACAGAATAGACATTAATACATTGGTTTTATAAGATGTTTTTTTCTCTTAAAAGGTGACAGGTACTTCTTTTTTTTAAACAAAGAGTCATTTCCAGCACCGTTCCTTTTTTATTTGTCTAAGAGCCATTATATAAAAATCTAAGTATAATATTTTAAGGTCTTTTGTATTTCCCTGGTGGAACATCGGAGTTGTTTCTCTTGCAATCTTTTCTATTATTCTCCACCCAGAATGACTAAAGCGATAATCATTGTTTTTTTTAAAAGGGCTGTTTTAAAATGAAATCGTAATTGCTGTAATTTGGATGCATTAAGCTTAATCTGAAAGGTAGAGATGACTGTCTGGTGAAATTTGACAAAATGGAGAAAGTGGTGACCTCTCATCACATTAAAAAAATTATCTTTTATCTCTTGTTTTTTCTCAACATGATTTCCCTTTCTCTGTTCTCGGTCTGTGTTTATGTGTAGCGAGACAAACCGCGTTGTCTTGAACCAGCTTGACGAATAACAAGAATTAAATAAGACTTAAACAAATGGTTAGATTTGCTTTATTTATAATGTACATCAGTTCCACATGATCAAAAAGGAAGTATTTAACATCATTTCTCTTGAAATTTGAAGAAAAGTTATGCTTAAATCCAGTTTAATCATGTGTAACCAATATACATGATATAATTAAGTAATTCCAACAATCCGTTATTTTCATTGTAGGAAATTTCATTTTATTTCTGCTGATTTTCTAGCATTGTATTTCAGAAAACGGATACTAATCTAATTCCCAAAATTTGTATTTATCAAAATAAGAATTGATATACATTTACAGAGTGAAATGATGCCCTTCTGTTAAAATCAGTTGTATAAATATTGTGTGGCATAAAAATACACCTTCTCAGACCAACATTTTATCAGAGAATGTTATACAAAAAAAATAATAATGTTCAATCACACAAAATGGCCTAAGTGGAATATGTCCACGTGAACTTAAAATGGTGCACTCTATTTCATTTGGGTAATGGATAAAGAAGAAAATATTCAAATGGACTTTTCTGGAGTGTCATGAGTGGAATAGGGAATACATAGTGTTTAGGAAAAACAAAATTTGGGAAAACATCCAGGAAAAACAACCAAACAAATTACATGTGGGTTAAATTCAAACCCGATCATTTTGGGTACAGTTCAGCATAGATCTAATGCATCTCAGACACAGAGGTGCAGAGATAAAGAGCCGGGTTATAGGAGACATGACTAACAAATCAGATGTTGTGTACGCGTGTTGTTTACACAGAATTCCCAGTGTGACACAAGGGTCAGAACATACAGGTTGTATTTTTCACTACATTTCTTTGATAATGTGCCAATAATCGGTCACATACACATACCGTGATGTAAATAGTTGCTTTTGTGTGACAGCTGTTGTGTTTTCCTTTGCCAAATCCTGTTTACCTGTTCTAACATACTTACTAGTATTGAATCTCATAATTTTTTTTATACATCTGGCCCTGTTTCCTCCACCATCCCCAGACACTTTGTCATTTTTTATACATCCAATTACAATTAAATATCTTATTTGTATTCATTGGCGTTAACCTCCATTAAGATCATCCATGTGCTCTGAAATATGAGGAAAACATGTCATTTGCATACTGTATTAAAACAGTGAAGAAGACTGAGATGCTAATTGCTTTGTTTTTTGCTCGCCCACTGCAACTGTCAGCGGGTGGGTACAAACATCTCTTTTCCGTTTGCCAGGGCCATGTGCTGCTGTACATGTGCGACAAGACGATTCGCACCACTGCTCATATAATTATCCATAGTTATTTAACTTATAAATGTCATTACCATTGCTGTCTATTAAGGAGACGGCAATGCAAGTCGGTTATATTTCATATAAAGTGTGTCATCTTAAAGATTGTGTTGGTGTGTTATGTGTTGTTCATGGTGCTTTTGTCATGCTTGACGACAAACCATGTGTACATTTTTAATATTAATAAAATGTAGGGTTAAACTTAAGAATAGATGAATATTTCTCCATAAAACGGAAGTTTATCAAAGAAATGACATCATCAACCTGTAACCAATCGCATCGATTTATGAGTCATAGATTTTGCTGAAGGGATTTTAGTAATGCTATGTCAGCTTTTAGTTTCACTTTTAGTTTTAGCAGCATCAGGAACTGCAGATTGTGATAGCTCAGGTCTAGAGTGACATTTAAGCTATTTTAAGACAAAACACTTGTAAGTATGCATTTTTGATGGTCAAAGACGAGCTTAATTGATAAAATTTGATTGATTAAATAATGATTTTATGTATACAATTTAACAGATAAAAATGATAACTCTGTTTCCTTTCTGTATTTTCACAGCGGTCGGCCTAGTCTGGTTTATTTGTACCCTGCGGTTACAATTTCCAGGAGAAGATTTATCGTCCCCAAAAGTTCAATAGTGATTTTCGTGTATTTTTTTTCAGGCAGGCCACCATTCTATCTGTTGAATGCGAATGGAGCAAAACGTTCTGTCTCTATTCTCGTCCACTAAGCTGACATTTCCCTTTCCTCTTTACACCTTTACTGTCGTTTCAATTACGAATCAGTTTATAGAAACGTTGTTATCTTAATGCCTCAGGGGACCCGAGCTGTGTCCAACCAACGGACAGACTGTGCAAAACTGCCTTCCTAATCCAATTGATACTTGGTTGGTGACACCAACAAAGTGAATTACGGATTATTTTCTTGCCAGAAAAGGCCACTTTTATTTTTAAAAGAAAGAAAGGGGGTAACAGTATGTGTATTTTTATTTCTAAGGCTTAAGATATTACATAATGTTCACTTTTATACTTCCACATTTATAAGATCAGATTTCTTTACAATGAAGGCCCAAAGTCTTTACTCTTCAAATCTGCAAGAAAAGTTGTTGCTAAAATGATGATGATAGTTTACTTGCGAAGATATGTGTACATGCCCATTATACACCATGTGCGTCTATGTTGTATTTATGGATTTAGGATGTGACCGTTACCAGCATATCAGTAAAGAACACATGTTGGCCAAACAAGTGATGTGCATTGTTGAGATTAACAATGAAGGCAAGGAAAACACAGTTACTCTGTAACAGATTGCTATAGGGGAGGCGTTGTGGATACTTGGGGTCCTATCCAAACGCTTTGTTCACATGCCACACTCACTTAATGTGAAGTTGCTGTTTTTCCACTTTCATTCACTCGGGCCCTATAGAGAGCTTTAAATGTGTTGTTTTCTGTTTTGGACTCTTTAAATGGGCAGATCCTCTAGGATATCATCAAAATGTACAGTATTACACTTGAAATTAATTTAATAAACAAAAAACCACATACATTTAATTTAATAACAACGATTTTGAAATGGATAACTTTGACTGAATATTGGAGACAGAAGAGCCAGCGCAGAATAAAAATCCTTTGAAAACTATCTCGGGTGAGATCTTAAGAACCTGCGTGATAAACAAAAAAATATTTATTTAAATTCTAGTCCACTTAAGATGATCAAATGGCACATGTTTATTTTATTTTAATAAAACATAAATATGTAATTATTATGATAAAATATGAAAAATATGAATCCATAAGTGAAGCTCAAAACTGATGACCAGTTATGTACTATTTAAAAAACATTTTTATACACATTCTATCTGTTCAGTAGGCATGACAACTTCGTAAGATATAAGACTCCGTTTAGTTCTTAAATCTGGCAAACCTTTCATGTGTCAGCTTTTAATCATGCCTGATAAAACATAACTCAGTGAGATTATGTACTTGATTTCAAGCAAACAGAGGGTGTCCCTTCATTCCATTTCCAAAAAACTGTCAAAATTATGACACATAAGCCATAAAATAACTTTTCATGCCATTTTAGTTAACTATTTTAACCAGAAATTAACCAGAATGTGCAATACTAAGATGACACATGCCAACAAGCATCAAAGTACACGATAACCTATTTTAGTGTTTTACAAATAGAATTTTGATCTTCATACCTTAAAATATTTGTTACATTTTATTAATATTCAATTCTGATGTTTAAATTGTGGAGAACCATCCCAAAATAGTTGAAGCTGGTGGAAAGACATCATATTGAACCCTACGGATTAGGGTCGGATGTCACTGAAATTTATATAGGAGCCAATGCAGGTGAGCGAATACTTTTGGCAATATAGTGTATTTTAGTGTTTCACAAATAGAATTTTGGTCTTTATATATTTAAATTCATTATATTAATTTTCATTTCTGACATTGAATTGTGGAGAACCATCCCAGAAGAGTTAAAGCTGTTATAAAGGGTGGAAAGACATCAAATTGAACCCTATGCATTACAAATAGGATGTCACTTAAATTTATATAGGAGCCAATGCAGGTGAGCGAATACTTCTGTCAATATAGTGCATTTTAGTATTTCACAAATAGAATGTTGATCTGTATACATTTAAATAATTGTTACATTATATTAATATTAATTTCTAACATTGAATTGTGGACAACCATCCCAGAAGAGTTAAAGTTGTTATATAGAATGGACAGACATCATATTAAACCCTATGGATTATTAAAAGGATATCACTTAAAATCATATTTATTTCAATACATTATATTAATATTCATTTCTGATGTTTGAATTGTGGAGAACTATCCCAAAAGAGTTGAAGCTGTTATAAAGGGTGGAAAGACATCATGTTGAACCCTATGCATTAGGGATCGGATGTCACTTAAATTTATATAGGAGCCAATGCAGGTGAGCGAATACTTTTGGCAATTTAGTGTATTTTAGTGTTTCACAAATAGAATGTTGATCTTTATACTTTTAATTATATTATATACATTATATTTATTTTCATTTCTGACATTGAATTGTGGACAACCATCCCAAAATAGCTGTTATATAGAATGGACAGACATCATGTTGAACCCTATGGATTACAAATAGGATGTCACTTAAATTGACATTTATTTAAATACATTATATTAATATTCATTTTCAAAACATGACAGTAGTAACAATCCTCCGGTCATGTGTTGTTCTGGTATGGATGTGGTGGGTGCAGACTGCACCTCTCAGGACCCGAATACCTGTCGGCAGGGGGCGCGAACCAATGACACCCGACCGAGTCCAGCTGATGTGGATCTGCGCACTGAGACCCTTCAGGATCAGCGGTGTACCCCCCACACCCCCCACACACCCCTCCAGAACCAGGCAAAGCTTCCCAGCGCTTCATATCGGGAAACCCCGCAACATTTCACGCCATTTCCGACCGCAATGTTCGGCTGATTTTCGGGGGTTTCGCATCGCTTGAACGGGGATTAAAGAGAGACGCGCGCGTGCGTTAATCCGGATCACCAAACTCCTGTAAAGTAAACTCGTGTGAGTCTCTCTGCTTTATCTTTTATTCTTTAAATCTCATTCTCAGTGTTCTTCATGCTTTGTTTTAAAGGTGGGCTAACACGGACAGGCAATTTTAGGTGTTAACTTTGCTCTGCACTTCGCAAAAGTGCAACTGAGAAAATTGAGTAATCTTAGTTAAAGTTACGCACGTTTATTACTCAATGTGTTTAAAGGGTTTTAAATGGAGTGTTTTATTGGGGAAACAAGTATTGTTTTTAAGAAGTATTGTTAAGTTGAAGCTGGAATCCCCCCCCTAAAAAATCGTATGCTCTTTACAAAAAAGGTATTTTGAAGAATGTCGGAGTCCGTTCGCTTGCATTGGTTTTGTGTCTGCAGGTAATCTTCATTAACCTTCGTGTTCTGCAGAAGAAATACGATGAATATATAAGCGTACATCCCGGCTTACCATATTTTTATTTTTATATTCTGATCGTCAATTATTTGCCTTGAAATTGTGATTGCGAATATTATATTGAGAAGTTAAGAAATGTTTTATTACTTTGCGTGAAGCTGCTGCTTGGTAAATATGTACCATATATAATATTTAATATGTCTTTTACAAGCGCTAATTCAGAATTGTCTTTAGTGTCGAAAATGTGCACAAACATACAGTTGTAATTGAGGCTTTTGTCGATTATGTAATTGCGTTATGTGTAATTGTAATTGTGAATTAATTGTGCATCCCTAACACATAATCATCCAACACATTCTGAATGGTAAATAACATGATATCTTTAATAAAATAATAATACAATTTAATAAAATTTAATCAAACTTATTGCTTGTTTTATCAGAATAAAATTTTATGGTAGTTTTCACAGACAGGGTCATAAAGATGACAAAATTTTCGTGTTTCAAGGATTTTAATACTTTTAAATCACATTAAGGGGCTTGTGGTTCATTTAAAGCAAATTTTTGATATTTAACAAACCAAAGCTGCTTACAGGCTTTGTTCACATGTTTCCAATATAAAGCGCTTATTTGAAGTTATTTTGATCCTTTTTATCGTATAGATAATAAACTAGTGGTTACATCCTTACTGATCACTTTGTGTTCAGATGATTGAGATCATTGTGTCTATTACATGTGTTAACATCCCTTCCAGTGTTTTATTAATGTGTGCCACTGAATGAAGCTCCAAATCCACCAAACGTACTTGTCGTTACCTGTACAATTTATTTGAACAAGAGATACAAAAGGACTGCATACACAATATCTCACAAAGATGTGTTTTTGTTGCCACACCTTTGCGTAGAAGGAACTTTTGCTTCAATGGGATCGTCATGCAATCCTTTTTCAAACAAAAATGTGGAACTGATTTCTTGCATTCCTTAAAAAGTGAAATATAGGTAAAGTTTTGACTTTATCTGAAGTTTGAAGATCCGGTGCACTGCCCGTTTGCCGACGTGCCAAAGAGATCGGCAGTGACAAGTTGTGTCCTTGTGGATAGATTGCAGGTTGTACATAACATGCACAAAGCAGCTTATGTTAATCTACATTACGCAGTTAGACAAAATGATAAACCATTTGCATACTCAAAGGTCAGTGGGGTTCAGTCATCGTTCGGTTGTTAGAGAGTTGGACTTTTAAGAAGGTTGCGAATCCCAGTGCCAGCCGATAATGACTGAAGCGTCCTTGAGTATGACATCTTACTTATAAATGAGATCTTATCTCATTTACGGTGATAATTGGCACAATACTTGTAAGTCACTTTGGATAAAAGCATATTTAAATAGAAAAATGGAAATGGAAATGTACATACTAGTATTCTGCAAAGTAACATATTTGTATCTAATGTATACAAATCTGTACTTACAGGTACATTTAGGACCACGTTAAAAGGGTGACAAAATAGTACATACTTTGACAGTTCATTTGCGAAATTTGTGCATGTTTTTATACTTAGAATTTGTTAAAACAGACATTTAATACATAAGGCTTTTCAGGTGTTTTTCCATATGCTTTAATGTGTTTCTCAGTTCAATTCATTATTTGTTTCAGCAAAATTGTTGCCATTAGCTGATCGAAATATTTCCTGCGTCGTGTGTGCATTCAATGTGCACAAGAGCAATTGCTGTGTTTGTGGTATGGCTTCATAAATATTTGAAAATTGTTATATACAAGTCCCATGGCTTGGAAGGAAAAACGTCTAGACATTTGAAGACCCATGAAACACAGACAGGTTTGCAGAACCTTCTCCATGAACTCACATGACCTCGGTATACAACGAGTACTCTCTCTGGCGCTCTTGCTCTCTCTGGCGCTCTCGCTCTCTCTTTCTTGTTTAGTGTTAATATTGTAAAAACCCTTCCTAACAACACACAAACACACACGCTTCTGCAGTGTGCTCTGCTGACCGAGACTATTCCACTGCCCTCGTGAAATAGGAGCTGAAAAGATGATCATACCTCACCAGCCAGAACTAAATGCCATAAGAAAGCACACAGATTCTCATACCATGTCGCTGTCAGAAACAGAACAGGATTTACAATCCCCATTCAACAAAATGAATAGCTTTAACCCATATTCACTACAAAGAACACACCTTTGGCCCGTCTGTTTGGATGTGCAGTTTTATGGACATGGGGACACCGATGCATAATGGCTTACAAAAGAATCTGAGCTTGTTTCAACATAACACATTATTGACTTGCTTGTGCAACTGGCGTGCTCGAAAGTCAACTTTGAACCTCGCATATCAGCTTCCTCGGCAGACTGAATCGATCGTGATAGGAAAGGTTGGATCCTGTCTTGTATCCTTTTTGTCTGCAGGATCCAGAGCTTTCTACGGTTGCGCAGAGATGAATTATACCACCGTTACATTGATCAATCAATTTATAGATAATTTATAGATCGAGATTTAAATAACTTTTATAATTAGGAATAAACATGCACTGATTTAAATCTACTACTATAACCAATACAAAAATAGCGCATTTAAATGCCCTGTCACGTTGGGAATAACAAGAGCATTGGATGTTTATTTGAACATCTCACAGTTGTTTTGAAATACTGTCAAAATATATCTTATAGGAAAGCCTTGAAGAACATTTTTGTAGCTTGTTTTCAAAGCAACGAAGTCGTAGGCATTGACATTCATCGGACCAGTATTTCCTTTAGTATAGCCAGTATGCAATTACACAGTCAAATGTCTATTTTTGTGCACTATAAGGTTTATTTTAAATAATTGCGTATTTTCGTAAGACACACACTTTATAATTTGACCAGAATGTTGCTGAATACAATACATTTGTTTTTCTATTGCAAATCAAACTCAACCCTAAGGACAGTATATTAACCAGAACTGACAAATATAAAGACAGAACTGGCCTTAAATTTGAGGCCTTTTTGGGAATGGCTTTGAACAACGTAGCAATGTATTTGTATCCGTGTTTCATTGTTACTGTGTAGTTTTTGTTGTCGTTTAATTCAGACACATTTCACAAACTTGATGCTCATGTATCTTTCACATCAGGGAAAGTAAAGCAAGGAGGATGGTGCTAAAAATAGAAAAAGATTCAGATTTGATCTCCAATGAGAAACAATATAAGTTGTTCATTAGGTTAAAAGTCATGCTGGTTTTGAATGACATACTAGGAAATTAATTTTTATTTCTGGGTATACAATCCAAACAAAGTATTGTGTAATTTACAGAGCGGTATATGAGTGCCAGTGTATTTAAATGATGTCTTTAATGAAGAACATCTGAGCATCACGTAGTGACTCAGAGGCCAACAAGGTTGAAATTATAAACGGTGATACAAGGATTAGTCACTGATAAGTTTGGATGTTATCAATTCAGTTCTGGATGTCAGCCCAACGGGAATGATACTTTACCCTCACGCGTGTTAGCCTAGTACACCAAGTAGGTCCTTTAGGAGTGCCTTCAAGCAAACACATTAGATAGCTTTCTTTTCATCCTAATTCATGTGACCAAGATTACATTAAAGGTAGCGGAACCAGATTTGTTTAACCACATTCCTCACGGCTGCATCAGTTTATGATTTAAATGCAGAGGGATGGCAAACATATCGCAGAATGTTGTTTACGTTATATTTATTAGAATATTTACAGAGGAACAGAGTTGCACAAATCGACTCGTGAGAGAACGTCTATTACTTTTGCAAAACAGAAAAGAAGATATTTTGAAAAATGTTGGGTGAAGAATGCAAAAATGCATCGCTAATGCATGACATTTTTTCAAGATGGGCTGTGATGTCAACAGAACATTCCTGAAGCTGTTTGAAATGTTCTTTGCATTAGCAAGCACACATGCAACGCTGTAGAAATGCTTCATGTGCTCTAGGGGAGCGGGAAATTCTTCAGCCAATGAAAGTCAAGGAATGTCCGCCCTCCCTCTCACGGCTATCTGGACAATCAGGGCCTCTGTGTTAAATGACAGGCCCCTCGAAATCCCTCATGGGGTGGGAGCCTCCTTTAAATCAAGGCCTTCCCACCAAACGCTCCTCCACATACTCGAATAGGGAGGGACAGTTTTTTCATGCCCCATTAAAATATCGTAAACAGATCTGTCTGTTTTCTGCTATGTGTTCATTCAGATAATAGCAAAGGTTCATCACATACTGTAGCATATCAAAAGCAGTTAAGTGCACATACATTGTGGTGGTACTGTAACATTCATCTTGAGAAATCCAATCACAAGCTGCCAAGAGAAGGACCATCATAATATATCCTTGACTTCTAGGTTTTGATACACTACATGCAGTACATCATCCACTATCTATTTTTACGACATGGGCTGAATAAACAGTAGCCACATGTTACGTTCCCACCCCAAAGGAATAAAATCTCTTATAGTAGATAATAAGGACAATGTTTGGACAAGCTGGCAGTCTGGGTTGGCTTTATACCATAATATGGACTATACAATAGTTGACTTGACTTTAGGAACTCCCTTGGAAGCATGGAAAGGGAATATGTGTAACCATAAACATGTACTTTAAGTTTCTAGGTTAAGGATAAAGTTAGAAGTCAAGCATTTCAAACCATACGGAGAAACACACAGCCCTTTCTTTTCTTTAAAAATATCGTCTTTAATTAAAACATATTCAAGTGATAGCTCACCTGTCTGTCATTATTTTTAATCCGTTTAGACTTATTCTCCTCTTCAAAATAAAAAGAAGACATTTAAAGAATGCTGGTAAGCAAAAAACTTGTGTTCCCATTTACTTCCGTTGTATGGACGCAAGACCAATGCAAGTCAATTGCGACCAGCGGTTTTCGGTTACCAACATTCTTCAAAATATGTTCTTTGGTGTTTTGCAAAACAGCCATACCGAATTGATGAGTTTGTTAGAAAAGCTATCACTTAAAATATAAAGTGCACAAACTATAGCTCTAGTGTTTTCTTTACCTTTATAATATGTTTTTTAAGGTGCCTAAATAAATGTATACTTTGAGATTGGAATGATCTGCCTCTTTACACCGGTCAACTGTCTCAAAGCCAGGGCCACAAGGAATCCCCGCCCATGATTTTTAGTATGTTTTTTTGTATTTCACTTCATACCGATGACGTGATGTCAAAATATCACGAGAGTGTCTTATCTCGCGGTGATATGATTTCACATGCAGTTGGTCTGCACTGCACATGGCACGACGTGTCTTAAGGGATTGATTGCTTTTGCGTTTTTTTATCAGTATTGAAAATGAGGGAAATAAAAAAAAATTATCTATTCCACAGATTTCTTTTAAAATTCTGCATAAAATTATTAGAAAAACTGCCCCCATTCCGTCTGGCCATGCTCATAGCTATATCATTTGTGGTGTGACCCAGCAAAAATAGTATTAGGGATTATTTTTAGCTCTGATCTGGAGGCATCCTGTTCATCCCACTCGGTTAAGAAAGTAATTTGTTGCAATATCAGCAACATTTCCCACAAACCTTTCTGGAAGATTTTTATAAAAAGTGGTGACAAAGCACAAAGTCATAAAATTACTGTATTTCTCGAACACATATTGCAGCCATTTAGTTATTTTTATTAAGTTGAAATTATAAGTTCTTCATTGTGAATGAGAGGATGTCATTCAAGCGTTTAACATTTTGAAGGTTGATTTTAGGCCGTCTAATGAAATCTTATTATGGAAATATTAATGCTTATCATAGAAGCATTGGAGCCATTCTGTGAAAGCAAGGAAACTGAATCCCTGTTTCCAAATGTTCATAAAGATGATAAAACAAGTTTTTGCTCAGGTGCAAGCTATATAAAATTACAAGCTATATATAATGAATATAATGTTTAATATGTAGTTTAATATTTTTTATAATAGATATGTCAAGGTTTAGTAACAGCTTCAGTTCCATTTGTGGAGCAGAGCGTAACCCTTGTAGTAAAATCAGGATGAAATGATGTCTATTATCCAAAAGGCACAAAAATGAAATATGCCTCCTTCAACATTAATATTCAATCATTATTAATATTGCCCTTTCGAACATTTAAGCTTACAGCACAAAACTCTTTATTGGTATACTTGTAGAAAGACAACAAAACAAATACAGGAGACAAAATATAATTTTTTTAATAAATGACTACATAAGTTTGTTTCAATTATTTACTAAATGAATAAGTTTCAGAAAATTCCCTTTTGGTTAATTTAATGAAAATATAATGCATTATTACATTATCGAGACCTTTTTAATGACTTTAAATGACATTTGAATGACTTACTCTCGTCTACAAAACACAAAAGTATATCTTTTTTTTTTTTTAATGTTAAAAAAAAAATTTTGTCCCATTGACTTGAATTTGTTTTGTGTCCATACAGTAGAAATGAAAGGGTATGAATGGTTTTACTTTACCAATATTCGTTAAAATATTTTTTTTTTTTTGTGTTTTGCAGAAGAAAGTCTTAAAGGTTCAAGTGACAAGAGGGCGAGTAAATTATGATAAATTATGAGTGTTTTTATATATCTGTTTTGATTTTGTCAGCATTGAATTACATATCATGCACACACGAATAATGACAAACCATCTTGTGCCTGAGCGTGCTGAGGTTGACCATTGCAAAGGTTGAGTCTGGATGTTAATTGTGTGGCATAGATCAACTAAAGATAAATGACGGTCATAGCCAGTGCCTCTGGCATGGAGGAGTGAAATAGACTAGATGAATTCGCTGATCTTTGGATTTCAGCGTGGTTATTCAAATGGAAGTGTCATCCTGATCATTTTTTCTTTTCTCTTTTCCAGGCAGACAGCAGAAGCTATGGCTCATTCTCTCTCACTAAGTCTGCTGTACCTGAGTTTGCTCTGTGGGAATGTTTCTGCACGAGGATCTGAGCTGTTTGCACCAGGTACAGATTCATTGCAAAATGTTATATTAAGGACTGCTTAATGATGACTGTTTTGTCATCTCAGTCCAAATATTATATTGAACACAAAGAGTTATTTTTGTTCAATGACTGTATGGAAAACAAGTTCTTCATTTTTGCAATTTTTTACTTTTTAATGTCATTTAATCGAGACTTTTTTCTTTATTGTAATTACATCGACACAAATAAAGCCAATATGAATCACCGAATAAAACAGTCGGTGTATATGCCAGATCATTATTGGAAAATCATTGGGCCTGTGTCAAGATTATTCACCTTTGAGCACACAGAACATTTTACTTTGGTCTAGTCAAACAGTCCCTCAATAAATAGTTTTGTTTGACAGTAAACACATTGACTGTGGTCATCCAAAGTCCAGGGACAGGATACAGTGATGCTTATGAGTGACGATGATACGGATGGCATCACCATGTGTAGCAAGAATGACATTCAAATAAAGTTAAGTACTAAAATAAAGAAAAGATGAATAGTGAAATCTAATTAACATTGAAGATTTTCTATAGAGACATTGATATTATAGACTTATGGGGTGCAATGAAGAATGAATATTTATGTAATGGCCAAGTAGCTGCACCATTAATGAAGCACAGACTTTAGCACATTGATTAAAGTTCAGTTTTATGTTTGAAATTAGACTGTATATTAAGTTAATATTTAACCATTGCTGAATGATGTATTTTTACTTATTATTTAAGGCCAGTTAAGTATAAGCATTGGTGGAGGAAATGTTTTTTCTTCTTAATATTACAAAACTAAGAATAGTCGTTATTTTTTTTGTGAAAGATTGTATTATGTTATTTTTAAAAGCATTCACATTTTGAAAAACATTCACGAGCAAACCTCTTCGAAAAGCAAACTTCTTACGTTTGTTTACCATGAGCCTATAACATAAAGTGATCTTGTAGTTTAACTGTTTCTCTGCTATAATGGAAATTGTGATTCGATCTCTTTCCTATCTAACAAATCATTTTTAAGCATTTAACATACTGGATGTTTGTGGTTTTACTATCAAAAATCAGATTTCATGCAAATGATCAAGTAATGGTATATTGTAAAGACTATATGGTACACAGCAGACATCACTTGGAAGTTTTAATGGTAAAGCTGTTACTGTTTCTCATTAAATTATTCAGATCGGCCATTAATAGTTTTTGAGCGTTTGCTTAAGTTTTTAAAGGTGCTCCTCATTGAAGTTGTGCTGCCAAGTATAAAGTAATTTTCCATTATATATCAACATCAGGATTTACACTAATATCCAAATTCAAATAATCTGTAGCATTTAGATTTCCCCATCCATATTTATTCCAAGCTTTCAGCATGTTGTCCTGTTAAATCAGGCCTGTAGGTGCAGGAGGTGATGCCCAGTGTTTCAACCCCACATGAGCTCATCATAACGTGCATTAGTTAGCTTAATAAACCATCATCTGATTTTTAAGGAAAATGTTCCAGCCATACCCCATCTCAGAGGTATTCTGAGGACAGCCTGCACTTTTATTGAGAACAGCAGTTATGTAGCTTGAGTTATTCCTTGGGACAGGGGCCATGTTTGTGGACTTTTTTCTTAGGGAGGTCTGGCTAACATGACTCCTTGATTTTCTATGGAATTTCAAAGACAAGATCATGCCATATGGAGGAGAGAATAAGGTCTGGCTGTGGTAGTCCTGCGCTCTTAAGATCATGTGTGCATTCTAACAAACCTCATTTATGGAGATAGAGGTTAAAAAATTTGGTGAATGTTGTTCAGGTTGTTCAAAACCTGTATATGGCTGTCTAACAAAACAGAAGATCAGTGTTCAATGGGGGTCATTTTGCAAAATATCTTCTTAGTGTTCTGCCGGAGGAAAATCCCACATGTAAGATATGTCATAAGGGGGCGAGTGAATGGCGAATGTATGAATTGGATTATTTGGAGTTGGACACAGCGGTCAATACAGCAAAACTCGTAAAAGCCTGTAGAAATTGGAAGCCGAATAATTGTTTTACAATGGTTTTCTGCCCAAAAGATCTAGAAGCCATATATGTACTGCTGTCCCAAACTTTTATTCAAGGGAACTTTGTTCTAAATAAAATAATCAAACATCATAAACAGCAGTACAGAGAACTTCAGAGCAACGCCTGAAAATATTCAGATACACAGGAAGCTCTTTGGAATTCTGTTTGTTTTCATCCACTAACAATAGGTTAACTGAGCCATTACACCCAGAGTGTAATGTTGTTGTTTTAAAGGCACATGGGTTATGATGCCGTATTGGTTTCGTAATGTTCCACGCCGTATTCCTCACTCGATACGGGTCGCTGTGAGTAAAAAGGAACACGAGATCCTGCTCCAGTGACTTCAACTTACAGACGGGGCTGATTTTAGTTTGTTTACGTTAGGCAGCGAGGAGGAATCGGGAGGAGTCCGCTGCTGCATTTTCGGCCGAGGGGAGGAAGTGGAACAGCGCAGGACAGTGGAGACCTTAGTGTTATGTAAGACGTCTTAGTCCAGTTGCTAAATGAGGAGCGGTGAGGACCACAAGGCTGTTTGCATGAAACTTTTTCCACTTTAGCCATAAAACCATTCTCCGTGTCTGAATGCATTTTTAAAATGTTCTGCGGTTAGCATTTTTGCAGATTCCGCATATTGGTTTTGCCAAAATATGAGGCGAAGACATTGTTTGTTTTGCGGATGGATATCGAGGGACTGTGAACGTTTTTATTTGTGATTAAAAAAAAATTCAAACAGTATATTACTGGACAATCTATAGGGATTGTTGTCAGATTATACATAAAATATTGTGCTCTGTTTTAACAAATTTAATGTAAAAGTTTTAATTAAGAAAATCTGATTAACTCAAATATTTCAATAAGAGTTGACCAAATATATTGTTAAATGTTACAAAGATATTTGTGTAAAATAAATGTTTATTTTTTCATTACATAAACTTAAACAGTATTTGTAAATGTAAGGGAAATTAAATGTTGGATGTTTACTTAATTATTTTAATATTTTTCTGAAAAAATCTATTTAATATTTTTAAAATATTTAATAAAGTTAATAGAAACATCATGTCTGTGAAATGCTAAACTACACAAAACATTTGAACAGTAAAGATTTATAATAGTTTTGTGTTTGTCAGAGGGTCAAGATTTGCGTTTATTAAACACAGGTGATGGATATTTTTCGTCTCTCTGCATTTGTCTGGTATAACATTTGTTGATGCATTTATTTGCATATTGACAAATGTAAAAAAAAAATATTCGTCAGACTGCATTGAATTCGTTTCAATGAGAATATCACGACATAATGAAAGATTACAGCTGTTGTATGAACAACATTACCATAATATCTGATCGCGTCACATGTTAATCCAGTGCATTCTGTAGCCAACAAAGAAAATTCTTAAAACCACAAACGTCTTGTGCGTTTCCAATAAATATAAGTACTTTTGGAGTGCTGCTTCACTGATCAAATTTAAGGACCAGAATTGTTTTGTGATGGGCTTCCTCTTCACACTTTGTGTTTGCGTTAAGTGAACACTTGCAAGGTTACTGAGTGTAGACTGCATGTGTGTTCTCGCCAGTTATTTTTAACACCAGTTTACATTCTGCTGTGAGTATCCGCTGCCTCGATTTGACCTTTCACTTACGTTCGAGACACTTTTTCACTCTGCCATGCTCATTCTCTCTTGCTCCTCCAACCTTTCATGTCAGTTACTTATTCCTCCACCCAAAGATATTCCTTAGTTTAGAAAAGTTATCAATGTGTATTTCAGTATACAAAAATGTTGTAAACAGAGGCAAATGCGGGTATACAAACACGGGTGAATTGAATTGCAATATATTAAGAAAGTTTTCTATTATTTTCCACAAATGACTCTAATAATTTGAAATAATTCAAAAGTATAATGTGGAATGATATTATGTTATCTCCTTTAGAAAAACAGTAAAAACATGACTACATATTTGTCCTCTGAAAGCCTCTGTTTTTATAAACTGGATCTTGAATCGGCATCAAAATGCCGATTTATATGTATTGTTCAGATTAGTAATTTGTTTAAAGTTCCCCTAGGATAGTGATAAAAGTATTAATAATTCTGTTCTCTAGGTCCTCAACTATACATAAATGCGATTAGATCCTAAAAGTGCATTACAAGTTTTAATAATTTCCTTGTTCCTTCAAGTCGTTCCTTATGTCTGTGAAAACACTCCATGTCAGTTTCTGGCTCTTCAAGACCCGCCATCCTGTCTACTCTGTGTATTGGACATCTGTCTAGGCTACTTTTATTGGTCAACCTCGGCTTTCAGTGACCATCATCACCGATTACGAGACGACATCATGTGAATCCAGTTACATCCGTAACGGCCCTCTGATGACACGTTACGGAAGTAACTGATGTATAAGAGGGTGATCCGTTTCAGCTGCTTGTTAAGATTGACAATGCAGCGCCAACTTGTGCCCCAGGACATAAACAAAAGTATACAGGTCTGATTTTACTCGCCTCTCTAATCCTTTTCCCTGCCTCAGGCTTCCTTTCAGCATCATGCTGTTTTCAAAGACAAAGTATGCCAGGTGATAGACATGTTGAGCTGTCATTGCGTTGTGTGTATTTTTATGTGCTGGTCTAAAGTCTGACCCCCATACTGACACAGATTCTTGTGCCGGCAACATTCGCTGAACCTCTGTCCTGACACAAAAGGGTCTTCGCACGTCTGTCTCTCAACTTTCACCCTATTATGAGCCAAAATATGTAAATCAATATGCAGTGACCCCCTAAGCTGCCCCGCAAATGTCTGAATAACAACAAATATTTGCAAATATTTGTAATATTAAAGGGATTCTCCACCCTGACTTGAAAATTCTGACATAAATTGCACAGCCTTAAGTTGATCCAAACTGCAATGTCTATGTTCTGTTAAAAAGCAAATAAGTTATTTAGAAGAATGTAAGGAACTGAGATGTTTGGTGCACCACTGACTACCATAGTGGAAAATTCAAAAAGGTGCCCCTAAACTGTTAGTTCTAAATTCTACAATTGTCTCCTTTTCTGTTTAACAAAACAAGTAATTATACTGTCTCAGAAATCTCAGTTGTGTAACATTTCTCAAAATATATTTTTTGCAAAAATTGTATGTAAGTTTAATGTATGTTAAATTTAAACAACTTAATGATAAGTTATTGATGATAGAATTTGCAATTTAGGGTGACCTATACCATTTTATTTGATACAGTAGGCTTTATGTGTGTAGTATCATTTGAAACCTAGTTTTTCTTCATCGTTTCTTTATGTTTAATCAAGTTTTCAGTTACTGTCGAAACAATTACACAATTGCTCCAATTACAATTTATTATCATAAATGTATTTATTATTATAAATTATTATAATTATATCCAATTATTATATTTCTGCTTATTTCTGTGAGTTTAGGCAAAGTTTTTCCCCAACACGTTACAAATGTATCATTTAAAAAAAACTCTTGGTTTATGTCTTTAAAAACAAGATAATATGAAACATATAACATCGGGGAATCAAACTATAAATTAATATAAATCAAATAAATACATTTTTTCGTTTGGCCATTTTTTAGGTGTAGGTCTCACCTGCTCTTCCAGGCCATCAAAAGTATAAAATAGAGTTTGAAGCACTTTTTCATTTATATTGTCTATTTACATTGCCATGTTGGATTGCATTGCTCAATTATGCTTGGTCGAGAGGACATCACATTTAGGGCCCTGTTTAATAGAAACTGAAACTGAGACTTATAGCTTTTTGAATTTGTTAAAAAAAGTAATATTGATTTTACATGAAACATTGATGTAGCAGGGAAAAGTACACAACATAATGGCATGACAAACATAAAAAAGTTTTTTTATTTGGCTTTTACGGTGTTTTGGAAAAGAGCTCTTCATTTGCACTTGTGGGTTCATGGTTAAAGAGCGTTTAAATGGCTACCACACATGACCCTGAGGGCATGGATCGCTCTTGGCACATAGCCACATCGCATTTGACCATCACAAACCAATCGTGTCCGTCTTACACATTCAATGGGACATTGAGACTATAGACATCTGAATTTGTAGTTAACTTTCTGATCATGTGTTTGCGTGTTCTCGCTGCACGCAGAGTTGCTTATCGCTCTTGTTATCAGAAATAAATCTTGTTTATGTGAACATATGCATCAGGGTTGTTTTGTTGGAGCTGTTTGCTGATGTACTTCTTGCTCTCCTGAAACTTAATTGATTATTTTAATTGTATTTCTCAGTAAATATTGAACCACTTTAGTTGCGGTTATGCCGTGGGGTCAAGGGCCTTTTTAGACTGCGCTCATTAAGCGCTGTGTGTCTGTAATTGGTAATTATTTTTAAAGGACAGAGACATGGAACATTATATAATAGCTTCTGTCAAAGTTTGTTCCCATTATAACTGGTGTTGTTTATTTGCATCTGAAATCTGGATGACCTCATTGAAGCCGAGGTCAGTACAATGTACTGAAAAAACAAAGTGTTAATGGCAACATCAGCAACAGAAAATAGATGCTTATTTTACTTTTCTTTAGGAATTTGATGGAAGTTTTTCTTAACCTTGTAATCTTGTGAAAAACCAAATTCATGAGTTTGATCAAGAAGAAAGTGTGATTTTGATAAAAAATCTTTCGAACGCATCTTTATAGCCCATTAGCCATTAACATTCCATCGACGTAAGGATTTCTTAAAGCGATTTATTAAAACATACATCAACAGCTTTCTGTGTTCTACCATAATTTAGTCTTCCTTCGCAAATAAATGGTAAAATAGTGTTTTGTTTTAAACGAATGGATATACAACTAACTTTGAATACTGTATGTGTGTTCCTATAGATTAAACAGACTTTTTATTGCTAAATCAGTATGCCTCGAGTTACGTTTTTCACATGACAAAGGCTTGGAATCCAAAGGATTTTAATATTAAATGTCAGCCAGTAACATGTATTAGCACGGTAACGAATTAGTCAATATTATAATGGAACAAAATGTACTCATAATGTTTCTGTCGTGGAGTTAATCCTTGTATGTATATTCAGCCATACAAATCATGTTAATTTGACAGTTATCATAGTTTTGTTGTAACTTGATCGATATTTAGATTTAGATTTCATTTAAATATTTTATATCATGTTCATTTTATTTTAATTTAAGCTTTGTGCTTTTCTTTAGGAATTTGTTTATATGCAACGAAACTTTGAACTTTTATTACAGAACTGTCGCTGGGTGACTGATGCATTTTCTCATTAATCTTAAAATGAAAAAGTAAAAGAAACAATAATTGAGAATAAAATAATATTACATTTTAAGTAATATAATACATTACACTTGCAGTGAACACCATCCATTTTCCAAAATTTGACAATATTCGTCAACCGTAGATTTAGTTTGTGCCATCATCATTTTGTTATTTATTCTTAGCTACTACTAACCCATTTTTTAATAGTTGTTGCAAACTATAATGTATTTAAAACACCTGATTTTATTTTGTTTTACTAGATTTTGGAGTTACGCACGGCTTCAGTTATAAATGTTGAAGCAGTGTTCCAGACGATGCTCTCCGTCTCTTAGCGCCAGTTTGATAAGCACTCTCTGTTTCTGCTATTAAACTCCACTAATGCCGTTCTTTTATCAAATGAGGTGGAAAAGATTGTTCAGCTACACAGCAACCCAGAGCCAGTCTCTGATAAAGGGGCTTTTTCAAGCAGTTATTGCTCTCTCTCTCTCAAGATTGGTTACATTTCCAAAAGCAGCCATTTATTCGGAAGTTTGTGGTTTGCAAAAATCAAAACATTTGTCCTGGCTGTCTGTCTGGGCTGGTATCCTGGTTACCGGTGGTTTGGCTTCACAGGCAGTTGAGTAAACATCATTCACTGGAAACCTTCACCAATATGAGCTGATGCTTTTGTAACATCATCGAGCAGGAGATGTGTGTCGGAGACACTTTGTTCATTTGGGGAAAATGGAGAAAACTGTAAAATTGTAGTTTATTAAGATTTTTTAATTTGATTTTTTCAGTCTCGTCCCAGCACCGGATGATTTGTGATGTCTCTTGAGTCGAAAGAAGTCACCGCTCGATACGGGTCCAAACTTTTCACAGCTGCACAAGCACGCACACAGATTAGTATTCATCAACAGTGCCAAACATCAGAGTGATGGATGACCTTTTTGCACAAGTACACCGGCTCAAAGGCTCGGACTGCTGAGCATTCACAGCTCACAGTTTCGACAGCATGAAGCAAAACTCTTTGTATTATTATTAGAAAAGAAAACCACAAATACCAAATGATGCATTCCAATTGCATTGTGAATGTGAATAAATCTGGCTGTGGATGCTAAAATGTTCTCTCTCTGCAGAGGTGGCATTGGTCCATCACCTGTAGTTTACTTCTAAGGACTTTCAAACCTGTAGGAAAAGTCCTTTACTATAATATCTGAATTTGTGTTTTATCCATTATTGTTGTAAATATTTGCTGTCATGTCTTTGTAGCATTGGAGGAACAAAAAATCTTTTTTTATTAAATAGACAGGAGCCTTCTCTAACATAAAATATTTTCATCCATATCATTCTAATTCATGGTTTAAGAAATAGTTCACCCAAAATAACAAAATCCGATAGCATTTATTTACTAGTATGTGGCTGCAAACATGAATGTATCTTTAGTCTCTGAAGCAAAAAGGAGATATTTGGAGAAATGTTTCCGTGGTTTGCTCTTCATAGTATCTTCTGTGTTATCCAGAATTAATTCAGCATTTCAACCAATCTCATCAGGGTGAATAAAAATATTCACTTGAATATTGATGAAAATAAATTCTTCAAGTCCTATTTTTTAGGTTGATATAATTGGTCACAGGCATTTCATCACAAAAATGATATGGCTATTTCTGACACTGGAAAACAGATTAATCTATGACATCTGACACAGTTGTTTCTGTTCCCAGAGTTGAAATTTGACCCTTTTTACAGCTGCCTATGCAACTTTTTTCGAAAGCGAATGGTGTGTCCTCAAGCGCTGTCATGCTGTTTGCCTCCTTTTCGACACAAATCCAAATATTGACCAGAGACAATTAAGTGGTGATAATATCCTTATCTGTTGCCGTTTTTCAGCGGTCCACAAATCACCTGTTCTTCTCAGACCCAATGGGTTTTATGTCAGAAGCTTTTATCACTGGTGAGAAAGCAGAATCATAGATGTTTTATATCAGCTTCTCATGGAATATTATTTACCTATATTCAGCTTTAAGAAGAAGGCGTAGAAACATTGTATAAATCAAAACTGTCATTTAACCCACTAGCATCACCACACAAGGCACACAATGGTTGTTTTTGGACCGGTTTCCTTCAAGACACACTTCAGATCTGTGCTTTTGTATAACAGCCCATAGGAGTTTAGCATAACCAGCAAACCTTTGAAAGCAAGGCTTAGGATTGCCTTCATGCGTGTGTTTATGTCCCCAGATGTGTGTTTGTATACTCTCGCTCTGACAAACCAGAAATCTCCGTAGGTGGAGTTATGTACTGCTCAGCATCTGCAGGACAGAAGGGAAATACATCTTGTTGTCACTATAGAGGACAAGAGGAATAAATGTTTGTGTGGAGTTCCTTAGCAAAAAAAATAGCTCTCGAGTAAATTAGATTTTTAACAACCTTCCCAATCCCAAAAGTCGGCCCCCTATGCCAGATTTACTTCCACGGGTACAGTTTAGAAGGGCATCAAATAAAACCGCAATCTCTACGCGCTGTCATAGAAAATCTTGATACCCACCGGATTTGCAGCCACATTTCAGTCGGGCTGATTTATACAGCAGTTAGGGAAGGAACGGAGGAATAGAGGGCGAGAAATCAATTGCACCCTCCGAGTGTTATTTATGGCTGCGCAAACCGAAAAGAACTGAGAGAGATCTGGTGAACTTGCCAATAGAGCAGCTCGACTCCAGAGGAGTGATCGGAGAATCCGTGCTAAAAGACAAATACCTTTTGTATGCATAAACACGTACATAATATAATGTTATAATATAAGGGATTTAAACAAACCCATATTTGTAAACTTTAAATGTACTTTACTGTGTATTAATTGTTCCGTATGGAGAGTGAAACTAAAATCAAGTTAGGTTTATTAAGGAGCGGTGTGATATTGCTTGGTCATTTATTTCTGGGCATTCCATAAACACTGACAATTCAGAAGTCTTTCAATTCCAAACAGAAGTTTATTCTTATGTGTCTTAGAGCCTGCAACTGCTCTTCTTTGCTGTTCAGCCTCCTTGCAGCATCTTAACAATGCTTTTTGAGGCCCTTTACAGTATGGAATGATAATCGGAAAAAAGTTATATTCTTTGCATGTGAAAGAATAAGTCAAGGCCACTATTCAAGATCCTGTGGTCTGAACTTTCCTCTACTTTTCATGTAGAAAAGTAAAATATAGTTTGTCTGGAAAGTCAATAATTTCAAAGCTTCTTGTAGGTCTTTTTTTTAATCATCTGTTAAAAATTTCTGATAAACAAGACACTACTTAAAATTGTAGTTAAAACTTGATTTTGTGTCAATTTGGTGTCAGTCTATTTTAAATTTAAGTTTCATTCCCCCATTAACCTTTCTTCAACTACCTGTGTGTTTTGTCTTTTTTGTGACAATAATATGTTGTGACAAATAATATGTTTATTATTTGACTGAAAATTTTAACTTTATATTAAGCTGCTCAAGTATGTAATCCTTCCTCTATTAAAGTTCATGTGACTCTGTCTTTGAGATGCCCACATCGTTCACCAGAAAATGTATTCTTATGTTTTATTCCATCATTTTAACATGCATCTAATTTTTTCTTTCTTACCTGATCCATTTAGATCCATCCAGAGGACCTCATTTCACTGGTTGCCGCTCCAGAGAGCAGGCGACCTTCAGATGCTGGTGGAGCACAGGCATCTTCAAGAATCTCACTGAGCCCAGAGCCCTCAGAGTCTTCTACCAGACGAAAAAGTATTTGTATTTGACTTAAGAAAGCCATAAATCTGCAATATCATGAGGGTGGTAAAAGATAAATGTGTCTTAAATAGTTGAGTTCTCAAAAAAGAATCGAAATAAATCTCAACTATAGAGCATTATTCTGACCTGTTTTTCCAGTTGTCATTTTCTGCAAATAAATGCAAAAAGTAACAATATTTCTTTATATTTAAAAGTTCACAGTATCTTGCCTTAACACATACCTTTAAATAGTAAATGTATGTATGCTTTACGTATGTAGTAATTTCGTGATGTTGTGGTGTTTAGCACCCTTGAATGGCAGGAGTGTCCAGACTACACACCCATGGTGCCGAATGAGTGTTATTTCAACAAAACCTTCACCCACATCTGGACCTCTTATTGCATCCAGCTACGCTCTGTTCCCCAGAACATAACCTACGATGAACATTGCTTTACAGTGGAAAACATAGGTGAGTAGGCACAACGATGTTTCTGTTCATTTATTCGGTTGTTTACCCACTATAAATGGCTCGACTGTTCTTTTAATGGCTGTGAAATTGGCTTTGGCAAAGTCACAGACGCCAATTTAGCTTGTAATTCGGCTGTTGTTGCATGGATTCGATTGTGACTCTTGTTATTTGGGTCAAGCGTTTAACGTCTAATACTTTCCAACAACCCCCCATCCAGTGCATCCTGACCCACCGATTGGACTCAACTGGACCCTGCTGAACGTGAGTCGCTCAGGGCTTCACTTCGACGTCCTCATGCGTTGGGCCGCCCCTCCTTCAGCCGATGTTCAGATGGGCTGGATGAGTCTGGTGTATCAGGTTCAGTACAGGGCCAGAAACACCTCTCACTGGGAGTCGGTACGTCTCTGTCTCCATTAAATGATAAAATGATGAGTTATGACACTTTGTCAAACACATCCTGATTAGTACTTCCACCTTGTACTTATTTAAGGCAACCGGCAATTTGCAATCAGCATTTATTGTCATCGATGACTATATAATGTATGTGTTTAGAGAATGCATGTGACAAAATAAGACTACGTGTTCTTAGGGGGATCATGGAGCTTTTTTGATTTTTCTCTCTTAGCTCCTAGTGTACTTCTTTCCTTTTTGTATTTTTAGCTATTTTACAGTTTTCCCACGACATGTTAATTGAACAGAATTTTCAATCAGCTCTCCTATTCTGTTCCTCTGGAAAAATGAGAACTGGCTAATATTCGGGTTAACTATAATAGAAGCAGGAGTTGAGCCTAATAATATAAAGTACAAATAACAAGTGGAAACTTTATGAAGAAATACTGTAATATGTTGATGCTTGATAATGTAATGATGAATGTAGGAATTGTAGTGAATGTGGTGAAAATAGTCACTTTGTGTCAAAATTGAGACAGATCAAGAAAATATATTTTATATTTTTTTATAGAAATCTGTATCATGAATAATGCAGCCTTAAAAATATATGTAAATAAAAATGATAATATGTATTTCTCTGTTCTGTCAAACACAAATAATATATTTGTATATACAAAATATATGTAAAAGAATGATAGCACTAAGATTTCTGGGCACCATTTACTGCCATGGTAGAAAAATTCTTTATCTATGTATTCAACCAAACAGGGTGGCAGAATTAAAAAATGACTTTGACTTTAAATAAAAATGATATAAAGGTACTGTTTTGTGCTAAACGCTATAGGTTACAGTAGGTGAAGGATTTCAAGTCTTTCTAAAATGGTTAGCGCTGCACTAGAGAGCAGATGTGCCCTGTAATTCAGGCCTGTTGCTTTGGGAGTTGTGCATCTGGCAGAATCCCGAGAACACATCTCGGATTACACACCGACAGACTCTTTCCACGGCCTGCCCAGGCCGAGCAGACACAGGGAAACCACACTAAACCACATGGTAAATCACTACCTTATGATGGCAGGCCTGAACAGATCAGAGGGGAACCGGTCTGCAACCCTAATGCAGACATCCCACACAACTACACTAGCTGTTTGGTGTTTTACAAGTCATAAACTTTCATGTTCATTTAACTAACAGTTACTGTTAATGCATTAGTAAATAAATTGCAAAAATGCAAGGGTTTCGGGGATTAAAAACTGAGTAGGTCCTTTTTACAGACCAGTTTATCCACAAATCCACTTTTCTGTTTGCTTTGCAGCTGGAGTTGGAGAGCGGCACGCAGCAGTCCATCTACGGATTACACACTGACAAAGAGTATGAAGTGCGGGTGCGCTGCAAGATGTTAGCCTTTGACAACTTTGGCGAGTTCAGCGACAGCATCTTTGTGCAAGTCGCACAAATACCAAGCAAAGGTGAGTCGAACTGTTGTTCACACGAAGGGAAAACGTGGGACGGAAATGTTAGAAATCGTAAGTGTAAGGTTGCAAGACCATTTTTTTGTCTTCACACAGAATCAACATTCCCTACAACATTGGTGCTGGTATTTGGTGTGGTAGGCGTGGTGATCCTTCTCATCCTTCTCATCTTCTCCCAGCAGCAGAGGTGAGACAGAAAAATCATGGCTTTTGTTTATATCCAAAGAACCACATTTAAGGTCTACATTTGCATTTTAGCCATCAGCTTACTATATTACTGGTGGAATGTACATATGTTTTATGAATTAAAATTATAATGCAAATAAAATGTGTTCTGTTTTGTTTCAAACATACACAGTGGCATACATGTGACACCCTTTGCTGTTTTTTCACAGGTTGATGGTGATCTTTCTACCGCCTATTCCTGCACCTAAAATTAAAGGCATTGATCCTGAGTTGCTGAAGGTAATGTTGAAAATATGCTTTGACTTACTATAGTTCACTCTTCTGTATGAATGACACAGACATTAGGACAGGAACCTGTTAGATGTTAAAGGCAGGGTCTATGATTTTTCAAAAATGCTTTGTCCAAAAACAATCGTACAGCCATTCAGCTATAGCAGTTTGTCTTTTCTTGATGTGAAGAAGAATATTAGCCAGAAGCAAAAGATGATGTATGTGAGGGGCGGGGCTATCAAAAAGGGATGGGACCCATAAGGTGTGGGGGTATTTTTGTTTTTGTGATAACGAATGTCTACATTGACTACCAGAAATCGTGAACCCTGCCTTTAAATATAATCCATAAAAATGTATTGTATAATAATGAGAGAGGCCTGTATGAATGAATCCATTATGCAAAATCTTACAAAAGTAATTTCACTAATATAATTCACCTGAAAAGACTTTTATTTCTGCTGTGCTGCATGAATTACAGCAGTCTGAGCTGGTTTTGAAAAGGTCATAGTTGTTGACATATTGTGGGTGTTCTATAATTTTCTATCTTCTGAAAGCAATGGAAATTGTTAATTAAACAACCTTCATATTCCATTTTTAGAGGACAGTGTTAGCTGTAAACACACAGAACAAACAGATATGCCTACCCGGAACAATCCTTTTAAGGGAATAGATCGCACAAAAAGTGTTTATACTGAACACAATGTGAAAAATATATTGTTAGTTTACGACTGAGCCATTCGGGTAACCATTCCCTTTTTTTTTTTACTGGTTTTGTGTCCCTTCTATGAGAGTCAGTGGTGACCCTTAATTACTTTTATATACTATTTTAATAAAATAATTTGTATTAATATTTAACAAATAGTGTGAAAATGTTCATTTTGGGGGATCTATTCCCTAAAAATTTATGTTTAGGTCAGTGCCCTTATATACAATATATTTATATACTATAGATCTGCATATATGTTTCATGTGTTCAAAAGTCCATGGTCACTTCAAAAAAACTATTTTTGTTCATATTTTTATTCTGATTTTGAATGTACCACCAATGTTTTTACTCGCTGAAGCACTGTTTCCAAACCCAACTTGAGACGGCAAAAGAGTAGTAAAGAATAATATCTGAAGGTAACTGGAGACTAGGAATTTAAATCTTAAATAAGGAACGATATTTGGTTGATCATTATTCACATTATTTTTTACGGCTTATATTTTTAATTTAAAATATATTTGTTAATATTCTTTGTTATATTTATATTTTATGAACAAATGAATGTGACAATTGTTCCTGTTTTCCCAAAAAATAAACAAATAAACATGAAGAGTGTTTTTTACTTTACTTTTAATATCAACTAATACAACAAATTTGAAAGCAATCAGTGCAATTCTTAATGCAAAATAATTTAATATTACAGATGAGCAGGAGTATGTTAATATTGAAATTGTCTGTGGACTATGCTAATTATGTCAGCATCAAATGCAATATAATTGAACATAGATTAACTTAATATAAGTCACAATAACATTTCTACAAGTTTTATGAGTATGCTTATATTCTATATGTGGAAAAATCTAGAGTAAGGAAAGAATGTGTGCTCCTAAACATAAGTGTGTATTACATGAATTACATATTTGTTAATCTTAACAGAATAATAAGTGATATAAAATAATAACTATATGCTACATAAATAATCATTTTGAATGTTTCATTGTATTACAGAAAGGAAAGTTAGACCAGCTAAATTCCTTGCTGAGCAGCCACGATATATACAAGCCTCACTCTTACAATGAGGACCCATGGGTGGAGTTCATCCAACTGGACCTGGATGACCCCGCTGAGAAGAACGATAGTTCCGAAACACAGCATCTGCTAGGCCTGTCCCGCTCGGGCTCTTCTCACGTCATCCATTTCAAAAGCGGCGACGACTCCGGCCGTGCCAGCTGCTATGACCCTGAGCTCCAGGACTCCGAAGACATGCTCACAGCTTCCCTGCTACCTGGGCATTCCACTCGTGGAGAGCAGCACCCTCTGGTTTCCAGGAGCATCTCATCCACCCCTAGCCTTATTGCTCATCAAACATCTGATGGGGCCGAGACATCAATTCAAACACAACCCACTACACACAGCTGGGTAAACATGGACTTCTACGCCCAAGTAAGCGATTTCACACCTGCGGGAGAGGTGCTACTCTCACCCGGACAACTAAACAGCCCACCAGAGAAAAAGACAGAGGAGGATAAGAAAATAAAAGACAACAAGAAGTTCCAGCTTCTTTCGGACGGAGCCTATACCTCAGAGAACGCCGCGAGGCAGCTCGCCGCCGACGTGCCGTCCGACCCCGGACCCGATCAGGGGTACCAAGCATTCCCATCTCAGGCTGTTGAAGGGCTGAACAGCTGGAACGCAGAGTACTTAGCCCCTGCGGATGATTCCAATATGCCGTTCCTTCTGCCCGCAGTTCCTCCAGCCTCCATACTGCCCGCGGTGTCAGACTATACAGTTGTGCAAGAGGTGGATGGCCAACACAGCCTTCTCCTAAACCCTTCCACCCCACAGACACCAGTGTGCATGCAGAGTCCAAACAAACAACTCCCTGCCATGCCAAACATGCCCATGGGGTACCTCACCCCAGACCTCCTGGGAAACCTTTCCCCGTGAAGTCATCGGTTGTTGATGATGTTCTACCTTCTCACTGCTGGAAGCCAAAGTTACATCAATGATGGAACAGAAATTCCATCGCGCTTGCTGCGGAATCCTGCTAATGTTTCTAAGGCTTTTCACTGCTGTAGGCCATAAAGACGATGAGCCGAAAGCATTCCTTCGCTGTTGGATGTTTTGAAGCGCAGTAGTGCCTGAAGCTAGCTCGCCGGGAGAGTTCAAACAAGTTTCAAATGGATGACGTTGCACACAAAAAAGACACTACGGAAATATGCTGGCTTACTTTATCAGAGAACAATTTTTCAAATGTATTTATCGTGGAACATTTATAGAGATCTGGAGATACTGTGGCATTGAGATGAAGTAGATTTAGAGCCCGTCGACAAAGAGACACGTTTAGCTGTAGACGTAAAATTGTTGTAGGGCTTCGTCCAGATGGATTTGGTGGTTTGGGAATTTTTTTGTGTAGATAAATCTGAAAACCACACCCTGGATTTGTTTCATATTTTCTGAAACAATGATTTCATCATCCCACGTTTTGATCCTGGCCCATACCTGTCAACACTCCTGTCTTGGTTGGGAGCCTCCGGTTTTTCCACATTTATCTCCTTGTTTGGTTATTCCTCTATTTTCCTGTAAAACTTCCAATGAACCACAAAGGTCCTTAGGTCTCCCAGATTTCGGCACCCATACGTTGACTGGCCTGCCTAATTAGATAACGTGAAGACACGTAATTGCAACAACGTTCTGGCAAACTACATACTTGTGTTAATGTGGATGCTCCAAGTCTTTTTCAGGTTCAAAAGCAGCGCCACATACTGGTGTGGTATGTAAACTGCATCGTTTTAAGACGGTTTCATTGATTTGTGTATGCAAATATTTCTTAGATGAAGCGGTGTTCACAAATTTTCACAAAAGGGAGATCGGCTGGGGCTGGATCTTTGTTTGGCTTTGGCCTTAAACAGATTTAGATAAAAGCTAACATATATTTAGAAAAAAATGTTTACACAGAGCTAAAAGACATTTTATTTTAAGCAACCGCAGCTGTATATGGAATATTACATTGAATGGTATCAGGATTGCTCCATTATTTTGAACAAGCGAGCAAATGCCCTGACACAAGATGACTCATTCTTTGGATGACCCATTTGTGAAATTTCCGCACAGCCTTGATGTTGTGTGGAGATCTCGCGTTCTTCAGATTTATGGAAGCCATTTTGAGTGCTTGAACAATCAGGCTCATGTAAACCTCTACAATGGCCAGAATTGTTAAATTGTAAAACATCACTGTATATGGATGTAATATTCTCAGATAACCTTTCGTGATGGCGTAACCCCACTAAACATTGACGTAGTTGTTTGCTGTTTGTTTTGCTTGTTTAGAAGCGAGCAAATAACTCTTCATTCGTGTTAATATTTTCAAGGGAAATGTTGACAACACTAAGCGCTTGTAGAATCTTTGCTGGCCGATGCAAACCGCATGACAGAACTTCTTATATGCCTTTGCACATGTAGCAGTTTTATATGAATGAAGACAGTTCACTTACAGAGTATACATACATTTACGGTGGGAGTTACATTGCCAACAAGCTGGAATAGAAGTGCCAAATTTTTGTATTTAGAAACAGACTTTAAAATCCAATGGGGCTAAAATAGTTGAATAAAATTTATTCAGTTCAGTGTAAAACGCATCAAGTAATGCACCACAGCCTTCACACATGGCAAAATGCTGCTTTAACCAGAGTTATTTTATTAAATCATACATTATAATATATAATGAATAAAAACTGGAGAGAAAAATATATATATGGGATTTTTTATTCGAAATTATAGAATGTCAGAGGTTTACCTTTACAGTTACACAGTAGATGGATAGCTCAAATGTAATTCTATGCTGTTTATAAAGTGTTTGTATAGAAAAAAGATTGTTTAGTTGTATAGATGAGCTTATTTTGAGCACTTTTGTGACTCGTACATGTTCTCTGTTTTTAGAGAAAAACAATGGAAGTATATGATGGTGAAAAGGCAGCCTTTGGATTGCAAGCTAAACTGGTCCTGGCTGTGCAGATGATGCTTGAGTCCTGGATCCTGACTTGTTTTAGGTGTCTCTTGTTGTAACATTGCCTTGCAAAACACTTTTAAAGGGACAGACTGACAGAAAATGTAAATCCTCTATTTTTCTTCCATACCTTCATGGTTGGCTTGCTTACGAGAGGATATGTTCCCATTATTTTAAAATGTGGTGGCTAGATTTTTTCTGAATATGTGATTGAAGAGTATTTTTGTAGAGTAACATATCTAAACCCAAGAAATAGTTCAACAAAAACAATAGAAGATATTCGAGAAATGTCTTGCGGTTTTGCGTATATGGCAGTCTAGGGGGGCATTATTGCTTTCATATGAGCATTCTTCAAAATATCCTCTTTCTGCAGAAAGAAAATCAAACAGAGTGGATATACTATGAGAGTTCATAAATGAAAAAAAGTGTTGACTGTAGGTAATGGATCGTCTTAAAGATGTATTTTGGAAGGCAATGTGTTTTCATAATAACAGCTCCGGAAAAGTAAAGATTAATTTAACGAATTACTTTAACGACGGGTATTTAACGTAGTGCTGTAGAATGAATTAGATTGTGTAGTTGCATTTGTTATTGTGCGAACACACAGGTACACCTAAGACAAACGGGACCAAATGCTGTCGATCAATGAGCCAGAGGAAAACACTTGATGCTAAATTTCACACTTCATGGTACAGTTTGCTTTGAAGGAGAACTTGAGCTGGAAAAACATCAAATATTTTTGATATATTTTTGAGATACTAACATATTTTTCACACGCGGTTGTTCAGATAGAGAACTAACGTAAACCACTTAGACCCCACAGCCCACATATATAACATAAAGCTAGTGGTAAAGCATAGATGGGGTAGTTATGTAACATTACAGTAATGTTTAACATGTTTTACTCGGATTGTCCTGAACCTTTTTACTATGTGTATATAATGTACATAATGCATCCTAACACTGTGCCATTCTTTTCTATGTAAAGATATTGCCTTACTGAGGAATATAAAGTATTACACACCTCTTCTGCTGCTGGCATCGCTGGGAAATCAGCATGTTCATGTTTTAATGGAAACGTCTTAAGCTGTCACAATAACGTGTTGTACGATACGCATTTAGCTTGTGCTGTATGTTTCAATGCTGCTCTTTCTATGAATGTCCTCTCTACTTTTCCACCTTATAGCATCTTTAAATTGCGCTTCTCACGGTCTTGAATGCAAAGCTATCATGGCAATGAAATGTGTGTACGACAACAAATTCAAAGGATATATTGACATTCAATCACCTGTACGGTTAGTCGTGTAATTTTCCCACCAGATGATGTTTGCCTAATATGGATGCACACAGCTGAGCATTCAAGATCGTATAAAAGAACTTTTTCAGGTTTGTTATTGAAACATTTGTGTGGTTTGCTGGTTGGTTGAATCTGTCATACCTCAAATGAACAACAATTTTAAGGTTTATTTTGTTTTCTTCGATTTAATAAAGTTGGCTTCAAACAGTTGAACTAATGTGTTCATCGTGCTAGCAGTGTTCATTTAATAGTGGTAAAATGTGTGTGCGTAAACAAGAGGAAAATTGTGTCGATGATTCATGTTTCAAGCATCAACTTGGCTGAAATTTAAGGCCAAATTAAAGAGAATGAATAGAAATAGCAATAGAAATAGAGTCTGATATGTAAGGAAACAACAACTAAACCTGCAAAATGAATTCAGAATATTTTATTAAACCAACAAGTAGGTATTTCCGATCTGGATTTTTCCACCGATACCGAGTATCAATTTATCTCAATTGTGATACTTTAAGTTTATAAAAGTGTTATGTGAGCTCTATTATAACCTTTTCTCACATAATAAATATTCTGTTATAATAAATATTTTATATTTTTGTTGCATTTGTACAATAAACATGTGATATGTATCGTAAAAATTTTTTTAAACAGTACTAAATAATTACAAAAAAAGTATATGACTATATCAACAGATATCGGTTAGTAAGATCATCAAGTTTAGTGAGTACCGATCGAGTCATGAAATCTAATTTCAAGCTCCAGCCGATCGATCAGATCATCCCTACTTACAACCCATAAAGTCATGAAAGAAATTATATTTTATTTTCTAAAACCAAGTTGCAGAGATGAAATAGATCTATACCTCACAACAAGATTTTTTTTTTTATGAGAAATAAACATTATTAACATTTTATCTGTAGATTTTGCTCCAGTGAGCATGGGGGATACAGGAACAGCTTAGTAAAATAATGATCATACGTTTTATATATTAAAATCATTTAGCCACTTACAAATAGAAAAATAATTTTTTTTCTCAGATGTTAAAACATGTGTCAAAACCAGGATATGAAACAACAGGTCACGTTCTTCGTTCTCCTCATTTCACATGCTAGTTAAAAGGAAAAGGGGAACAAACTGTAACCTACAGCACAAGGGGTCCATTAGTTTGGTGTTCTCGGATGTGTATGACGGACATGCTTAACTACATCATTCAGAGCCATGCTGTTTAGAGAGCTTGATGCATTATGAAGGCCGGGTCAACACCGCTGAAACCCTAATGTATGAGGAACAGGGGAAGAGCAGACGTCCAGCAAGGCCCGAATGAGAGCTATTTGCTAAGTGGATACAGAAGAGATAGGAACTGGATGATGGGGAAAGCAGATCAGGCAATTTGGCGAGTACTGCGTACTTAGCAACACTGCATGATGTTGATTGAATCTGTGTAGCCCACTCTCACAGCCTGCCTGTCAGGACATTGTAAGTAATTGCCCATGAGTCCCTGCAGCCCTGTATTGTATCTTCAAGGCAATTATGCCTATCAAATTGACCGTCCTCGCCATTTATTGCCTCTGCGTGCTTGTTGACCTTTATCGTGTGGGCTTGGAATAGGATTTTAAGATGTGTTTAAAGGAGTTAATGTTTACCTGGTTTCTCAAGGGTTCTAGAAGAGGATGCTCGAATCAAGATATTATTACAGTTTCAAGGTTAAATTATTGCTTATGTAAGCCGTGTGACCTAGACCGTTCTTGAAGATTTTCATACACAGTACTCTAAGGTTGAAGTTTTAGGATATGCCTGCTGACAAAAGTTAAAATGGTCCTACAAAAGATGAACCAACAGATGTTTGGGGAATTTCTGTTCTTTTATAAGTATAACCTTTTTAAATTATAAGTAAAATAATATTTACAAATTCTTTTGTGGTTATTATGGTGTTTTTATGTTTTTTCACCATGGATTAGAACATGTTTGTGTATAAATAGTTGAATTTAAAGAAGATACAACAGGTATTAAAGTGAAACCCCAAATTGAAAATGTATTATTTCATATCATCATTTAGTTATTCTCAGGTCATAACGCTGTCATAAAAGTGCTCAAAATTTATGCATTTGTGTCTCTGGGGTGGTACCCTTTTAAAAAGGTACTAATATGTACTGAAAAATGCATATGGCTTAGTTAATATCACAAAGATAAATAGTTATATTAACTTAAAAACATGAAGTAGATTTCTTTCAGTTGAAAATAAAAAATGTATTAAAAGTCTTATCAGGAAATTCCTCTAAAATTAAAAATATATGGAAAATAGAAAAGCACGTATTTAACAAATATTTATTTGTAAAACACATTATTCATGAATTATAACAGAAATTATAACAGTTTTTCAGGTTTAAATTGCATATACACAGCATTTAAACAGTGTATATCACACATTTTTGTTTGTTCCAGTTTAAAAAACAGCAAAATAGTTTGTTTTATTAATGGGTATACATTAGGTACCATTATGTACTTGTGTGATACTGAAATGTATGGAGTTTCATTCTTCTGCAGGACACAAAAGATTTTTGATTCGATATTTAGATAACAGCCATTCACTTCTATTGCATGAACACAAAAGCAATGCACCCGAATGAGTGCCCATTCCCGACATTCTTCAAAATATCTGCAATATATGCAAAATGAAAAAAGGTTTGTAGGTATGGAGTATACGGTTTGTACACTGATACACAACATTACAAACTGACGTGTGGCCAATGCATAAATACAACCTAAACCAAACCCCTAACAAAAAGAATAAAAAAAGCTTTGGGCTTTGGCAAATCTATAAGTTTCATTGGTATTTCCCTATTGGTAAAGTATTTGTCAATGTAATGTAGTCTTAGTGTTTCCAAGCAGTTTATCTCTCTGTTTTATGTGGATGCAGTTTAAAAGTTAAATGCACATGTAGGGATAAACTTTCTTCAAGCTGGATCTTAAAGGAAATGTCACAGACAGCTCATACTTTCAGATCTGGGAGAAAATATCAGGGAGGCTCAAAAAAGGGAAAGCAAAGTGGTCCAGAAAAACAGAAACTCTCACGCCATCTGTCGGTGGATTGCAGTATGAATCAAACTTGTTTATAAATAGAAAACTTGATTAAAAAACTTATTTCTGAATGTTATACAAATAAACAAATTAATAAATAAAACAAGGAACATTTCAGTTTAAGAATAACTTTATTTGATTTAAAGTTACATGTTTTTTCCTTATGTATGTCACACACTTTCCCCATACTTCTTGGACAACACACAACCAACATTTTTCATACAGTTTTCATGTTTCCCAGGTGATAAAACATTTCCCAGAAAACTTTCATTAAGTATGTAAAACGTTCCAAACAGTCCTCTCCAAGACAACCGTGACCTACTCTTTTAGCAATCGATTTTATCATCGACTTTAGTAATAACGTTATATATGTTTAACATTTTGCATTTCTTAATGTTATTTTTTTTGTAATATAGAGTATGCTTAGTAAGCAAATAACATAATTTCAAAGATTACACTTTAATAATGTATTCACGATGTTTTGGTCCTGGTATGGTCAGAATTTTTCTGCCTACTCAAAAAATCTTTTGAACATAATAGCATCTTTAAAACCCAATTGAAATACTTCATTTTATTCCATAATACTTTTGCATAGTAGGGTTTAACAAAGGAGGCAGAATGTCACATGTCCTTTACCCCCTGCTCTATGTGGACTAACATCCGACAGGCACCACTAGGACATAGTTTCTGCACCTGCCTTCATAAAGGCCACATAAAGCCTACAGAGGTAAAAAACATCACATGACTGCACCCGACACACTCTCAAGAGGAGTCAAACACCGGACCTGAGCAAACCAAATAAAAATTTTAAGAACTATTTTGAAAACCCAATCTGGAATTTTTCTCTAACAGGTCCAGTGCCGCCACATCCGAGGTGTAAATACTAGTTGGTAAGCTCAATCGAGAGCACTGACCAGCGGTTTATAAGAGGCAATGCCCCTTCTTACTTCTCCTGTCACACTCAACTCGTGGGACCTGCTGGTCAGACTCAGATCGGCTGCGACAGCTGTCATTCAGCTGGGGGGGCTGGACGTCACTGTCAGGTCTCCCTAACGTGATTTTCCTCCCCCTTAAGGCCCTGTCAGCGTCAGGAGGCCGGAAGCGCCTCGTCACACTGTCAGAGACCCGCCAGGTGCCCTTTGCCCTCAACGGAAAACAGCTGTCGTCAGTGTCAGCATCAGCCGACCGAGAGAGAATCTGCCCCCTGCTGTCAGCTGTACTGCACTTTTCACATGGAGTGCTTTGCTCAAGGCCTTTTCATGACGGGCGGCTCATTGACTTGAACCTGACCGAAATCCACCTGTGTGAGGTGAACTTGACCACCATCAACGTGATGTTGGCGGTGGTGGTGACCCTCATGACGCTGTTGTGGTTGGCTCTCAAGGTTGTCTTGGTGATGATGCCTGTGATGATGGTGGTGACCGTGATGACCATGATGGTGACGGTTGGGCTCTTCAGTGTTTGGGTCTTCATCTGCTGTTGGGCGAGTCTCCTCGGGTTTGCCATCTGGGGTTTGGGTGCACTCTTCAAGTTCAGATGTTGTCTGTAATGAGAAGAACAACGTGCAAAATTAAGCAAACTTTAGCTTATTTTTTACCTTCATTTGATCTAAGATTATGTCCAATGAGCGATGGGAGAGGTTTGGATATTAGATGACACTCAAAAAAAGTTTACCTCCGTGTCACAATCTCCACAGACCCGTTTACAATAAGTGCTTCTTATTGACTCCTCAACATATGGGTAACTCAAGATGGTGTAGGGAAGGGAAAGATGGTAAGTGAGACGGCCACACCTGTCAAAAAAAGGCATATTGATAAAGTGATAAGATGATTGCGTTGTTGGTTGAAACCGAATGATGTTTCAAACCTGTCATAAATCAAAAAGTCATCCTTCTCGGCGTTAACTGTCTGCCAGACATCAGGTTGGTTGGGGTCTTGGGCGTACAACGTGATATTCTCGGGAAGCCTTTCCTTGAGCAAGTGGTGGAGCCGCCGGGACCTTTCCTCTCGGTTGTTTACCACCATGTAAGTTATGTTTACATAGCCTTGGTTCTCCAAGTTCAGGAGCAAGCCGTTCAACCTTGAAGAACATTCAAGTGTGTGAAGGTAAACAGTATAAAACAAAACAATGTGACCTGATAAGGTTGCGAAAACAAGTTTATGTTTGAAGCCAAGGATCTTATTTTACTGTTATAATCAGTGACTCACTTTGATGCTTGCTCCAAGCAGAATAATCAGCTGGCCTGGAGGAAAGCAACCACCGTTACACGTCCCAGAGCTTCCTTCATGGGCTCTGCCTCTCCTATCTTCCACATTGGGGGAGGTTTACAGCGGGCACCGTCTCCTTCGCTCTCTGCACTGCTACCCGCTAGCAGGCAGAGAGCCAGGGTAAGGCTAAGTGCCTTCCACATGCCTCCAACTAACAAACCCACTAACCTAAACACGAAGATGAAGAGCCATGAGAATCAAAGTAGAAATCACAGTGCCTGCATTGGCAGACATTTAATTCAAACTTGTGAGATGTTTGTAAAAAAAGCATTGCAAAAAAATTATGTGGCTAAGGAAATATCACAAAAATAAATAGTTATATTTTATAAATACAGTTTAAAAGAATAGATTATTTTCAGTGTAAAATTTTAAGGGAATGGATCAAAACTTTCCGAAGGTAATCTCTCTCGGACGTACAAATAGTTTTTCTTTAACATAAGCTTATGTAAAATGAAAGGTTATGAACAATAAGTGTTTATTTATCATATATATATATGATAAATACATGGCTATTATTTTTTGCTTACACTAACATAAAAATTTATCTAACAAAATATTTGAGTATATATTATATAATCTTATATGGCATTTCTGAATTTTTATTCTTGATTTAAAGTATTTATGCACAATAAAACCATAAAAACAACATTTTTGTTTGAATTAATTTTAATTCCACTGCAATTTTTTGAATATTTCCAAAAAGTTAGTATGAACCAAAGCTCTTGCTTTTTTTATCAAAACATATTGACAAAAACTGCAATCATGTAAACCTGCAATTTCAAGGACTGAGTTTCTTGACAAATTCCATAGTCCATCATGATACTGAACAATCTAATGATTGGCTATTGACATTAATCAATAATTTAGCCCCTGCATTTATACACCCCAAAAGTTTTAAACATCAAAGTAACATGCTTTAAAAAAAAAGAGAGAGTTCATGCAAATAATAAATTCGGTCTTTCACAAAAGAATTGAAAAAAGTCTAAATCCTACTGTCACATACTTCTGAACTTACGTATTTTCTTAAGGGCGTTCAGCAGTGATCCTCTCTAAGCTGCCTTCAGACAAAAACAACTCAGTCCAGGATGGCTCCTCCTATTTATACTCCTCTTGTTTTTCCTGACTCAAAGCAGGGCAAAGTTTCCGTGTTCCTGTTTAAACAAAACTGTAATGGCTCACGTATTCACCCCAGGAGACTGATGCATTGAATATAGGAGTTAATATACTGTATATGTAACCTTCGAGGGCATGAAACTTAAAATGTTGAAATGTTTCATGTGCTTTTGCATGCATTTGCATTATATTCTGCATGCATGTTATTGTGTTGTATTATCTCTAATATCAAAGTTTTTTTTTTTTCTTTGTTTAAAAGTATCCAGATGATAAACAGTTAACGTACACTGCATATCAAACTTTTGTGTTCTTGAAAAGCGAGGGCAGGGTTGCATGTGACATTGACAAGCTGCTACAAGTAGTTGTTTATCAGAACACTGTTGCATTCATTTATAGTGATGTATTCATTTCTTAGTTTGTGATCCGTACATGTTTACGTCCAACACATACTTGCAGTGTGTAGATTGTGTGATTATGTTAATAATCTCATGATTTCGGATAATGTTTGTGCAGCAGTGCACAGCTGGGTTAGTGTCAGCACTTTTCTTGCTGAGATGAGCTTCCTGTCTCTTTTCTGGACTTTGGTAAACAACATGATCCTGCCAGAATAAGGGGAACAATGACAAACATAACGCAGGGCTTTATATTTTCACGAACATTTAAAGATCTGATATTTGAAAAACACTTGTGGGTGGATTCACAGACAAGTATAGGCCAGCTTTAAACAACTTAAACTAGGAATATTTGTTTTTACAATTTTTGGCGATGGGTGCTTACATTAAAAGGGTGCATCTTAAGACATATTCTAAGATCTTTCAGTGCAGGCAGTTGTTGGTTCTGAATGTTATTTTATTTTGCAACTAGACAAAAGTTTATTGTCGTGTGCAGTTCCTATATTTTTTTTAAACTTAAACTAGAATGTGGGCCAATTTAGTCCCAAGAGCTATAAGTACACTGACAAATATACATTCATTTTTATTTATTTGCTGCATCAGAATCAGAATCAGAACATGCTTTATTGCCAGGTATAAAGTACTCTTTTACATACACTTGACTTTAACTTAAGTATAAAAAAACTAGAATACTTCTTTTATATAAGGGAAACCAGTTCAATTTGTATTGCTGCACAACTTCTCATAATCAGGTCTCAAGATCTGTGTTGTAAGCATTAAGAGGACACATTGACCTCTTAGTGATGCATTTAGATCGGAGATATGATAAACATATACAGTATTAGATTTAAAGTGTATGGCTAGTTAAAGGTTAACTCCAAACTATTATAAAAGCATTTTCTAAGATAACATTTTTTATTATAATAATTTTTTATCATCTACTTGCCCTCTAGGCAAAACCTGTATGACTTTTGCAGTGGACAAACAAACATGTCATGAAGAACATTTCTAAGCGAATTAATACCCAGTTCCATTGAAGGTCATCTCAATTTAAAGGATCCTTGCAGGGAAGCTTTTAGATTCCTTTGTCCACTATTTTTAGGATGAAAAGTGTACTCTTCATGTCCTCCATACATTTACATTTCAGTGTGAAAATGTCACTACATTGCAGGGTTTATGTAATGTTTCTCCCAGTTGGAGGATCATCAGTTTGCCTCATGTTTAACAGACTAAACTGGCAGTAGTTTGGCATACACTGAAAGTTATATTAACCTCAAATAATTTGTATAAAAACATTAAATAGATTTTTATTCACGGGGAAAATGTAAAAAAAAAATCACTTAGAGTCTTACAATTAATTTCTCTCAAATTTACTAATTTTATGTAATGAAAAAAGTATTTAATCAACATTGTTGATTAAATATATATTTGCATTATAGCCTTGGTGAATTCTATAAGAAGTATAGAAGAATGAGAATCCATATAATCCAATTGTTCTGTGTTCATATTCAAAATCTCTTGCTACAGTATGCCTTAAAGTACCAGGTCAATATAACATTTGATATCATGCTTTTTCTAATTTCTCTAGCATGCACGTAAATATCCTGTGTAAATTTAGCTTCTCATCTGTCAGATACTGTTGCCATATATTGCCAGGCTTTATTGACCTGATCCCACCAATGTTGTGAAGTTGTTTGGGAATTGGACTCATGATTTTAATGTTGTTGGTTTAAGCCTTCCCTACTTTTTCTTCTAGAACCAGACATCAACGTTCATGGTTATGAAAACACTTTTTTCTTGGTGACAATAATAAATTTAGAGTTGGAAGCCTTAACCGCAGAGACCTTTCTATCTGATGCAATACAGGGGAAACCTCATCCGACAACAACCACAATCTCAGTTTTCAAAACACTTTCCAAATGAAATTGTTTTAAATGAAGCAGCGGAATAGTTCAGACAGGTCAGGTTAGTCAAGTTACATCTGCTCATCATATCAGTTAGAGCTAATATCTAACTGTGTGAATATGTATAAAAGAAAAAATACTCATATTGATAAATTAAGTTATATTCATATAAGGGAATAATTTCTATTACACATTCTATTAAAGTATCCATTTAATGTCCAATGTTCTGGACTTTAAAATACAATAACTTTTTAATTTGTAGAAATGGTATTGCCATGAAATGGACGTTTATACAGAAACCTTTAATATAACTAATCCACCGAGTTTTAAGTAATTATAAAAGCCCATGATAAACGTTACGACAGACATGACAGGGGCATATGGAACAGGGTGAGTATATATAGTGTCTGGGTGATGAGTTAGATAGCTGTCAGGTGAATGGATGAGTAATGGAGAACAGGTGAGGAAGCGTGGAGGAGCATGGGAAATGTAGTCTGGAGTGAAAACAGTTAGGGAAATATTGGGACTCAGACAGACTGTGAAAATAACATCGTCTATTCATTAAAATTTAAAAAAACAAAGCGTAAGAACTTCATAAACATTTTTCATAACTTTGTAAATGATTTCTTTCTACATTTATGGATATGGATTCATCAGTCTATTTCAAAAGATGAAAACAATTCTGTGGTCCCTTTGCTTGTTAAGATTTTTATTCACATTGTAATTTTGGATTGAGGATTCATATTTGAATTATTATTTAATAATTTTGGAAGATATTAAAGAAGAAATGGTGCTGTGCTCAGTTTTCAACAAAGGCATCAACACATTAGACAATGATGTGGATGTATTTGCTTGGAATAGTCACTAAAGTAAAAAATTATAAACTTACTATATTTAATCATATAAATATTAATAAATTACATGTAAAAAACATTTTTGCTATGAGTGAAAAGTTTATGTCGAAATGCTATGTGATAAATTGAAGAAAAAACATTTAAACACACCAGATATAAAATACCCTTGTAAGTTCACCAGTAAACAGAAATCCAATGTTTAACTGATTCCTTCCCGGAACAAAAAAGTAATATTTTAACATTCATTTACATTTTACCAAAAAAATTTATTCTTTGGACTACTCTCAATTTAAATGTTCATTACTATTGTTAATTATATTATGAGGCAATAAAAAATTAGACAAGACATAGCGGGATCAATGCCCGCAATTCTCCAAGCACTTTTTCTCATACTGTGAAATGAATTTAAGTGAATTTTCCATAGTTTCCTTTTTGAGTACTCACATACCATAGTAAACATACCATAAGCTGTAGTAAAATCCTTTGCTTTCATAAATAATGTCATTGAGTATTTGTTCACAGAGGAGAACATGACTTTGTTATAACAGTTTTAATAAAGAACAGTAGATACCGCTTTATTGAAAAAATATAGATTTTTTTATTCATAATTCACAAAACAATTCATAAACATCTTTCTAAAACACCATCTATTCTAACATGAATATTAACCATGGTTTACTACAATAATCATGATTTAAATTTAGATTAACAGTAAAACCACAGTTAACCACTGTCTCACTACAGTAGTAATTTAACCACATAATTTGTAGTAAAAAAATGGTAACAAAGTGGTGACCAATACACCAATGATTATCATTTATTATAATAAAACCATCAAATACTCATCATTAAATTGTTCCAGACCTGTTTGCTTTTCATTTAAAGATATTTGGAAGATCGTGAAGAACTGAGATTTGTGGGGCACGATCTCCTAACATAATAAATAACTGAAGAACTTTAAATTGTTGAACAGTTTTTTTCCTAATATAGTAGTCAATGGTGCCCCAGGAATCTTAGTTTCTAACATTTCTTGAGATATTTCCTTTGGATTCAACCAAACAAAGGAATGAATACAGGGCTAAATCAACTTGACGTTGAGTAATTCTTACATTTCATTAGTTTTGGGAGGACTATCCTTTTAAACCTTTAACAATTAATGTTTAACCAGAAACAAGTAACATATTATTGCTAAATCTATAAATGAAGAACTAAAACTGGAGAGGTTCTTGCTTTCAAAAAACTCTGGATATGCTGAACAAAGGTTTGTGCATAAAATATAAGAGTCTGTTTGTGTTAACTATGAATCTTGATCACTAATACTTTAAGTTGTTTAGTTGAGTGTTCCTCTACAGTTCTCTGCTCCGCAGAGACATGGGATCTTCTCATCTTCAATGGGAAATTTATAATCATAAGTGATCTCCTCATTCACGCTGATAGGTTGCCGGGAGTAAATGACAATCTTTTTTTGAGCTTCTACTGAGATGACCTTTGCATAACAGTTTGGCTAGAAAAGGAAAAAAACACAATGTTAAAAGAGCAGATAAATGACATTCACGTATACATTTTATACATTTATATTTTGCAGACACTATCTACAGCTGTGCATTATATATATTCATTATACAGAGATAATGAACAAACTAATTCGGTTTGAAATGTTATAACATACATTGCAACTGTGATTGATGAACCTTGCCAGGTTACCGCACTTGGTGGCATCGATGATAGTATCATGGTCGACTCGGAACAGATAACTACTTCCTATGCCCTCTTTTTCATAGCGACTTTCACGCTTGTCGGCTATGACCTAAAGCAAGCATTACAGAGATACAACAAACAAGTGCATTTATGTTAACTTTTACTTTACAACATTGCAATTAAAAGTATCTATCTGTATATGAGCATGCTTTTAAGAAGTTTTTGCATTATATAGGCATTGTTTCTATTCCAAAAATGTATACAATGTAAAAATATCACATAATGTAAGTAAGGTTTAATAGAATAAGGATAACTCACTTTCATTTAAAAAATGTCACAACTTTATAATTACAAGCAAAGCTATTTGTTGGCTATAAATCAGATGTATATCACATTTTGTCAACGCAAGCAAAGTGCATAACAGCACTTGATGCATTTTTGACAAAATGTCTAACTACTCCTGTATAGTTTCAGGCAATCAATGATAAGAAATGCGTTCCTTTCCTGAATATTATCTCTCTTCTTTAACGTAGTGTGAATCTCACCTGACGAATACTTTGGCCCACATATTCTATTATCATTTCATCTGCAGCTATTGTTTCCTCTGCGAACAGCCCCCAGTCATGGATACGACTCTTACCGAAACGCAGCTTCTTTTTTCTGAACTGTGAAGTGGAAATTATGTTACAAAACACATCTGTTTAAAAGAACTTGAGCAAATAATGTAATAAGGAAGCTTGTTTTTTTCATGCATCAGATAAAATGAAATAACAATGAATACTTGTACAGCATTTCTTTATCCAAGTTCATGTTAATTTTAGCTTTTAATAATACACGGTTAAAATCCAAAGTTGTATTTGTTACTATTAGTTAAAGCACCATGAATTAACATAAATAGTTGCATTGAAATGTAATAACATCAAAGGTGCAGACTGTACAATGTGTCATTTTTTTGGAGGATCTATTCAAGCAAATTCAATACAATGTACATAAGTCTTCAGAGGTGTTTAAAGATCTTACAAGCTATTTCCATCTACATATAGAGTGGGTTCCGTCACATGAAATGGGTGCCGTGTTTCTACACAGGCCCAAAATGGACAAACTGGTCTACAATATGTGATTCAAATATTTTTTGTTATGGGCCAACCACTGTATTGTTTTAAAAGAGAGGGGTGAACGGTAAAGTGAGCATTTCGTGAATTGCAACCACTAGACGCCGCTATATTTAACATACTGGACCTTTAACAAGGATTGATAAACTGCGAAAAACTATAATGTTCAATATTATGTCATGTTTGTCTATGCAATTATTTACGTCATTTTTTTTTATAAAAGTTCGTTTTTGATCTTTTCTCTGGGCTATCCCTGTGGCCTCACCTTGAGTTGATTGAACTTAAGAAAATCACTGTCGCAGCTGAACGAGGACAGCAGGCGGCGTTGTTCTGCCCTGAGTTCTGATCCTGATCTGGAAGAAGGTGGAATCTGAGCAGTTGTGCTCTTCTCCTGCACAGAAAAGCACACATTCTATCAAATACCTTTTAAAATGAATGACATTTATGTTTGTCTGACTAATATTTGTCTATGTAGAAACTTTTCTTTGTACTGTAGTGACACCTACAGGTTTAATATAAATATGAACACTGGTGTCCAGCATCATGTCTGTCAGTACCATTTATCTATTTTGAGTGTTAAATTTAAGAACATAAAACATTGAGAGAACTGATGCTATCTTGTAATATCTCTCCATGTATTTAGAATATTTTTTTATAAAAAAACATTATGTAACAATCTTCAATTTAAAGGTTTTCTTATTTATTTTTGTCTTTCACATTGCTGTTGGATACTCAGTCAATTCTGAGGTTTGATTCACTTGAAATTCAACAGATAATGGACATGAGTAACAACAGTACATCAACAAATGCAGATTACATTTCTCTTAAATGTTTCCATACCTGCGTGTTAACAGTAAACTCCTCTGAGGATGTTTGTGCGTCACTGATATATCGCAGTTTATCCCTCTTGCTTATAAAATAGTAACCCTCGCTCCGTGCACAACCTGTCATGTGATTTCGGACACCGTCTATCCATCGTCTTGCAAGGTTGTCGGGAATGCTGGTTGGTGAACCAAAGTCAAGAAATGATTCAGAAAACTCATAAACATTAATATGAGATTGTACATCAACCAGCTACAAACTAACACAACATCTTAATTTCATGATTGGGTTATTAAAGGATATGAGGATGTGGGATCCAGCGTGTCCTTCGCAGCCAATCACGATTATCCTCCTGGAGCAGAAGCTTCTCATACGAGGCCTTCAGATGTCTGATCTCCTCCTCATTCACACCTTTAGTCCAGACGGCATGGATGAGCAACTTCTCTCTTCTCTTTGAGCGTTGAGAGAACATGGAGGTGGACCTCGAATCTCTCCACGATCTCCACGGGTACGATGACTCTTGTGGTTTTGGTTTATCCAACACTCTTTGGTTAAAACTGTCATCCAGTCTCTGAGATACATCAAATATGTGATTCAAAGGTCTTAGAATTTGATTCGAAGATGATTTTGTAAATTCGTCTTCAACCTGTAAGGATGAATGGTCATTGGCAGTTCTTTGCAGTTGTCTAAACCGCTTCATTTCAATCTTTCGTCTCTTAATTTTAATCCTCTCTTGGCGCCTTTTTAAACGCACCGCGTCCAAAGATGCAGCAATATGATGATCGGAATTATCATCTCTATCAAACTGAGCATTTTGATGATTTGGGGTACAAGGACGGTGTCCTGGGCTGGGTGGATGCTGATTGACACACAGGTCATGAAGGTTTGGGACAGGTGGAGTTGGAGACATATCTCTCCCTGGTGTCCTGGGGATTCCACTATTAGCACATGGAGATGTGTTAGGAAAAGATAATGGGATACCTATTGTACACGAGGTCTCTTGAAGTAATCCAGAGTCATAAATATATGAAGAACCATTTATCCTGCCCGGGGTTTTTGGTGTTTCCTCATACACTGGAAATGATAAAGGGAGAGGAGGTAGATCATACAGGGGGGAGCATGGCAACTCCTGTGTGCCTGTTGGAGATGGGGGAGGGGGTAGAGGTGTTGGGGGACCTGGAGGAAGAATATGATCCTCAGGTTCCTCCATCTCGAGACATCCGCCGGGTGTGTGCGGGAGTTCCCCATCTTCAACAGCAGAAGGTGAAAGTCTACGTACAAGCTCCATTTCAGGGTCGCTGTCGGACAAAGAGCCAGTGGGTGTGATGGGTCTGAGGGTCTCAGTATCCTCTATTATATGCGGAATAACTCTTTCGTCCTCGGAATCTGTAGTGTCTTGGGTCTCCAAGTCATCTGAAAAAGAAGGTAAGAGCATTAAAAATACAATAGTGGATAAAATATATATACTATAAAATAATATTAAAACATCTCAGCTTTTTCACACCAATAAATGTTTTTAAATCAGTTATTTATATCATTCTGAGTAGTGTTTCAGAAAACATGAATTTAAGTTTCTAAACATTTATTTTACCATTTTTGTAAAACTCTTTTGAGATTTCTGTATGTACACACTTGACCCACTACTACAAATGATTAAAAGATCCGACTAAAACCATTGAACCAATTAAAGTACTAATGTGGCTAAGACTCTTGCACAGCATTGAATTTATATTATACATTACATATTATAATGTTTATAATAACTAATACATGAAAATAATATAATATACATTTTTATTAAAAAACAAATTTGTCAATCTTACCCGTTAATCCTCTATATGAAGGAGATGGTGGACCCTGCAGCTCATGCTCATGGTCAGAAAAGAATATCACTGGATCCGGTAGTTTAAGTCTGTTTGTTAAACAGTGTTTTACTGGGTCTTGTAAAGTGTATCGGAGAGGCTCGGGCAGCTTAAGACCTTGCATGTAAACTCTAACACTCAGTTCCTCCTCTGGATCCTCTGCTGCTCTTGAATCAAAATCTAAAAGATCAAAATAATACTGTAAACAGAAGATTCATCTATTCCTTATCTACAGATACATGTGATATTATGAATAACCTAAATCTGAAACACATACACTATTTTAAAAAATAATAAACAGAAATCTCAGCATAATGATTTATTTAAAAAAATAGTTTCAACAGACTACTGTAGAAAATGCAGGAAAAAATCTGGAAACACATTAATTATTGTCCAGTGCAGAGACCAGATATCAGATGTAAAGATATAAAATATATTTTATTTATTTTTTATTATGTTATGGATTTATTAATATATATTTTAAGCATATGTATAAATATAAATATATGAATAAGGCATTAAAATTAATAACTAAAATTGTATACACAGTGAACCCTGGTGGAGTTTAAGTCATTTTGAAATGAAAAATGAAAATAAAAATTCTTGAGGGATGAAAAATATTTAGAATTTATAAGAATATTCATATTCATATATTCTTCATTTGAGAGTATGAAGGTTAAGTAATCTTTTTTTTTTTATTATTTATGACAAAATGTGTCAAAATGTTTTTGTGATCTTCATTTTGTGTAAAGAATACTTTTGATTTCGGCTAAAATAACGAACCCAGCCACGTGTGCTCCACATCACTTTCCACAGAAAACGGAGCAGATGGAGTCACAGGTGGTTCGAGATCTTCCTCCCAATTCATCTCACTTTCGTGATCATCCTCTTCATCTGAAGATATCCATATCACGTCTGCCATTCTCGTGTTGTTAACTTGACTTTCGTGTGTAGAACTTCCACCATCCTGTTGATCTTCCTCCCCAGAGGAGTCTGAGAAGTCCTCACTTCTGTCATCTGAAGAGTCGAGGAAAGATCTGGAGGAACCCGAAGAGACGTTAACAGATGGAGCATTGGAGAGAGTTCTGGGAGAGACTAAGAAGTCGTATCCTTGGCTTTGAGATGCAGGGGAGTCTAAACTTGCGTCGCTGATAACATCTGAAGAATAAAAATGAATACTTAAAAATATAAATGATTAGATCTTTAATGAATTGAATTTCAAACATTGCAGAATCATATGAAACCTGTATCAGAGTTATCTTCATCCATTCGGAATAGAGCCATATCCTTTTTTTTATTTAATCCATTGTCTTTCATCCCAGCAGGCAACTGAAAAACAACATTAAATCATTAAACCTCCATCCGATCCCAGAGGAAAGATGAACATCTCAAGATCAGGGCATTGTTAAATCTCATTGTTAAATCAAACAATACCTGACAAGACATCTTTCTTTTTTGATACTCCACCTTTTTCGAACTTTCTTCCTCTTCGTCTTCTTCTTCCTCATCACTTTCTAACACCAGAGGTCTGCAATGTCTACGTTTCAAAAGGGAGTCTTCACTCTCCTTTTCGGTTATGTCTTCTCCAGTATTCTCTGTGGCTCTTACCTGCTCTGGTCCTTTAAGAATAAAAGGTTGAGCATATTTTACCAAGGTTAGATTCACATCCAATGCAAATGTAAGGTATTTTAAAACTTGAAAACCAAAAAAACACACTTCTTAGGAAAATTGAAACCGACCTTCATCATCACATTGCTGAGGACTTTGTAAACGGCGGATCCTTTTGACCTTGCTGGACCCCTGAGCCAATTGATTCTTCCTCTTAAAGTTAAAGATAAACCAATTAAAATCACACAAGAAAATAAGTTCTATTAATTAACATTAGTATTATATAAACAACGTGGTCAAAAATTTTTTATAATCTGTTGTAGAATAACATGAAGGTTAAGTTATAACACAATGCTTATTTTCGTTTGACCTGTCTTCTTAGTTAAGATAATGTTCATACCTTAAAAGACGGTAGCTTAATGGCACCATGCAGGTTCAGAATCTTTCCTGTAGCCAGAACGGAGCCTTCACGCCCTGAACTTCCAGGTTTAAGGCATTGCTCCGTCGCTTTACACATTTTGTCTTTATTTCCTCCAGTTTTAATAGTAAGAGATAAGGCAGATACCTGCAGTAACACAATAACATGGCATATGATTGTGAAACACACTCTTTTCGAAACCATAACCTTATTAATACATTTGCTGACATTTCGTAATTATGATTAAATTTGTCTGACACAATATCAATTTCTTAATATACACTGATTGAAAATATCAGCCATGTAATACAATACATTTAAAATGTATACCTAAAGTACACTTGCAATAGTTATACCTGCAAAATTAAAGTGAATAAACTACAAAATGTTCCAATTTAGCAGATTTTAAGTATGCCAAATATAAAATGGCATGGTATTTTGTAGTACAGGTATGTGTTAATACAAAATATACATATGTATTTGCAGTATACCAAGAATGTTTTATTCTAATGTCAAAATGTGTTTTGTATATTTTCTGACAATTTATTGAGGATTCCAATGCTTGTTGAATGTCAACATAAACAAACATAAGGAATGACCTAAAGCGACCCCACAGCAAGGTAAAACACGAATAAAAGCTGTGGGGGAAAATCTGGATTATTTCATTATATATGTTTTTTTGTCTGCTCCCCACAAAAGTACAAATATTTGTGTTGCTGGAAAATTTAAAATAATTTATTTTAGTTTTAGAATATTAAATCTTTACTGTTTTTTGACAACTTTGGCATGTTTAAATTAAATTGAAATAAAAAAAAATATTTTTTTTTCATTTAGATTTGTGAAAAATGTGTCAAAAGTTTAAAGAATAAAACAAAAAATAATAATTTTACTTAAAGGGATAGTTAACCCCAAAATGAATATGCTTGTCATTTTAACCCGTATGACTTATTTTCTTCTGCAAAATACAAAAGTAGATATTTTGAAGAATGTTGATACCCAAAATACAATGAAGGATGGTTCCCTCAAAAAGGAAATCTCATTAACTCTCCCTCTCCTTATTCAAAACCTACATGATTAGTGTGCAGAACACAAAAAATATACTATTAAAAATGTAGGTTAAAGAACATTGTTGGTTTCCACTGACTTGCATTGGTGCAATAGATGTCAATGGGGACCAACAATTTTCTTTAACCAACGTTTTGAAAAATATCTTTTTTTGTGTTTTGCAAAAGAATCATATAGGTTTAAGTGATGAGAGGGTGAGTAAAATAACTTTCCTTCTTGACTAGAAATAATTTATTTAGAAAAATCTAAAAATAATTTTGTAGTGTTCTTTAAAATGTTCTAACTTTTCACAAACACGCTTACACACATTAAAAAAGTCCCACCTTAGCAGCCTGTTCTTTGTCATCCCACCACTGATCAAATGCTTGAAATGCCACAATCTCAATCATCCTGCGATATATGTCTTTCTTCACAATAGCTCGCAGCTCTGAAGCGACAACCGCCAGAACTCCGTCCACCGTCGCCTTACTGAGAAATTCTTTCAAAGGCACATAACCTGGTGGGGGCACAGCAGGATTGAATCTGGGCATGTGGTGCGGCGGCCAAGGTGCTCTGTACCTCAACATTGCAGATGAACATCCAGGCGAAGGGTAAGATGGGCAATGAGCTACATAACTGAAGGGAGGAGGGCATCCGGGCAGAGGAGGGAATGGGGGAGGGAATGAAGCTTGGCCCTGTGTTATTCTTGTAGGGATAGGAAGAGACATTGGACTCTTCCAGTTTGGTGGTCTACAAACTGGCTTGACCTTTGGCGCTGGATACTCGGGTAATAACAGAGGCATTGGAGGAGGAAGTGTCAGATTTGTAGGTATGTTAGAAGGAAGGGAGGAGAAGCGTGCAGATAGGGGTGTAAGCATTGGAGGTGGGGCTTTTTGAGGAGAACATCTGTTGCTGCAGATCACTGGTATAGTAGACGGTTCATCTGAAGCATTGTCATCTTCATTTGAGGGGAGGTTGACCTAGGAATGACATTCATATTTTTGCAGAATAATATTAGGTGAAAGTTAAACCAACGAGGAAATTCTGTTATCATTTTCTCTTGACATTTCATACCTGCATGATTTTCTTCTACGGAACACAAAAGATATTATAAAGAAACTTGGAAGGCAAACAGCAGTGGCTCCCATTCACTTATATTTGACAGACAAACCAATGCAAGAAATTGGTTGCCAATACCCCAAATTTTGAAAAATATCTTATTTTGTGTTCTGTGAAAGAAAGTCAAGGTTTGGAATGTCAAGAAAGTGCAATTATAACATATTTTTCATTTTTGACCAAGCTTTTGTTTTAAATCATGATATATTTATAAATTGATATAGAGTCAACACAAAACCTTTAATTTTATTGTTTATCGTTTTGATTGTCGGAAAAAAATGACCAAAAAGCAAAAGTCATTTTGGAGTTGACTCAATATTTATGAATAGATAATTAGAATGTTAAGTGAACTACTACGTTACACTGACAACCGTTGCATCTTTTATGAGTAAACACCATCTTCACTCACAGTGTTGCTAGATGACCTCTGGGCTGAGAGAAATTCCTGTTCCTCATCTGCAGAGATAAGAAGTGGAGTAGGACTTACATCTTCAATTCCAGATTCAGGAAAACTGTCTCTTAAATAGGAGCCAATATCGTTTGCATCAGAGGACGTCTGGTCACACTCTGGAACAACATCGGTGGGATGTGAGTGAGAAGAGCTGGAGGCTTTCGCAGAGGGCTGGGGTTGAGAGATGGCGTCAGTCTCATTGTCATCAGTTATAGTTTCTGAGTCTGAACAATCTTGGCTGATGACAGGAAGAACTGGACTTCCGACACTAAGAAGCATTTGGATACGAGAGTCCAGGCTGTTTGGCTTTGTGTCTGGAGTTGGAGACTTTATGGGTTTTGACTGGTCATGTGTTGTCTCAGAAGAAAGGCACTTTTTGGGGGAATAAATGCGGGAAGATTGATCTTGCTTTGAGTGGTTTTTACAGCTATTGGTGGTTGTCTTACAAGGCACTTGTGAAGGTATTTCAAAATGTTCAAGAGTATTTGCATTTGTCTGCATATCTGGAGAACAGTCATCTCTGGTGGCAATCTGAGGCAGAGTCTCTAAAATTTGGCTGTTTTCAAAAACAGATTTGTGAATAACAGTGTGATCCTTGACAGAGCTTGTTAAATGTTCACTCAAACAGACATCAACTTTATTCTTATTATGTGTATACTGCGTGGGGGATATGAGTTGCTTTGAATTTGAATGGTCCTGAAATTTACTGAAAGGCACATGGTTGCGATTTTGGAATCCCCTATGCACAGGTCTATGTATATAGTGATGCTCGGGTCTACGATTGTAGGCGTTTTGGTATTTACTCCCAAATGGTCTGCCTCTGTGTCCTCTACGAATGTGGCCATTGAGGTGAGAGTTGTGTCCTGGAGTTCTTTGTGTATTCGAAAAGCACCCGTTTTTAAGTCCACTTTGCACCCAAAAACCTTGTATTATGCTAGGTTTGTCTGAGACGGCTTGAAGATGTGAGTTGTTTGGAATGGACTGTTGACTGGCAAAAGCATTGGAGGGTGTCTGGAAAGCTTCACTTTGGTTTCGTTCACACTGGGATGGAGTTCCAGGCCTACTGATGGTCAGAGAAGGCGTGCAAGGAGTCTCTTGGTATTGAGGGGTCTGCCAGAAACTACTGGGCGTATCCTGATGCATACTGGAGTAGGCGGTATCCATGGATAAAGGAGTAGAGCAATCCAGTGAGGGGGAACTGGTAAATATCGAGGACGATGATGACGAAAACGCATAAGACAGCTTCTTTAGTGGTTCACAATCCTGAAAGATTGATAGAGAATAGGGTCTACAATTGGACTGATATAATAAACGGTACATTTTCAAGCAAACCAAGTCCAGTCAATTTTACTTTATCGACAATTAAACAAGAAAATAAAACAAATGATACATTAAGAATGAAATTATGACAATAAACTGCGTGCTGGAGGTACTTACAGTGAAGCAGTCTGTGATGGAGGATGGTGACTGGGGTGCCCAGGCTTCATCTCCAACAGGGAGAGTAAATGGGGTGTATAAACCACTAACAAGCATTTGGAAGTATCTCTTTCGCTTTATACCTGCAACCAATAAAAGATTGATGCATTTTGGATATGACAACTCTGATTTGGAAATTTTGCAAACTGTCCAGCAATAGTAAATGAACAGCAATACTACAAAGAATATGAAGGAGGAAAGAAGTGTCCCACCTTTGGGGTCAAACTCCACATGAATGTTATTTCCCATCACAGAAGTGTTATGGAGCTTTTGTACAGCCAATTTCGCTGCCCTTGCTGATTCGAAAACAACTTTCGCTACACCTAAATGCTTCTTTTTCTGCGGATTGTACAAAACTTTTAACTCTTGAACTTCTCCGAATGGTTTACAGATGTCCGAAAGGAAACCATCTCTAATGTTGTCATTGAGCCTTGCAAACGTCAACTCCTTTGGTGAGCCAACATAAAATTCATCAACCTGAAAGAGAGATTTATATTTGTCATTGAAAAACAATGCTTAGGATATTTTCTACATACATGGATTCGACATTAAGCAAATACATTATGACTTTCAGTGTAAGGCAAAATATGAAATGAGGTGACGTGACATGTGGCCAAGTTTGGTGACCCATACTTTTTATAGAATTTGTGCTCTGCATTGACCCATCCCTGTGTACACACACCATAAGTGGGCACACACTCTGTGAACACACACCCGGAGAAGTGTGTGTGTGTGTGTGTGTGTGTGTGTGTGTGTGTGTGTGTGTATAAAAATACACAAGTAAAAAGCAACGGGTAAGATAAATATATTACAATCAAGGCTGGGCAATAATTAATCACGATTAGTTACATGCAGAATATTTGTTTTAAAATAAAAATATTAATTATTTTAAATTGGTTTTCTATTATTCTTAAATACCTATATGTTTATAAATTATCAACACTACATTTTGTAAACACAAATTTGTAAACATAAAATGTTATTCTCAATACAACCTTTCAAATAATGCTTTCCCAGTCCTAATAAAAATACTAATTTATATAAAAAAATAATGTGTTTATTTCATCATTTCGACTCTGATCTCTAAGACATACAGTAAAACTGATACATTACATGAATTTCTTATCAAATGGTCATAATAGGCAGTTAATAAACAAATTCTGTGTCCTGGTGTGACATTGCAAGAAATAAAAATATTGCATTATCTCATATTGAGAAAATGAATATATATGTATGATATAAAATCGTATATCCTATAATTTCATAACATCTATGAAATTCGTCATGCTTTTAATGTTTAACATTGGATAATCACAGAGGGCTTCTGAAACCAATAAAGCAGAAAAATATTCATTGATGACTGACCTTAAATTTTGGAACTGGCAGATCTAATTGTTTGAAATGACTCCAAAAGCGAGGAATTCTGGGATCTCGTACAGCATCCACAGGAAAACATCCAGGATGCTACCATTAAAAATGATTTGTTTTTAGAACAATGCAAACAACATCTTCACATCATTGACAACATTCACACAAACATGTTCTCCATTGAGACTTACAGATGCGCTGAAGTGTTGTCCATCATAGCGGTATAGTTTTTGAGTCTCCCCGGTCAAATTCGGATCAAGGATCAGTTTATAACAATTCCAATTTGGAGCAGCATCATCCAAGATTTGGGAGAGATGGTTTGCTTGTAATTTATCTGAAGCAGAGAATCAAAGCACACGACGGAAATGATCATCATGATGATGAAGGCAGAAGGCCCAAGACAGAAATATGACAAAATACTCACCGTTATCTTTCTGCTGGTCCTCCTTTTCGACGCTTTCGTTCATGGTTCGCAGTCATTGTACAATGTTGGTAAATTGCTGTTTATGGGACTTGAGGTTAATACGATGTTATCACACACATGCAGCATCTGTTGTTAAGGATGCTGTGGGTCTGTATCCCAGGAGGGGATTCAGCATCACTGCTACACAACAGGTGGGAGGAACCTGTCGCCACACCCGCAGTGACATCAGGAGAGAGGGTGGGATTACTTAATCCTATACTTGGCTTGTTTCTCACCCCTCAATTTAAGAAATGACCTGTATGTGATGAATGGTCATCCTGAAGTGAAATGATCTACAATTTTTAAAATTAAAATTAGATTTAAGTTATGACTTTTATCCATACTCAATGTCATTTGAATGAAGAAGAAATGTGTCATAGTCTATAGAGAAATTTGTTTACAAAATTGTTGATACAACACACTATGTGTTTGAAATAATGTGCATGTGCTGTCATGAATGATAAATTACATCAATCTGGAATAAAAGTTTGCATATGTCTGTATTTGGTGCACATCAACCTCATATTTTTATACACATACACATATGAGTATATACTCAAATAAGTTACTGCATTAACGTCAAAAAAATTTACACAAAAAAGCATTCTAAACGTTTTGAAATTGTGAAAATATACTGTTTACATTTTTGTATATTTAAACAATTTGTTAACCTTTTATTACAATTTTCTTAATTCATTTTGAAATAAATTCTAAATCAAATATTTTATTATTAATATTATTACATTATTCAAGGTTCAGTGAAGTGTTTTTTTTGTGAAGTTTTTTTATTGTTTATTTTTGTTATAGGAACTAAACTGAACAAATGTATAGTTATGATAACTTAATTTTATCATGTTAATCGGTTCCATGCGCATAAATAAAGGATCATTTGTTCTTGAAATTTCTTTTCCTGAAAGTTATGTAAAACCAACTTCATTTAAACATGTGGAACATGGTGTACTTATAAATAAAGTTGTTTTTTTGTTTTTATTTTTCAACAAATTTTTTCCACAAATAGCCACATAAATATTTTATTGAACTGCTTTTATATAATATATATAATGCAATATATATATTAAAGCCCTTGAACTGCTACATTCCTCATGATGGAGTTAAATGTAAAAGCACTATAGGCGAATGTGTTGGATTTAAGGCCAATTTTGTTTTATTAGTTGGAAGATATGGCTTTTGGGTAAATGCAGAAGTAAAACCAGTGGGAATGTAAAAACAATATATCTCCTGGGTCAAAAAAACATGGGTGGTTTCCAGCACAGTCAACACATGGCGGAAATGAGTGAATATGATCCTGAGGGATGAAGTGCACAGTGCTCTGTTTCTTTAAAGTGCATATGGAAATTAAGTATCTCTATATACTATATACTTTAAATATATCCTATTAATTTTTATTAATTGATGAATATTTACAATGATAAAATATAGCATGGTCTCTGTTATCCACATGAAATTATTGATAGGTGGTGGACTCTTGCTCCAATTTTTTTTTATCAACAATATGGGATTAAAATAGTGGATCTTGTGCATAGGTCGAGGTTGAGCCAAATACGAATCATAAATAATTATAATTAAGAAATTGATAATGTCATTGTGTTAATAAATAAAAATGTATTTCTATTGTTGAATATTACTACATAGATTTTGAAAGTTAAATGTCTTTTGGCAAACCAATTTGCACTTTTGCTAACTATTAATTGAGAGAGATCCAAGAAATTACTTTGTATGCCACAACTATAGGTTCATTATTTACTTTTAGAGACTCGTGTTAAATAATGTATTTTTAAAACTCAAAACTGAACATAAAAAGAAAGTGATTGAGCAAAACTGAGACTATAATGAACACTGTCATACAAAGTGAACGTATTGATCATTTTTATCAGAAAGGTATTAATATAGGGTTGTCAATTTCTCTTAACCTCATAAAAACGTCCATCAGACAAAAAAATGCACAAAACCATGATCTTTTTTCACTTTTGTCATTAGAGCAGCTCGTGTGATGTTTCAAGCCATGTGATGTATTTTTTCTGGAATGTCATGTGATGGATTTTAATCTGGATTGTCCAGTTTTATCTGGCAATGTTTATTTTTTACTTTCACTACATCCAGGCTCATTTCTTCTTTTTGTCAGTAAAAATGCAGTACAGTCCTATGGTTCACATGGTCATATATTTGCCAGATTTGTTTGCGAAAGGTAAGATATTCTATATTTTATCTAAAATCATTCTGTACCTATAACTGTGTTTATGTATTACACAATTATAACTAAAATATATAAGTCGAAATAGCTTAACAGATCATACTTGTATTGTACATATTATTACAGATTCAAAGAATAGTTCCTCATAAAGGAAATCAATTACGAACATTTCTTCTGCATATCCTATTTTGTGATAAGCAGAAAAAATACATGAATTGCAGTGAATTCCTTGTTGTTTTCTGTTTGCAGGTAACGGATGGTATATATATACTCTTGCTCTCTGTCGTGTATTTGGCTCCATAGAACACACTGAGTTTATCTACTCATTTCATTACAAGAAGTTTGAAGTGATTAGATTCAACAGCACTTCAGATAAGTTTGTTGGTTACAGTGAATATGGAATGAAATGGGCAGATGAACTTAATAATACAACAGAGTGGCTTCACCAACAGGCTGAAATAGATGTTGCATCCTGCAAAAGCGCTGGAGCACAATATCTCCCTTATTTAGAAAAAACAGGTGAGATATTTCTTATCATTGATGATGTTAGCCTCTATAGACACCAGAAATGATAACTCATGTTACAGTACATGTGACAGATGAGAGGATGGAACACAACATGTGGACACGATTTGTTTTTCATTCCAGTAAAACCAAAAGTCACTATCCAATCAGTGAGGAAGGCCAGCGGTACCCGGCCAGCCATGCTCATCTGCAGCGCTTATGAATTTTACCCCAAATTCATCAAAATGACCTGGATGAGAGACAATGAGGTGATAACTTCTAACATGACCTCCACTGAAGAGCTGTTTGATGGAGACTGGTATTATCAGGTCCACTCGCACCTGGAATACTTCCCCAAACCTGGAGAGAAGATCAGCTGTGTGGTGGAGCACGCCAGCTCCAATAAACCCATCATCTATCACTGGGGTAAGAATAGGGAACAAAGAAAAGGAAGATAAAACATTTTCGTTAATATGCAGATATTCAACTTAAAATAAAGCCGTGTTGCTACTCGAGGTCCATTAAATACAAACTCAATAGTTTTCTTGACAATGCAGCATTTGGTCTCAAGTAGATTGTGTATATACAAATAATAGAACAAAGTGAAGTTAATTGAAAAATGTCTTGACTTTTCTGTTAATTTTTTAAGCTCAACTTCAGATATTTGTACATTGTACATAACAAAACAAGTATCCTGTTTTGTTTCACAGGTTCTGTCAGAGTCCGACTGGAAAAAGATCATCACTGGAGCTGTAGGGTTTGTGTTGGGGATCATTCTAACAATTGGAGGACTTATTTACTCTCAAAGAAAACACACAGGTTGGCACAAACACACTATAGCTTTAAAAAAGGATGCAGCATTATTTATTTAAACGAAATCTTTTAACATCTGCATAAATGAACATGGTCAACATCACCATCAGGCCATGGAGTTTAAAAAAAACATAGTTTTAATTCCTTTTGGATTGCAGAAGTTTACTTATTCCTTTTAGGATTTTTTCTAATGGCCATGAAACATTTTCATTTAATTTAGGACATGCAGGTCAGGACAACAGATTCTCCCAACCTCTGCAGACATATGACCCTGAAGAGCAATAGATGAACATTGAGTTATACACTGTGGAAGACATTAAATCACGACCAAGACTTGAGTGATCAAGAATGCTTATATGAATGAAAAAGAGTTGTAGATATACTTGAGAATAAGAATTTTCAATAATTTTATATGCATAAACAGCACCAAGCCTATTTTTTTAAATATAACTGCAATGCAAGAACACATGGGAAATAAAATAACGTGTATAAAAGTTACATCATAACATGATTCATTCATGATATGTATTAAGAGATTCTTTTAACTTGCTAGCTAATGTCATTTACTTTTTATTTATTGACATATTTTTTAATTCGGGCCACAAAAAGCATGTATGCATTACAGTAAGTTGTCGCTTTGAAACTGTCTACACAACGGTAATCTATATATCTAGTTTTTAAAGCAAGAGGAACAGATAATTATCTTTTGTCATGCAAATAAACACGATGTTTCCTGCTTTCCAAAACGCAGAAATGAGGAAATTATCCCTTAACAAAAATTCTGGGTACTTTACTCAGAAACTATCATGTAACGTGATCTCAAAACAGGCTATTGGGGTGTCTGGTGAAATGCAAAAAAAAACCTTGAGGAAGGATTTGCTGTTTCTCATGGAACCTTGTGACTTTGACATCATTGCTGACATGAGTAAAGATGGATGAGCTTTTAACATCTACACTCATCATTGTCTGTGGAAGCCCAAAGTAAGTGTGATAATGATTATTGTAGTATTATACTCTTTGGTTGAGTGATATTAAATGTGAAGATACCTTGGGTTTAAATGTTTGCAGGTACTAAGTTGATATGAATAACAAACTTAAACAAATCAATTAAAGTGTGTTTGAAACTACTGCTTTTATAGTAAATACAACATATATGGTTTAAGGACCTGTTTTAATTTACAAAAGTCATCTATTGTATATACCGTAATCATTAAATGCTTTATGTTTCACTTATACTTTGTAATTAATTATTTGCTAACTTAATAAATATTATTTATTTATTAACGGAAAAGGCATGCATGCATATTTACACTACCGAGTGAATGATAAATGTTGAGTCAAATACATTATTAACACATTACTGTTAAACAAAACTAATCCCAGAATCTCACAAATGTTAAAACATTTAAAATAGGCTTTCATGAATATGGCTTGGTTGAAGCCTGTGGAGACAGACAGGATCAAGATGATTTCCTTATCATTTATAATGATGAACTAGCAGCATATGTGGATTACAAAGAAAAGAAAGACGTTCTCACTATACCTGATTTCATTGGCCCTGTTCAGCATTACTCAATGTATTTGAAAGCAGTAGGAGCATTATCTGCTTGCAAAGAAGCAGGTGAACGTTTGAAATAGGTGTACTCAACTTCTTTAGAACACCTTGGTAAGTCATTTTTAATAAGATTATATTTATCGATTAAGAATGACCCCTTCAACAGAATATGATAGTTCATCCTTTTCTTCCTCTTGTTATTTAACATCTGCTTTCTTTCTTCTGCGAAACACAAAATAAGATTTCAGTTGTTGGTTTTTTAAAATTCTTTAAAAGTTCTTCTTTTAACATATTCATACGATGGGTTGTTTTATCTCTCCAGCACCCACAGACCAGAATATGGGGTGAGTGCATCTTTAAACCACTTTTAAACAAACATAGCTTTACAATTTTAATTGTTTGTGTATCTTCAGAGGTAGAGATCAACGAGTCGAATAATGGTCCATTGCTGTTCTGTGGAGTTGGTCTGGGATTTGGACTGCTGTGATTGGCTAGTGGAGTTTTCTTTATAGTCAAAAGAAGTAACTAAATACTGAAAGCACCAAAACTGGACCGACATGAATAAACAGATGTTTAGTTTGCTACTGGAGTGGCTAAAAAATAGCTTATGAGTAAATAGTTTTATGAATTGTCTGTACTTCATTGTAATATACTTATATAAAAAATTCTAATTTCCATGTTCGTTGATAAATTGCATCAATTTGTAAGTATCATTTTTGTTGGCATTAAGTTCAAGTCAAGTTCAAGTCTGCTTTATTGTCAATTCTTCCACATGTACAGTACATACATACAGAGAATCGAAATTGCGTTACTCTCAGTCCCCCGGTGCATACAGATAACACTAACAGTAAATAAGATAAAAACTATACAACTATACAATAAGGGAATGTGAAGAGAAGACATAATAGAAAAAATTAAATAAAAATAAGGTTAAATAAAAAGCAGCGCAAGGCACATGGCAGATAGTGTGCAAACCAGTGAACAAACAGTGCAGATAAAAATGATTTTTAGTGCATAAAAAATAGCTTATTCCAGACTGATTAAAGTAACAAAGTGACAAGTGAAAGAGCAGTTATTTTGTTAATCTGACTGATGAGGTAGTAGAATGGTGTCAGTTCCATGGTGAATGAGGTAGTGAACAGACCACTGTTGCACAAAGTGACTGGTGCATGACATCATGACATTTTTTCTCTCTCGTTTGGCTCTCGGCGAAGGCGGTCTCCTCTTTTCCTTCTCCTTCCCTTATCTCTCCTTGCTATGCTTGCTTTATCTTGTTACTCTATTCTGAGACTCTCTATGCCCTGCTTTCGAAACAGAAAAGGAATAATGGATTTGATTAGCTGGTCTCTGAACGCAATTGACACCCTATTCTTGACGAGAAGCCTGGGTTCGGGGAAACCCTACTGACCTGCAGGAACATTCGCAGCAGGATACATGATGGACAGGTGGGAGAAGTGGGGCATCGTGTGCCTGGCGACATTGTCCCTGGAGAATATTGAAGATATTTACCTATTCGCAACTTTGGTAACAGGGATTCTGCTGATTGGATTAGTTGGGACCCTGTGGTATCGACGATTGTTAAAAGCGGTCATAGCTCAAAGCCCCAACAAGTTGACCGGCTGGATTGAGACAGTGATGGGCAGGGCTGCTAGTATTCAGACTTTGGCTATGGACCATTAACTGGAAAACATCATGGTGGTCATAGACCATAAAATGGAAAACAACCGGGTGGCTATGGACCGCAAAATGGAAAACATGGACCGCAAATGGAAAACATCTTGGAGAAACTAGCAACTATGCTACAGAATTTGGCTGACCTGACGACCAGTGCTGGACAATAGATACCTGCGGAAACTAGCTGATATCGTCCTAAATTTGAAAAAGAATCTTTTGTTTCGGCTTCAACCCTTTCGTACGGCCTTGGCCAAGGTCTGTGCTGAATATAAACAACCTCCACGAGAACAAGATAACGAGAAGCTCTGATTTCCTCTCCCCATTCCAAGGACATCTGTTGTGGACTGGATTCTCAGGCCTCACAGACTCACTGACACACACATGCATAAACACACACATACGTACACAGCTACAGATAGACAATCACTACCTTTACCTGTATCCAACGCCTTCGCATGCTTTTCACCGCTTGTGTGGACAGGCGGTTCTGGATCCAGCGCTGTTCATAGCTGCAGGGGCAGATGGCCGTTGCCCACATTGGACACCTCAACATTTCCTGTCCCCCTCCCCATTGCAATGTCATGTCCAGTTTATGTGCTTAATGCTAGGGCTTTTTTGTCTTCCGGGTCTCACACTGCCCTACTGAAGGACGGTCTGAAAGGGGTTCTTTTTTTGAGCCAACTTACCTTGTGTATCATGTTGTTCCTTTTCTCTTTACTACCTCTCCGATCTGTCTTCCCTTGAATGTGATATGTCGGAGGGGTTCCATTTCACGGCATGTAACAGTGTCTGTGACAAATAAAAGATTGATTGATTGATTGATTGATTGATTTGATTGACATCGTATGTAAGGGAGGGGGGGTTGAAAGGACCTGGGGATGTGGGACATGTTGGGGGGGGGATTCACAGTTCAGTGGTGCCTGGGGCAGAAGAGAGACGAGGGGGCAAGATCGGGAGCGAGTTCAGATTCCTGACAGCCTGATGGATGAAGCTGTCCTTCAGTCTGCTGGTCCTGTCCTGGAGACTTTGCAGTCTCCTCCCTGATGGCAGCAGACGGAAGAAGCTGTGCGATGGGTGAGTGGGATCACCTGCGATGCAGAGGGCTTTTCGAGTGAGACAGGTTCCATAAATGTCCTGGAGGGAGGGGAGAGATACACCAATGATCTTCTCAGCTGCTCTCACTATGCGATGCAGAGTCTTCCGGCAGGACTCGTTGCAGGTGCCATACCACACAGTGATGCAGCTGGTCAGAATGCTCTTGATGGTGCCACTGTAGAAGGTGTACATGATGGGGGGTGGGGCTCTGGCTCTCCTCAGTTTGCGGAGCAAGTAGAGACGCTGCTGTGATTTCTTGGCCAGTGCTGCTGTGTTGTCGGTCCAGGAGAGATCCTCTGTGATGTGCCCACACAGGAACACACAGGCTCACTCTCCCCACAGTCGCACCGTTGATGGTCAGAGGAACATGCTGAGTGTGCGCTCTCCTGAAGTCAACCACAATCTCCTTCGTCTTCTCCACGTTCAGAGAGAGATTGTTATCACCGCACCACCTGGCCAGGCGGCTCACCTCGCTCCCGTAGTTTGTCTCATCTCTGTTGCTAATGAGACCCACCACAGTCGTGTCATCCTCAAACTTAATGAAGAGGTTGGAGTTGTGTGACGGTGTGCAGTTGTGGGTCAGCAGAGTGAAGAGGAGTGGGCTCAGCACACATCCATGGGGGGCCCCAGTGTTCAATATGATGGTGCTGGATGTGTTGCTGCCGACACGTACTTCCTGAAGTCTTCCAGTCAGAAAGTCCAACAAGCAGTTGCACAGCGAAGTGTTGAGCCCCAGTTCGACCAGTTTGTGAATGAGCTGTTAAGGGATGATTGTGTTGAATGCTGAACTGAAGTCAATGAACAGCATTCTGACATATGAGTCTTTTTTCTCTAGATATGTGAGTGCTGAGTGGAGGGTCGTTGAGATGGCATCATCGGTCGACCGGCCGTCAAAGCACTTCTTGAGGATGGGAGTAAGTGCTACAGGATGGTAGTCATTGAGGCAGGATGGTGATGGCTTCTTCGGGACTGGAATGATGGTGGTAGCTTTGAAGCATGTGGGAACAACAGCCTGACTAAGTGAGATATTGAAAATGTCTGTGAAGACATCAGTGAGTTCTGCTGCACAGTCTCTGTACACGCCCAAGAATGTTGTCAGGACCTGGAGCTTTGCTAGCATTGATCCTGCTGAAGGATCTCCTCACGCTGTCTGGGGTCAGCATCATCACCTGGTCACTAGGAGGAGGTGGAGTCTTCTGTGCAGTGGAGCTGTTTTGTGGCTCAAAGCGAGCGAAGAAGGTATTCAGCTCGTTCAGCAGAGAGATGTTGCTGTCACAGTCCATAATAGTCTATATCCCCTGCCACAGGTTCCGAGTGTCTCTGCTGTCACTGAATTGATGGGCTATCCTCCTGGAGTACTGACTTTTAGCCTCCCTGATGCCGCGGCAAAGGTTGGCCCTGGCTGTTCTCAGGCCCCCCTCGTCTCCAGCTCTGAAGGCAGCGTTCCGCGTATCCAGGAGTCTGTAGACTTCCCCTATTATTCACAGCTTCTGGTTGGCCCCGACAGTAATGGTTTTAGTGACTGTTACATCCTCTATACACTTGGTGATGTAGGCGGTGACAGTCTCCGAGTACTCCTGGAGGTCAGTGGAGTTATTGTAAGTGGCAGCCTGCTTAAACATTTTCCGTGATTACAAACACACAACAGTCTCTTACAGTCCTCTGAGTTGAACGTAGTAATCAGATGTAGTCCAGTTTATTGTCCAAAGAGCGTACGTTAGCCAGTACTATGGTGGGGATAGATGACTTTTGTGGGTTAGCCGTTAGCCTAGCCAGGATACCTCCGCGCTTACCCCTCTTCTGCTTCCTCTCACGCTGCTTGCGGCGCCTCCGCTGTGCGCAAGATGCAGTAGTGGGGGTCGGTGATGAGGACCTGCAGCTGTTCTGCGTGTGCAGAGTTTAATTCTAAAAATGTGTCTCTGCCAATATCCAGCAGAAACTCACGACTTTATGGTCGCTCAAAGACAGATAGACACGATGACGACTTACAAAACACTGCGACTCACAAGACAAAAAAACACGAAAACACCGTTCTTTCGGGAGAGAGAGAAGCCACTGCGTGTGGTGAGTTGAGATGTCTACTCTTTGAATTTATGTTTTCTGATGGAATTGGTTGACATCTCTCATTGGTGCTTGTCAAGTCATTTTTCAATATTTAAACACAAAATTTGATATGAAGGTGTAAGCATAAATGACTGCAATTACCTTAATAGACCTTAACTACCTTAAATATAAAATTACCTTAATAAAAATAAATACATGTTTTTCCATAACAAAACTTAATAATGTTTAATAAATGGATGACTTTGATTGAATATAATAAAGAACAGCCAATAAGTGTGCAGAATAAATAGGTAATCCTTTAAAATCTTTAATAAAACATCTCATGGTGAGACCGTAAGAAGCTGCTTGAGATCAGAAGTTTGAGTTCATTATCCAGAGTTTATTTATATTGTAGAAAAATATGAACGCACAGGTAAGTTAATGTCCCAAAACTTTTGACTAGTAGTGTATGTATGTAACAACATTATCATATTGTGAATAGTCTTATTTGTTTAGACACCTGCAAATCAAAGTGCAAAGATTGCAATAAATAGAAATAACACAGATAATTCATATTTAGTGGTAACAATTACTCTAAGCAGTCTGGTGAGACAATATATTCTGATTTAAATGATCTTTTTACAGATACAAAGAGCTTACAACTACATCAAATTATACTTTCTACAGACAGCAGACAATATATATTGTTTTACCAAATATAAGATGCAATCAACATTTATTATGTAGATGTTCTTGAATGATTTCTTCACCACTTTCCTAGAAAGGAGGGCGAGAATAAGGCTTGCATGGATTTTGTTGTCACAGATTTTCATTTGTTTAGCCCTCTGAAGCTAAAAAAGACAATACAACTGGGTTACTTATAATAAAGTTCTATTAAACATTGAAATTAGTAGATTTGAAATAACAGTAATTACTGTACTGTAAGTTTTATGAATTTATAAACATTGTTCTTACTAAAGGCAGGGGTGTAATCATTTTGAGATGATGCCTCTGAGATCCGTCCTGAGAAAGAGGTAAATAGTTATACAATACAGTAAAACATTAATCCATACCAGATGTCTGAGATTTATGTTCTTCTTCGATTGTGTTTTTCAAAAGATGATGAAATTCTGACATCCATTTTGTTATGTTTTTAACTTCTATTTTTTTTACCCTTGTTTTTCTTACTACTGCTAAATTTTTATGTTGGACAGTACTGTATTATTTTGAATTAATTGCTTTAGATGTTGATGGAGTAATTCTCAAGGTTGTTAAGAAGGTCACAAGATCCATTTGTGAAGCATTAATTTTTACCGTCTGTACTGGTATTACACCTGAGGAATCTTTAGCTAGCTGCCAGAAGCTGTTTAGTCTTTTTGTGACCATGTTTGCTCTGTTGCTAGATTCAATTTGGTTGACTGTTCATTCAGAAATTCATAATTCACACTCCAAGTCTTAAGAGCTAACATTACCTGTAATACTTCCATCTTTATGGGCAGCAAAAGAGTTCTTTGACACATTACTACATACTACTAAAGATTCTCTATTTGTTTATATCAAACCTTCCCTAAAGATCATGGGGTCACGTCACAGTCGCCAACTGTTTGCAGATTGTTTGGCAGATATTTGTTACCTAAATGATTCAAAACTCAATATCATAGTGAATTATTAAGTGACAAAATTCACAAATAAATATGTGATGTGAGAGTAATGTAGTTTAAAAGTCAGTTCATCATAAGGAATATCAATCATTCCGGTAAAGCCTTGTTCACACTACATGACTTAAAACATCTGTAGATCGCTGTGCTGTTCAGACTGAAAGACTTGTCAGTCTTTATGTCATTGTGCTGTTCACACAACGCCACTTAACGTTAATAAATTGAATTTAACGATCTGTTAATAGCCAATCACTCCACGACCTGACAATAACTCTACACTGTTCCCAAAAGTGAAATCGGATGCTGGAAATAATTTAGCAATGAAAATTGTTTGCGTAATTATTTGTTCCAAAAATCCAAAAAAGGAAAAAAAAGAAAATGGGTAAAATAGTGGATCAGTAAATTTGGGCAGCATGGTTTTGTGTGCTTCAGAGAGAGTTGGAGGTGAGTTTGATTTGTTGTGGAGTAGTTCACACAGAAAGAATCTGTCAACGAGATCAATCGGGCTAAAATTGGTCTTAAAATTCTGTAGTGTGAACTAGCATTAAGAAAGCAAAAGCATTATTGAGTGGAGGGATATAAATACAGAATATGTAAACATTGATATCTTACCAGCTGTATTTTTATTCTTCCATATGATAACTACAATTATGATCATAGCAGTAACACAGATTAACCCCAACACAGAGGATACAACAGCCACTGTGGATGATCCCTGATTTTTATTCCCCAGTTCTGACGTTGTAGGGACAAGAAAAAATAGTGAGATTAATGAGCAAAGATATGTAACATGAGAACATAATTCTCAAAAAAAAATTGGTTGAATGTTTTAATATATTGTGAAGAGACTTTCAGACAATTTATTGATATGTTTGTCAAAATTGTCTTTTTATTTTGTCCTTTTATTTTGAACAACAAGACATAAAGAATTCAAACGTCTAACATTCTGTTGCATGTCATGAGTCTTGGCAAATTCTGCTTCAGACACTGTCATGGAAGCTAAAATAGTTTGAAATAAACAAATTAGATAACTCTTACCAATTTTAAAATCAAGTTTGTTGTCCAGACTGAGGTGAGTCACTGAGCAGCTATAGACGTTGTTGTGTTTGAGTTCCTCTGTAGCAATCTCCAGACCTTTCCTCATCTGATAAGTTCCATCTCCATTGGGAAGCAGCTCCCCTCCTGTCATCTGATTGTCATCTATAGGTTTTCCATTCCTGAGCATGGTCAGGTTGATGTGACGTGGATAAAAGCCAGTGGCCACACAGGTAATCTTTTCTCCTGCAGAGTCTGCTAGTGTCTTCCTGAAGAGTCTTACTCTGGGTTTTACTAAAATAAAAATAAACAGAACTAACAGTGACACCCATTAATTGAACTTTAAGTGACCGTTTAAATTATCTTCTACTTCCTTCAAATTATCTCCTATTGTGTTTTGCAGAAAAACAGGTCATACAGGTTTGAGAAAGAAAAGAGGGAGAGTCAATGATGACCCAAGTTTTGGGTAAATTAACATTGCAGTGGCATGATTCTATAAGGCTTCAGAACTAAATACAGCACATGAGAGTGATGCATGTTCAAATACAGTTCCCTAGTAGGGAACTGCTGACATTATTTGTGGCCAAGTTACAGCAGTGCTGATATTAATTGACTGATTATCTCACCTTTTTTTAGCACATTATTCTTCTCCACTTGCAGGTATCTCTGTAGAAATTTAAGACAAATGGAACGAATAACATTTTCTGCTGTCAACTTCAAAGAAGTCATTTGAAAACCTGTTGCCCATTCAGTTGTAATCTCCCAACTGTTCTCTGCCATATTAAAAATCCATTCCTCGTGAATAAGCCTATTGATTGAATCTTTTAATTGAAGCTTTCCGGGCTTGTCATTGTGCAGCAATTCACATCCACCAACCGACTGAAACACATGAAAACCTTTAATAAGAGAAATATATGAAGAGTTTATTTCCAAAACTAGCTGAATTTACTTTTATGGTATCACGTTTTCAGTTATCAGCCTTTTTTTTGGTTAATATGTTTTAATCAAAACATACACACGCATGCACACATACAAAATTATATTTTCTTTTAGGTTAATTTTAGAAACACGAAAAATTATCCAGCACATGCAGAATGTAAAGGTCAATTTAAAGCAGTCCATTACCATTTGTGTAATTAAAGCGATTTCCAAAATAAGCCTTTTGTTCTTTCATTTTCCATAATATGCCATTAAAAATGGAACTCAAATCCATCTGCTCATCCTTGTAGTGCTCAGCAATGTTGCTACTGCGATAAGCAATTTTCCAAGTGACCGAGTCAATATACATCAATTGTACATCATCCAGCAGCACTACAGCACTGTATTCAGGGAATGGTGTCTGTCCAGTTATATATGTTGCAAGGATCATCAGTGAGTGAGAGCCTGTGGGTACACAGCAAAAAAAATAGAACAAACTTAGTGTTTCAATTACATTTGGATGTAAAACAACATGGCTTAAACATACATATTAACAATTTAAAGATAAATGTGACCTGACCTGTGAACACCAGTCTAAAGTTGCAAAATCAAATTTTGAGGAAACAAGCATTAAAGTTTGATTTTTCCTATTTATTTTCACTATGATTTTTTAATTTAAAATCTTCATTAATGTAAATACCAATTTTACAGGCTTGAATTGTCAGGCTGGTAACATTGTCCAAAAGGACTACACTTTTTGGAGACCACCGGGTTGTAAAATATAGCAAGAGAGAAGGAGAAATTACAGACCAGAAGCAGTGAAAAAGCAACATCAGAACAGAACAGCAGCAGCAGTGAGAGAAAAGTGACATATTTCACTTTCTTAATATATAAATATTCAAAATTCAATAATAAAAAAGTATATTATTATGGTTGGCCATTTTCTTACTGAAAATGAAATTTCACCCCTGAAAGCATTTATAACGCATCAAACAGTGTGATACTTCCTCTTTAACACAAAGCACAGGTCTGAAAAAGGTTGTCATGATTATAAATATCAAGCATGTCTAAGACCAATGGCGTGGAAAAGAGGAACAACAGGTTGCTACTTTCATTTTCGTTTTTTGTGTTTAAAGACATATCAATGAAAGAAAAACACACTATAAAATTACAGTTCAGAATAGCAGGTTCAGACAAGTCTGTCCTTATGAAAATCAACCATGGTTATTTTGTGATTAAAGTATAATGATCTTGATGATGTAGGGTTGGCAATACCACAGATTTACTACAGTACCCCTATATTTGTGTGGTTATTTTGTGTTAACTATTTGCAAAAGTAACACTGTATGTTTTAATATATAAATATTCAAAATTCAATAATAAAAAAGTATATTATTATGGTTGGCCATTTTCTTACTGAAAATGAAATTTCACCCCTGAAAGCATTTATAACGCATCAAACAGTGTGATACTTCCTCTTTAACACAAAGCACAGGTCTGAAAAAGGTTGTCATGATTATAAATATCAAGCATGTCTAAGACCAATGGCGTGGAAAAGAGGAACAACAGGTTGCTACTTTCATTTTCGGTTTTTTGTGTTTAAAGACATATCAATGAAAGAAAAACACACTATAAAATTACAGTTCAGAATAGCAGGTTCAGACAAGTCTGTCCTTATGAAAATCAACCATGGTTATTTTGTGATTAAAGTATAATGATCTTGATGATGTAGGGTTGGCAATACCACAGATTTACTACAGTACCCCTATATTTGTGTGGTTATTTTGTGTTAACTATTTGCAAAAGTAACACTGTATGTTTTTTTTTGACTCGGGTACAATCATGGCTCACTTATAATAAACATAATCAAATCGTTAAATGGCTCAATGACTTACCTGCTTTTACTGTAGTCAAATAAGAAAGGATAATCCCAAGAAAGAACATTTCCTCTATTCTCCTTCAATCGTATTACTTTCAGCCTTTTACAACTGTCTCTCATTTAATAAATGGAGGCTTTCGATGGAGAACTTGAAGTTGAAGGTGTTTTTCTAGTATGCAGTTGATGAAGGTGTGGCCTCGGCTTGAGTCATTTTCCAGTCACCTGTGATTAGTTAAGATCATGCCAAAAGATTTATTACAATTATAATTTTCAAGTATTGAGACTTGAGACACATGGTTAAATGTGAGTTTTGATTGGTATTTAATTAAAGACATGTAAAGTTTTAATATAATGTATAGTGTATATAACATTAAGGGTAGCTAACATTAAGCTGCAGTAAGAGTTAAAAACCATAATTGTTTTGGCTGGTATGTTCATACAAATATTAAATGGGTTAAATAGTTATATTTGTTTATTTGGAAAGTTCAACGAAAATTTACATTTGAAGTTTTGTCCAGTGTTAAGCTGCTATTCTAATTTACTAAATCGTTTTATCTAATTCGGTTTCCAATAAAATCACAAAATCACATTTGATCAAACAGTTTATATTCAAAATAAGGGGAATGTCCAACGTTACAAAATTACACACAAGCATAAACAACAAAAACAAAACATTTAAATATATAATACATCAAGATCTTTTGTTTAATTATTCCTGATTAATAATAAACAATTCTAAAAAAAATTATAATATTATAAAAAATATATAAAAAATATAGTTTTATCTACTGAAAACCATCTACTATTTGGTAAAACTGACAAAAACTTTGCCTCATGTATTTAAAAAGCAAAAACGCTGACATGCACAAGCACAAAACTATTAAGAGAAAACACATCCTGTTAATTTCCAATGTTTCGAAGTATTTGGTATTTGGTATAAGTATTTGGCAGCTCATGTTCTCTTTCCTAGGCTCTGGCCTAGGTTTTCGTATAGATTTGACTTGACTTTCCAACTAAGTACACTCATTTAGTTTAAAGTATATTACTTTTTATAACAACTCATTGGAACACTCATTAACTGTTTTATTTTATATTGTAAATTTTTCATTCACAAACAAAACCTTGCAAATAGCCCCCCATATTTCCCTCTATTAAAAATTATTGCTTCTGAAATCTCTTTAACTTGTAAAGGATAAAAAAATAAGATTTACAGATATTATACAGAGGTATTTAAGAAAACCCGTGTTTTTAAATGCTCTACTTATTTGTGTTTGTGGGAATCTCATGTGTATGAAGATTCTTAGTTTGTATTGAATATGACATATGTAAACTTAATTTTTGTAGAAACTTGGGTTACCACATTTGGTTAGCAGTCTTTGACTAGCAGGCTTTGTAAAAACAAACCACATAATAGGGTGAAAGATGTAAGAGCCACCTATAATTCCCCATAGAATTCTAATAGAATTCCATAGACTGCCATTGTAAAAATCTTCCCAGATGCAATATCTTTACACTACAATGTCATAGAGAAAAGGGGGTAGGCTTAATTTACTCAGGCAGCCAATCAGTCTCTCAGGATCTTTATAAAGTTATGAAACCATGCCCATACAGCAACTTAGCCAGGTTTCCCATAGACTCCCATTATAAAAGTCCTACATATATATTTGCAGCACAGTGTCACTGAGACAAGGGTTGGTCTCGTTTTACTTAGGCAACCATCTATCTCTCAGGATCATCACAAAGTTATGAAGCCATGCCCATAGCAACCAAAAAGATTAGCTTAGTGACCATATACTGAGACCTATACTCTACCCTGTAAGAAAGTCCTTTTGAGAGTAAAGTGAATTTCTGAAAGGGTCACATGATGATTCACATGATTATTCCACACTAGAAGAACCTCAAATGCCGGCTTGATGCAGAAGGTTGTTGTGTTGACCACAATGTTTCCTGTTTGGATGTCATTGTTGAAGACATTGTGATAAGGCATTGTCTCACGGAATGCCTGATACATAATGAATCTTAGTAATTCCTTGTACAGTTCAGGAGCACAAATCAAACATTGGAGTTTCGCAAAGAGCTCAGGGACCTCAATTTCCATGTGATTTATGAGGTCAAAATATTCATACAATTTAATGATGTAGGGGCTTTTGGCAGGGCGTTTCACCCATATGATAATTTTCATATCTTACATCAAATTAATCTAGAGAAATAGAATTAGAAATAGTTATTCGGCTATGATAAACAATTTCAACTTTGTTTATATGACAGTATTTCAATTTGAACCATGTCGAGCTAGCTCTATGAATGCTCTATAATGTGTATTGTGTATTATGTTTATTAACTAACTGTCACGATTGTAGTGAGGAAGAACCCAAATGCATGCACGTGAAGCAGGATCAGGGTAAATGAACAGGACTTTAATAAACCAAAACAAAAACCCACGATGGGGAAAACAGTAACACAAAACTCTGACAAACAGAAAAACAAATGACTTCCCACGATGGGCACAAAACAAGTTAATATTACTAATAAACTAAAACACTGACAAGACAAGAACACAATCCAAGGACCACGAGTAACAAGTCTAACATGAGGAAACAAGTGCAATGCAACGACACAGGACAGCAAACACAAGGGCTTTATATAGGGAAAACTTAACAAGGGATAACGACAAGGGTCAGGTGTGGGGAATGAAGCAATCCCGGGAAGATAGACAGGATAACAAGGGGGCGGGGTCAAGAGACGAGACAAGAGAGCACATGGCATGTCATAACAAACAATACCATGTGAACTCACACAAAACACAGGTCTGCCAGGATTCTGCAAAAATCAGGCATCTGTGTGGCATGACACTAACCATCATGGAAACACCTTCTTACATAACCGGACATTTTATCATCAAGTCATTAACATGAATCTCATTAGGAGTAAATTCGTTGTTGAATCAGAATTATGGGTTGCCTCTTTGACACCTTGGTAACAACCTCGTCCCAAAAGGATGTATATGATGCTGTCAATTTTTTAATTGTCAGACTCATCATCGGACAGATTAAGAGACAACATCATTCTTTCATATCTTTAACACTTGTTCTAAAACACAGAAGAACGAAGAGTAGTCATCACAAATTCTTTATGTTATATTGTAATTAATTTCCAGATGTATTTTAACTCAAATTGTGTTACACGCTCAGCATTAGTCTTGCAACAGAGATATTCACAGCCTCCCATACTCTCTTGCAGAGGTCACAAAAAGCATTTTGGTAAAATCTTTGTACGACCATACAAGTTAAATAACTGTCCATACATAATATTTTTATTAAGGTAATAGCTGCCTTTCTTTATCTAGAGGGTGCCTGTTTCTTATTACCATCACAAATGTAATAACAAGTGAAAATAGAGTAAGCTATTTTTTAACAAGAAATAATATTTTCTGCACCAAAAAATTACAGCCTGTTTGTGGGAAAAGCCTTATATATTTTTAAACTCGAAATGTGTGTTTGCATGTGTGCGTGTGTGTGTGTGCTTGCGATTTATCATTTTTGTCAATCAATATAAAACAGTTTATTTTAACAAAAACAAATACATTTTAGTTTTCTAGAGAAACTTGTTTTTGTGGAAAATAACTGCAAATACATTTTTTGATATTCAAAAAAAGATGTATACCAAAATAGATGCTAACAAGTGTAACAAGTGCAATGCCACATTATTACAAATACTTTTTAAGAGGATTTATAATAAGAGGATTTTAACAAGAACCAAATGCCATAGAGTTTTCCCATTTTTTTTATTTATACATTGGCCATTTGCGGTTGTTTTTAAAAAGTAATTTTTATAGGTAAATAACAATTTCACACCATTAGACCAAACACTATTTTTAAACAATTGATGTTGCTCCACACAAACACTAGATTGCAGTCTTGTAGCAAAGTTGTCTCTTGGGTCCGGAGTTATAGACTATGATATATAATGTATGCCTCAAAAAAATTGTCTATTGGTTGAATTTAATTTAAGGACAGGATTTTAATTCAATAAATTTGTGTCCGTAAATGAACAGTATCGTGCAAAAGTCCAAGGCATGACAGCATTTTTACTCCAATTATTGTTTTAATTTAAAGTCAGTTTTTTATATCATTGATAGCAGTGTGTCATTTGAAACTGTGAGTTTTCATTAATTTTCCCATTATTTGATTTTTGTATGCAAATATCCGATGTGTAAATGTGCCGATTTCACAGGCCGCCAAGTTGAATCCGAGAGCCATGACCAATTCCCAGAGGTGTGTTTTTAAAGGACATTCACCAGGTTTGTTAACACAGCTCGGGGAAGTCGACACACCTCAACATCTGTAATGGTTCATCGCAGCAACAGCTAGAGTTTTTGTTGGTGGTTACTCCCAGGTTTCTTCTCACCAGGAGCATGAAGGAATGAACACAGAGGCTACTTGAAATCGACCGTATATCCAGTGCTCCAGAGATCTGGTTTCATCATCAATTTCATCAATTTTTACATGATTAAAAAGAGCCTCTTTAAGACACTTTAAGACGTATACCTACAGTACTGTGAAAAGTCTCTTTACAGTACTGAATAGTAAAATTCATTCTCAAAAAAAACCTTATGCTGTCATTTTTAATTAGTGAATCATCTTTTGCCAATCTTTAGCTCTTAAATATTTGTCAAGATTATGTTAAGATTTTGTTTGTGGAATGGGGTCTTTGCATATGGGAGACTTTGAAGTCAATTATTACATAATATATATTTTGACATATTATTACATATATACATTACATATTGGTTAATATTTGAATCAGGAATTGAACCAGGTGAATCTCAATAGCTTCCCTAGAAACTAAAATGTCACAGAACCACAGTAAAGCCTATTGGTTAGCTGGAGAAGAGTGGAAAAAACTTCTGCTTGTGCAATACAAGCAGAAACTTGTTTGTGAGACATGAGACAATATTACGTTACATGTCCTGACTGTGTTGATTTACTTTGAAATGAATGGACTTTTAAGAACAACACTCATCATTACCTTCATCCATTGCATTGAACCCCAAAGTAAGTGAAATTCATATTTACATCTCTCAAAGAAATGTCTTCTTGAGTGGTCTAAGGAAAATCTTTGAACATCTCTTGTAGATCATGAATATGGACTGGTTGAAACATGCGGCGACACATTAAATCTAGACCAATTCCTCGTCATGTTTGATGATTTATTGATGGCACATGTGGACTATGATCGGAAGAAAGATGTGCTCACCATACCAGATTTTGTGACACCCGTTCAGTATCCCTCACTCTATTGGGATGCACTAAGAGCTTTATCTATATGCAGAGAAGCAGGTGAAGTATTGAAAGAGGTGTATGCCAATTCATCAGAGATACTTGGTAAGTCACTGAACAACACTTTTCCAGTATCTGTTATGTCTTAACATCAACAGTATATTTTAACAATTTAAAATGTTTAATTCCAGAACCCCCCTGGAGCTCAATCTATTCTAAACGTTATCCAGAATTGAATGTTAAAAACACTCTGATCTGTCACGTGACTGGATTCTTCCCTCCGCCCGTCACAATCTCATGGACCAAGAACAATATGAATGTGACAAATAGCTCAAGTTTCAGCCAATATTACCCAAATAAAGATGGAAGCATGAATATATTTTCCAGACTGAGTTTTATTCCAGTGGAAGGAGACGTCTACAGCTGCTCAGTTGAACACAAATCTCTCCAGCACCCACAGACCAGAATATGGGGTGAGAGTGGGTTTAAACCCCATAAAATTGACTTGAAAATACACATTGTGTATTTTACAAATCGAGTTTGTGTGTGTTTTCAACAGAGGTAGAGATTGAAGAGTCTGATGGCCTTGGCCGAGTGGTGTTCTGTGGAGTTGGACTGAGTTTAGGGCTGCTGGGATTGGCAGCCGGAGTTTTCTTTATTGTCAAAGGAAGCAACTGCACCTAAACAATGGAAGCACTACATCTCCACACGGTGTCTCAGTTTGTGGTTTCTATGTCTTTTTTTTCGCCCATTGTTATGTTGATTTAACAGAATCATACTTAACAAACACAACAGAAAGTGTTGCAGGATGATGTACAGAACTTTCAACATTTGTTAACTCTGGTGCCTGTATTAACCCATCAATGTATGCTTTAAATGAAGAATTTATGTGAACAATTATTTGAAAATTTATATTGTATATCATTCTGTTAGTCGTCTGTTCCATACTTGACAATAATACTCTTGACACTGTTGTAACCCAATAACTGTTGTTTCATGGCACTGGGTTGGAAATATCCCTAGAAATTAAAATGAGGGAAAAAAAGGGAAAAAAGTATTCATTTTTTTTTCAAAAGAAATTAGAGCCATAATATATATTATAAAAACACACTAATACATTAACTGTATTACATTAATATAATAATTATATACATTATATTGATAATATTCTGTTTTATTATATTTGACACTGTCTGTAATACCAAGCTAAAGTTATTTTGTGTGATTTATTTTTCACATAAAACAATTCGACACAATGTAAGGAACATTCTGTGAGATAGATAACTTTAATAATAAAATGGATATATTTAATGCTGACTGAGACAGAAATAGAAATGATAGAAAATCATAGAAATCTGAGATAGAAATCATAGATGAAATGAAACTTCAATGCCCTTTTGTCAGAATAAGATTTTCCAACGATCTGTAAGGCATTAAAAGCTGTTGATCATTGATACAATTAAAGCCATCATGGCTGTAGGGGTAGTTTGGGGCAAAAACAGAAAGATTTCGCTTGCAATGTCATAAGCGGGGAACTCAGATAAATGAAAATCCAAAGAGTGGTCAATATAAAAAATCTACAAAACCAACAATGGTTTTACTTCCTTGTTTAATTCTTGTCCAAATCTCTATGCAATTGAGTTCTCATGTGACGTCTATCTGGATCTTTTGTGGGTAAGCTTGATTTTCCAGTTTGATGTGACACTAAGCTGGCATCACACCTGTGTGATTATGTAGCTCATATCCACACCATGTCATTTCTTCTGTATGTCAGTACAACAACACTCTTAAAAAATGCACCAGAATCTTGCGATTGGCATAGCTGTGTTTTTGCCTGCTTTGTTTGTAACAGGTAAGATACTGTCGGTACTATATATGCAGCACTACGTAAACAGAATAAGTGATTTGTAAAATGTAACTTAGAGAGCTGAAAATCTCAAGCTAATACAGCTATGATGTGTCTGACTGATGTGTTTGTAGTTCATGGACATTACGGATTTGTTGTTCTTCTCTGCCGTCAACTTGGTTCAAATGAAAATGTTGAGTTTATCTTTTCGATTTACTACAACAAGGCTGAACTGTTAAGATTCAACAGCACTGAGAATAAGGTTTTTGGTTATACTGAATACGCAATAAAATGGGCAGATGATCTCAATAAAAAACCCGCGTGGCTGCGTAAGGAGGGACTCACCAATGTTGCCAACTGCAAACGCTACGGGGCACAATTTCTCCCTTTATTAGATAAATCAGGTAACTTCTGACTTTCTTTGACATTAGCCACTGACACTTTAGATTACTATAACACACTAAAATCCCCTCTTAATGCCCACAGTAAAGCCAGAAGTCACTATCCAATCAGTGAGGAAGGCCAGCGGTACCCAACCAGCCATGCTCATCTGCAGCGCTTATGAATTTTATCCCAAATTCATCAAAATCACCTGGATGAGAGACAATGAGGTGATAACTTCTGACCTCACCTCCACTGAAGAGCTGTCTGATGGAGACTGGTATTTTCAGATCCACTCGCACCTGGAATACTTCCCCAAACCTGGAGAGAAGATCAGCTGTGTGGTGGAGCACGCCAGCTCCAATAAACCCATCATCTATCACTGGGGTATGTTATTGTCCTTTGGGTTTAAGGTTGACATCAAACATATATGTGGTTTTCATTATAAGATATATGTACTGTACAAACCCTACAGATAAAGTGATGTTCCTGCACAATATATTATGCATAGTTTTATTAAATAAATATAAAAAAATCTCAATATATTAATAACACTAGGCTCAGAGAATTCACATGTTCCTACATTATTTACAAGTTGCATGTGTTTATTGGTATACACTACTATTGTATACTACTTATCTCGATAGGTTTAGGAATTTTAAATCTTTCCGTCCATCCAAAAATGATGTAGAACAAAAAAGGAGATATTTTGAGAAATGCCTATGTGGTTCCAAAGAACGGACTTTAATCAGGGACGATGTTTTTCGTAACCAACATTCTTCAACATATCAGAAAAGTTCGTTTAAAAATCTATTTTGTCTTTTGTTTGAACGAACCTTTCAAGATTTAATATCAAGAGATGTGTTTCTTTTTTTGCTTCGTCAATAATAAAGCAGGTGCAAATAATAATAATAATAATTTCAACCCTGCATGACTTTTGTTCTTCAGCAAACACAAAAGAGAATATTTATAGGAAAGTTGCTTACTTAACAGCAGTGGCTTCCATTCACTTCTATCGTATGAACATAAAACCATATGCTTGGGTGCCAGTTGTCAGCATTCTTCCAAATATCTTCTTTGTTGTTTTGCAGAAGAAAAGTCAAAAAATTAGGTTTGTTTTAAAATAATCTTCCGTAATGCTACAGTAGGCATCTTCCAATGTTGGCTCCAGGATCATTATGCATAATCTTGTTTAATTTGAACAGATACCTCTCTAACAAAGTCTGATAGAAATGAGATGATAATTGGAGCTGCTGGGTTTCTGTTGGGGACTATTATGGCAGTTGGGGGACTGATCTACTACGCAAGAAATCGCACAGGTTGGTGCTTTTAAAGAACCAAATTTATATATTATGTTAAACATTACAATTCATGCAATCTTAATGACTCCATGTTGGTGATTTTCCTTTGTCAGTACATTTTATTTCAGCTGCAGACGAGGACCCCAGATATACCCAGCCTCTACAGACACTGGGAACACAAGGACATTAAGTTATAGACTGCATTTATTTATGAAATCTATGTCTTATTATTTGCTTCCAAATAATGACAGCCTGTAGTTAGGGCACACAACTGTTTTACTAAGACGCCAAAACAGGCATACGCCTTACAATAGCTAAACATAAAATTAGAAGCATGAGGAATTCATATTTGTTATTTTCATACATGACGAAATGCTTTTTATCTTGCTTCCCAAAACAACAAAGCAGAAATGAGGAAGTTCTAGAAAAATACAAAAGAGCAGATGCATTGAGAGATAACACTCCTTCCTTCAGAATGTCTTCATTAAATTCTGTGCGCCTGTTTAATTCTGAAATAAATAATAATTCTAAAAAACATGAAAACTTTATGTGTTTATAGAACCGGCGTCCAGTATTTGGTATGAGTAAATATTGGCCTATACATTATAAACACTACTTAATTTAAAAGCATGTCTTGTTACATCTTATTTTTTTATTATAAGGTAAATATGTCTTTTCTATTAATTATGTGCACACTAAAGCAGGTGTTTCTCTCCGGGCGCTGTAGTGTGAGCGGGCCACTGGGTGTGTGTTCATGATTTACAGTGTGTGTGTTCACTTTTCACTGGATGGGTTAAATGGAAATGACATATTTTGGGTATTGGTCACCATATCTGACACATGAGGTCACCATCAATTTCCTTCAACCAAGGGTTTGTGCCTTTAATACATTGAATCACACAGCAGAGGGCGTCAAAGGACGTCAGATGTCACCCTACTTTAAACATTGATGGATCTTACCTACTTGTTTATTTACATTATGTAAATCCATTGCTCTTAAAACAGTGAAAGGATGTTTTATTTTTCAGTCACAAAAAGCAAAATATTGACAATGTTTTAGTACAGGCCTATTATAATGTAATATATGTTATGTGTCATAAACAGTGCAAGAAACTAAGTATAAATAAACAAATATTTGGGAGTTGAATGATCATTCCTAAGATTAGGCTAAGTGTTACATAAATGTCTCAAGGCCAAGTCTCCCTTATAAATATATCTTAATCTTTGATGCATTTAAATATTCAAAAAACATTTGAAATGGTCATGAGGTCACAATAACCCATGCATCATTCTGCATCAAACCTATTTATTGAAAATCTCTAAAACAACAAAACATACGAAACAAAAAAAAATCAAGCAGGATAAATGCAATCCAGCCACGCTCTGATAACTATGATAACTATGTCATATGTTTATCAAACGCGTTTCTCCTCTCATTCTGTCCATCAAAAGTTTTCTCCAGCAGCTCTGGGACGGGTGGCTTTGGCCTTTGATTGTAATACTGAGAGCATAATTTATGTAAGATGTTTGAATGGCTTTTCGAATACGGCTAGATTAAAGAGAGTTCCATGTATTGCATCAAAAAAGCATCCACAGATTTTATTTCAAATATTTTAACCCCCCAATGACTTGGGATGAAGTTGTCTCTGCATAGCTGTCATGTAATTTGCACTTATATTTCAGACATTAAGGCATTTTATTATACTGTGGTGAATTCCCACAGTGTCTTTTTCACACACACTCACAAACTCTTTTCATATCATATAGTTTAGCAAGGCCACAGTGCCAATGGTACAAATTATATGTACACAAATCTGTTTTTTATGATAAGACTTAACACAAAACAGTTGCCAAAGTCATTTTTGTCACTGTGTATTTGTAAACTAAAACAATTGGGGGCTTGAGCATCCACACCTTTTATATGACAGATCCTGTTACGGTGAAGCGTCCTGCAGGATGTGGTGTAAAAATGCTAACCCTCTCCCTCTGCATGAGGTGGGAGTATGTGCATCCTAGCGTTGCATTAGCAGACACTGAGACGCCAAGGATGGAGGGTCACAGGACTTTGAAGTAGTGTCTGCATTACTCTATAAATCTTTTGTATGTGCTTCTTCATGTATGTCGTTCACATCATACTTGTTAAGGTGATTCTCAATTCTTAAAGTTATAGTTCACCCTCCCAAACTAATGACTCTTTCTTCTCGGGTGCATTTTGTGACTACTCAATGGAAGTCATGGACATTCTTCAAAATATCTTAGTCGTAAAGTCATGCATGCATGATGGAATTTATATGTTGTGTGAATTGTTACTTTAGGGTCTAAGAATCTTATATTTGAAAGGAATCAGATATCAGCTTAGCCCCAGACTGAAATTAATGTTTGAGCTTTCTAGAGCTTAAAATATATCTGTGTCTTTGTTTTGTCATGACATGCTCAGCAAAGTCTTAGTTTTCTTTGAAACATGATTTTATTATTTGTTGCCCCCAAAACCCCATTCAACAAATCCTTCAATTTTGGCACTGCATAATTTGACACATGCGAGTTCCCATATGACTTTTTCCTTCTTTGCGCTTTGAAGGATTTAAATGACAATGCATAAACAAAGACATGCACAGTGAATGCAGCAGGTGGAGGGCTAATCTAATATATTTCTTCATCCTTAGGTTAAGCCCTTTTGAATCAGCTCATTTGTAGACAGTTCATTCAACTGCTCTACCTCCAAGAGCGAAGTGTCCAACTGCGGAGGCCGAATGAAAGAGACACTATGAAGAGAGAGGAGGGGGCGTTGGCTTGGCCGAGAGAGATGTTGAGAAAGTTGGAACGATGTGCCGATCAGACACAGAGAGGGTAAGTAAAAGACTGAATGTCTGAAGAAGAGAGAGAGAAAGAATTGCACAGCACGTTTGCATGTGCCCGATGGTATGCGTATGACAGAGAGGGGGCGGAGCTTAAAGCGGTACGCCATGATGATATTGTTTTTGTGACAGAGATCAGTGGCTGCCTGAATATGCTTTATTTGCAGTGGGCCTTCTCTCCCAGGCTAATAAAATACGAGACTCCCGCTGCCTGCAGTGACATGCTGTGCACAGCGGGACGCTGGGCTTTTTTGTGTTCCCGTGCCCAAATTATGGAACCCTCCCTGGATCCCGTCAATAGAGCCGTGCATTGTGACTGATGGGAGAGCAACTTCAAGGCCATCTGAAAAATCCCAAAAAGAGAGAACAAGAGAAAAAGAGCGAGAGAGAGAAAACTTGACCTGCTTTTTTACAAAATACGGGCTGCTCCGGCAATCTGACACAGAGGGTTGTTTTTAGGGTCGTCTGAGAAGCTACGCCTTTGTGAAGACTGAAGCATTCAATCGGGCGACAAACCCATTTCACTTTCTAGAACCACGTGGGAGGGAGCGCTTTGCTATCATCACTGTTGTTGATTTGCCTTGATCTGATCGGTGACATACCCTCCGGGCAAAGTCTGAGACATTAGACGCACTGTTGCTATGTCAGCGTGTATTCCTGCTGAAACCCAAAAAGGGATTTTCCAACTTGAGGAGACGTTTTCACAAGAAGAGCGCTGAAGATGGCCTACGGGGAGATGCTTGTATGGGATTATGAAGCTCATTTGCAAGACATCTGATTGAGATTATTATTCACGATTTTACAAACAAACTGTAAAATGGAAGAACAGATCAGAGTGTCACATGCATTGAACTCCTGGGGGGAAACTTTTATTACTTAGTGGTTGCTCTGGAAAAGATCATGAACTTTAACAGAGCTCTCAGTTGGGTTTCAGTACCAAGCAGGTCTCAGATGTTTCCCATAAAATGTGACCCTGCCTGAGCCATCCAGGCCAGAGTCTCATAGTCTAAATACGAGATAACAAGCATCAAATGGTTGTAGATATCAACCATACATTTGGCCATGATCCCAATCTTTGACATGGCATCCAAGCTGAACTCATGGGAATTCACTACCAATGAATTAGTAGGGGTTGTAGGAAAAAAGCAATACTGACGCTACGCCCCTAAACCTTGTCACTGGTGCAGATTGTGTTTACAAGAATGAATGAGATTGTATTGTGGTTTTATGTATTGTGGTTTTAAGTTAAATATAAATATAAAGGCAATTATTCAAATAAATACGTATGGACACAAACCTTTAAAATTGACATTTAAATGCAAATTTTGATACCATGAGGAACCATAATGGAGACATGTCTGGGTATTTTTCTCAGAAGAAACTGTTATGATGTTTGAGACTTAACTGAAACTTTACATTTGAAATTTAGAATTTACATTTCCACTATTCAATTTTATGAATCAGCATAAACAAATTTCACATTTAAACGTAAACATTGAGATTGTAATGGCGTTCTATTATGCTTAAGTACAGTTTTTGTTGTGTTTGTATATGCTCAACAATAGTTCTTCATATTTTGATTTTCATTAATCATCTTTTCACCTGTATTTTACACCAGTGTCTCAATTCTTAGAAATCCGACTGTTGAGTTCCTTTTTCTTTAAGGTCCCTCATTCTAAAACAATCCCAAAGGTCACGTTGTCCCAGGCTGTTGTGATTAGACACCCGCATAGAACGTTGGTGGGAAATGTTCGGCCAATTACAATTATAATGTAAATTTGGGGCTTCATGATGTCACTAACCCAGGAAGCTACTTGTTGTAGTCCCTATCAGTTGTTTATTGTACTCTATAAAAGTGATCTCTTTAAAGGTAAACAGTTACATTTTCCGTGAAATTTCATCATTGTGTTTTAAGTCAAAAAAGTGATATACGATGAAGCCCATTGCATTAAAGGTATAGAAAACCCCCAAAATTGTATGTTCATTATTTACTCACCTAAAAATTGTTGTTTGAAATCTGCATACATTACTTTTTTATGGTGAACAGGAAGAAAATTGGAAGCTTACTTGTAATAGTTATTGGGCCCCAGTGACAACCATTGTAGAAAAAGTAAAAATGGAGGTTAAAACAACCCCAGAAAGCTTCAATGTCCTACTTCTTTAAAGTAATTAATTTCGTGTTTAACAGAACAAAAAATGAAGTTATTTATCCTACTATGGTAGTACAAGAACGGGTTGGTTATTCACATTCTTTCAAATATCTTTCTCTGTGTTTATCAGAACAAAGAATCCGAATATCTAATGCAAATTCTGAATATCGAATTTTTGGGTGAACCTTCCCTTTAAGGTGCGGTTTTTGGCAAACAAAATAAATAGGACCCACATAAATGTGAACAGGAAATTATATCAGTTCTTCACTCCATACCGTTTAAAGTTGGTATTCTTTGTTCAAATGAAAAGCTTAATCTTCTACACATTGTGTTTGAGTTCTCTTGCATTCACCTCTACATGAATGGAAACAAACGTTCTAGAACAGAAAATCGGCCACACCTCAATATCCTCCGCCATGACATGTACACCTTATTATAAAGCCTGTGATCTTATTATGCCAACAGGTAAAGTCTGTTTTTCATTTCAGAACATCCATCACTGTGGATCCCTCACCCCAAAGATACAACATCACAGTGCACGGAACACATCAAGTTAAGGAAAAAACAAGTAAATACGCCTGTCCTCCACTACAACCCAAAAAAGTGAAACTTTTTTCTCTTCGGCTTGGAGTTGGAACTTCAAATCATTTTTGTGGCTGTTCAAACGGTTAGGAACACATAGCGTTTGCTGGATTCCTGTGTGCTCATTCAAAAGCCGCATCCCTCAGAAGTGCCACCTAGCAGCGTGCTAGCGCGGGAACCTCGTGCGGCGCTAGGATTCAGATATGCTAATTGATCAGCGGGATAGCTCTGAGCATCGCTGCAACCTGCTTTAAATAGACAGCTGCTTTGCTCTGTATTCCCCGTATACCTCCTTTCCTTCTTCTCTCAGTTTCTCCGTTTTCCTCCTCTCTTCTGAGTCCTTCTCCTCCTGACTTTCACCTGTCCATTCCTCGTCTTCTTTACCTGGAAAAACTTCAAGGTTCTCCTAAAATGTTTGACTTTAAACCAATCTGAGATCTCTAGATCCTCGTGATTTTTGGCTAAGCCGTAAATGAACAGAAAAGGTGATGAATTGACTTGCGGACAAAGCAAAAAGAGACAGAACAGAAGAAAAAGGACAATAAAAATGTTTTTCTGTGACTAAGAAAGGGCCTCCGCGGTCTCTTTATGGCCGCTACGGCCGCATTAGCGCTAAGTCCCGCGCGGTTCTTTATTCCTCTTGCACGGGGCACATGCTGAGCAGGAACCTGAGCTGATTGGGTTTCATTCACCCATCTCCGAGTCGGCCGTAAATTCGGTCCCGGAGGGGCCCCTCGACACCTCATCTCCAGCTGGCTGAGAGCGATTGTTGAGGAGCTGAAGAGTCACATTGAGGTCATTCACTATGGTACTACTAAGCTTACACCCCTCGTTCCTTGGGAGTCGCTTTCTTCCTCTTCTGTTTCCTTGTTCCTCTCCTGTAGGTTGCTAGGGCCTGGTATTTGCTCTCCTCGACCGGGCTGTAATGACAGCAGCGGTGCCCTGCTGGCTCTCGGCAAGCGATCTTCTTTGTACTGGTCGTGGTTAATGGGAGCGAGAGGGCACATGAGGGGTGATGGTCTACAAACACACCAATTATTACTCACATACTCGTCCATACTCACAGCCTTATGTTGGCTATGAGGGTTAAGGAAGAACAAACTCAATATACTGATACTATTGGTCTAACTTAAGAGCTACATATGTTAACAATGGTTTTACAGGATGATTATCAAAGGTTTACCAACAAAAAGTGGGAAACTAGTTGGTAGTATTATAGAGGACCTCTATACGTCTGGCTCCATCGCCATGAAGTCAATTGGTTTTTTTTTTTAAGTGCGTTAAGTAATATATGTGGATCACAGACCCTTAAAATATTTTTCGTTTTATTCTTTGCCATAAAGCACATTGGTTGTGATCACTTGGTGATATTTAAAACTAGTACAGAGTGCATAAGTTGGCGGATGTCATCATGAATCTCACGAATAATTAAACATGGACACAAATCTCCAAAAATGTGGAGAGACGTTAATTCACAGACTATTTACCAGCGAACATGTTTAAATAGAGTTCAAAGTGATGTTGTGAAGTTATGGGAGGCTTGCTGGTGGTGATGTTTAACTCGTGTGAATGTGTAGTAGTCTGTTTATATGTAAGCTATTTATGCCTGGAAATTGTTTTCAGACTGAAAAATAGCAAATATTGTTTTAATATGTAAAGATTATATGTTAAGACAATTATATGCCTATCTATGTTTACCACACAGATTTTATTTTGTGCCATATTTCAAAAGTCTGTGGGAAAAATCGTTCTAGGTAACCAGTCTATTTGTCGGTATAAGTCAGATTTCAAAGAAGGTTAAATGCAGATGTTTTTCGGAGAAATACACAAGGAGACTAAAAATGTCTAAACCAGAATTGAAAGTGTGAATAATTTTGATGCAATTATTCCATTCCGAAATTATTCCACCTTTAATCCTTTAATGTATAACGACAAGTTGATGCTGTTTTTATTGACAAGCTTTTAACCCCTAATGTTTTTGGTAGAACATTCCCCAAAAAGCAAATTTAGTGTATTGTGTTGATGGGAGGTAAGTGTTTATGGTCCTCAGAGGGCCATATGACACATCAGCTTAACAGATGCCCATTGAAAACGCACAATCAACACAGGGATCATATCACACCTCCTTAGAATGCTGCAGCTCGTGACAACTCTAATAAAACTACAAAGACATGAAAGAGCCAACCAAAGCCCACAGTGTCAAGCTGGCCAAACCTTCCTTCCTGATCCGTCTCTACTGAGAAAGATAGAGAGAGAGGAAGTGTATTTGTATCTTCTTTCAGACCGACTGAATAGTTTTCCACTGAAAGCTCAGCAGACTGTCATTTTATTGGTTGCTGGGGTTTTCTTTGACACTGTACAATTCAAAGCTCACCGAGACTATGATCTTATTTAAACATGTTACTGCCAGTAAAAAATCTCTTTATTAGACCATTTATATAATATATGTCGTCATGAATGCATTAATATAATTGTATTTGATATCAAACTATCACACCAAGTTGCATTTAATTGAAAGATAAAGCCACAAAGACATATCCTCAAAATCCTTTGCTTAGATTTCAAATAATAAAACAATACCGTCCAAAATAAAGCACAACTTTTGAGCATTTCTGATGGTCCTAGTTGAACGTGTTTATATTTAATGTGGTTACTCTGTGGTTACTCTGCTGGGACACGTGTAGGATCTTGTGGCTTACTGAAGATATCATACATATACCCAAATACTGCCTCAGGATGAATTGGGTAAATGTAATGTGAAATATGTAACAGTTTAATTGTCCGTTAAAGGGATTGTCCACCCAAGAAAGAAAATTCTGTCTCTCCAGTTGGTTGACTCAAATCTGTTTACATTTCTTTGTTTTGTTGAACATAGTCAGAATATTTTGAGGAATTTCTGTGAATGCGATTTCTGTTGAAGTTGAAGTTGTCTCAGACCTGAAGTTCTTTCAAATCTTTTCTTTAACAGACCAAAAATATACCAAGTATTTTTTTACTAGTGGTGCCCCTTCAATTCCATTTGCTAACATTCTTCCAAATATCTATTGATACCAAACAAGGAAATTCAAACAGGTTTTTAACAACTTGAATATGAGTAATTCATGCCGGAATTTGAATTTCCGGCTGAACTAACGCTTTAAATTGTTGATATTCTTTTTAACACAGCAGACAAGTTTCGGCCTCATGTTAGTAATCCACAAGCATCATTTCCATCTGCTTTGTGAAATGAACAGAATAAAATAGATGCTTGCTGGACTTAGTGACTTTCCTCTAGTGAATCTTTAACAAGCTTACAGATATTAAAAAAAGAGTGCAGTTCCTCTTCACTAGGGCCAAGTCTTTTTGTGTGGATGGCCAAGAGCCACAGAAGCTGTGCTTTGTTCCATGAGAAAATATTGTGTGTGTCTCTGTGTGTGTCTAATCAGAAAAGATTTTGCATGGTTTACAAACGGTGCAAAATATGCAACTTTCTTGCCTTTGAAAAGAAGAACCTCATATCTTTAACAAACAGAAATGTATCATTTTTATTATCTATAGATGTGAGCCATTGTGGACATTTAGCAAAAGACCTCTACAGTTAGAAATACAAAATAGCAGTTCAACTTGAAATCAGATTCCAAAAAATATATTATCATAATAAAATTCAAAATAATATATCATAATAAAAAGAAACCAAAAACAATAACTCTTAAGTGGTTGTAAAATTATAAATATTTTCTTATTTCTGTGCATTTATGCAGCAGGGCTGTTTAGAAAAATATGTTGATATTGTTTAGTTTCCAAGAGAAAAGCAATTTGCTGTTTCAAGAGAAACATGAACAGACACATTATTTGGACTTGTTCTTTTCGAAGGGTAATTGCATTTTAATAAAAAAACGCATAGGACTCCAAACACCATAACCAAAAAAATGACTCAATTTGTGCGTGAAACAATTGACACTCTAAAAATAGTGAATTGGTTCAATTTTGTGTACATGTAAGTAAAAAATTAAGTAAAACTGATCAACTTAAATATTTCTATCAGAATTAACCAAAATATATTTGTTTTCATTTATGTAGATATCTGTTAATCAAATACTTAACCATACATTTTAGAGAAATTAACTGTTTGACTTTAAATCAATTATAGTAATATTTTAAATTAATGTTAAAATAATAAGAAATCATTTTATGTTTTTTAAAGATTTTTAAAAGTTAATATAACTTTTTATATTTGTGATATTTACTTAGCCATTTACTAAGTGTTTTCCCATGTGTGCGTGTGCGTGCATGCCTGTGTGTGTGTGTGTGTGTGTGTGTGTGTGTGTGTGTGTGTGTGTGTGTGTGTGTGTGTGTGTGTGTGTGTGTGTGTGTGTGTGTGTGTGTGTGTGTGTGTGTGTGTGTGTGTGTGTGTGTGTGTGTGTGTGTGTGTGTTGCATGGGTTTGTGATCTTACATTAAGTCAGCACTTAGGGGATCAGAGAGAAAAGACGAACGAGATGAAAAGAACTAAAGGTGATAATGGAAAGTGCTTGACCATTTAAAAAAGCATCACTGCTTCAAACAGTCAGTTGTGTTGAAAGAACTTAGAAATTGACCCACCTGATTTAACCTCTAATAAAGTATTTAATGTAAGTGATTACACAACCATTGCACAACTTATTGTTTGCAGAGATGTACAGGAACCCTGATGCTACTGTATGCAGAAACATAACAATCTTTTTGTTAGTAGTTAGAAAAAATTCAGACAGAAGACAAAATCAAGACTAAAAATATTAGCGCTTCGAGTCGAACTCAATGGTCCATGGTTAAAAAAACCACAGATGTGTTAACTTTTTTAGGACTCTTGAGGAAAAAATAGTGGCCAATAAAAGTGACCTTGGGATCACATTTGTCAAACATACTTGCAACATGTCTAAAAAGATTGAAATTTTAGTAAGGATTATTTGTTTGTACTTTGTTATTTAATGCAGTTACATGGATTCATTTTAACGTATTAATTGAAGTGATACTTCACCATTAAATAAAGTTCCGTCATCATATACTCAGAATTTCGACCGATCAGCAGTGGCACCGTTGACTTCTATTGTATTGACACAAACCCAGTGCAAGTGAAATGTTGTTGTTACCAACTTTCTTCAAATTATATTCTTTTTTGTTCTGTCGAAGAAAGTAATGCAGATTTAAAATGTCAAGAGTCCCCTTTTTTATAGTGAACTGTCACTAAATATCACTGTCTAATATGTTTTGACATATTTGCATTTCTATAAGCATAAAATAGTATTTGTACAAAAAAAAAGTTTGCAAATTGCAGTCAACAATATAAACCTATAGAGATAGAGTAAAATTGGGGCTTATGGTGTTTAGATTATCTGCAGGGTTACTTTTCTTAAAAGGCTTTACTCTTTGTCTACTGTTTGTACATGGTGTTTGTCCTGGAAAAGCTGTAAAGTTTCTCTCACTTCGGAGCAAATGTCACCTATCAAAGAGTCTCAGCCTTTACCAAACAGGCCTGCCATTGAGATCCATCACAGGTTTCTAAGATCTATTGCTGTTGTTAACTGACACTCGTTTACTTGCATTGGATTTGTGTGCAAACAATAGAAGTCAATAGGGGCGACTGTTGTCGGTTACCAACTTTCTTTTTCTTTCTTCTGTGATGACACAATTTTCCTTTTGAAGTGATCTATGACTTTAAAAAGATCTTGTGATATTCAAAACCTGACTTGTTTAATGCATAACACAAAATAAGATATTGGGACATTCTTATACTTTTACTTTCACTGTATGGGCAAAGAACCACACAGACATGTCTCAAAATATCTACTTTTGCGTGTCTTATGTTTTGACCGACATAAGATGGATACAATATTGGGCGAGCTTTCCTTTTAAATTTCATGAACACGTTTCATAGATTTGGATTACTAAATGTTACATCATCAAAAAATAATTAGTTTGCTTCTCTTAGTTAGCGGTGTACGACTTGCAATGTGTTCCATTAAATGTGTTTTGATCAATCTTGTCCATTTGCTGCCGCATCGCCCAAAATAGTCTGTAAACAGAATAACAGAGACCAAAGAAAGGCGACACCAAGATCTCAGTTCCTCAACTTGGCACAAACAAGCGTCATTCACCGCTCTGCACCTCTCTCCATTCATCTGCATTTGATGTGGAAGTCGCCTGTCACCCGTCCGGACAGATTAGAGGAGGACGTCTCCTCATGAAGGAACGCCAATCAAAGCACCTGACACGGCCCTCAAAGAGGCTTTGACAGAAGGCCTGTTGACACCCCTCACCGGCACCCCGGCTCTTCCAAGCCCCACTTCTCCTAACATCTGCAGCCGAGATGAAACGGAATCATAATTGGGAGCAATCACGCAAGAGGCGAAGGGAGAGAAGTTCTTTTACAGACCAACTAACATCACAACACGCAGCACATGCTCATTATATCCGAACTGTGAACTTGGTCTTTATCTCTACAAAGCAAGAAATTCAAATTTGTTCTATCACATATTTAATTTAGGTATAACGTTTTATAAAAGGGAATGAAATATTAAGGCTTTACACAAACACCTGGTCTAGCATCAGGCAGAAGGGCTCCTGTCATTGAGAACACGGCAGTTTTTAATCAACTGTCGTCTCCTTCATAATCCAGATATCAAAGCATAGTGTCTCTCCACAGCTCGAGAAGAACGCGCACACACACACACTTATGCAGACATCTAAAGAGAATCCATATAAAAGACACTCAAAGAAAAAACAGCAGACACACAAAGTCACAGTTGCAAGGCCTCAGTTTTCTTTTCTTTCTCCGTCATTGCGTCTGTGTATGGATTGCACCCACCTCTCCTTTCATTCATGCAGTCACACACTCCGATCTGACACTCAAAGGGTCTTACAGAAGGTGTTTGTGTGTCAGGACCAAGAATCGTCCCTCTAATCACTTTGGAGGAGAGGAGGGGATGCGAGATGGAAAGGGCTAAAAGTGGGCGGAAAGAAAGAGAATTAAAACAGCCGAGTTTGTGTTTTCTCCATTCGATGTTTAATCAAATACTGTTGAGTATTTCTCCAAAGATCACTGTCTGGCTTTTTCAGTGTGAAAGCTTTTGAAAAACGCACCTGACCCTGTTTTCTGACGCATGTCAGCGATGCAGAGTGCGTGAAGGGTATTGTCTCACTTCAAACCTTATTATGTGATTTTTTATGAAGTCGTTCATTTTTATGAAGTTTTGGTATATTTTAGGAATGCTTTGGAGCATCTCCAAGCGGGATTCACAGTCATTTCTGCTGACTGCATTTGGATAAGACAGAATACACAGGACGATGTTAATGAAGACTTCGGATCTATTTTCTAACATCGGTGTCAAGTAAAGTTAAATTTATTTATAAAGCACATTAATAAATTATAGGCAAAAAATGGGGAAGCTATAAATCATTTTTAAGGCTCAGAGGTTTTTGATATTTGACACCTCAGTTAGGTTAGTTTTAGTGTTGGTATTCTTGTCTCACTTTAAGTAAACTAAGCAGATTTAATTACATAACTACACTACAGTAGGGAATTTTTTTTAAGTGAAAGTTCACCAAAAAATGACAAATTCTGTGCTAATTTTCAGCATTTATCAGTTGCCTCTAGAAACTGTACTGTTCTTACAGGAAACAATTTCCACAAGTAAGTTGATTTTACAGCTTTGAAATTAATGTAATAAACTGTTTAATACCAAAAATATTTTGATTCCAAAAATATAAGGTGTATTTTACAAATATATATATTTATTTTTATTAAATACACATAAAATATTATTTAGAAAAGTTATATGTTCGACTTTAATCAATTATCTTAATATTTTCAAAAAATGTTTTTTAAATATTTAATAAATTATTATATTTATATTTGTGATATTTACTAAAACGCATTAAATATTTTCAAAAAGAATGCATGATTTTCCATTGAACAATAAAGAAGATTTTTGAAAGATTGTTGGTAACCGTTCAGTTGTGGCACCAATTCACATCCAGTGTATGGACACGAGTTAATGGGTGCCACTTACCAACATTCTTTAAAATATCTCCTTTGTAAATGAAGCAGGGGAAGTTAACAATGACTCCTTTTTATTTATTTATTTATTACTTTAAGAAAAATTAAATGTCTTACGTTGCCTTGCTATTTAAACCTTTTACAATATTTACGTATTTCAGTGCATCAGAGGTTGTTTGGTTATGTGAAAGGTTGTTTTGTCACAGATATTTGTGTCTGTGGATCATTCCATCTAAGGAAATTGTTTAAATATCTTGACCCCTCTAAGGTGTCATGATTCAAGGCCCCTTCCTTTGTTAAACTAGGAAAAGGGCCACAGGCTTTTCCTATCGTGTGTATGCATGTGTGTGGAGTGGCAGGTGATTTGAGGGTGTTTTGATATAAGAGCTGGAGGTATGTGCACGGGTACAGTAATCTTTGCGTTCTTGAGAGTGTCAGAAGGGGGTCGGATAGGCAGAGATGAGGTAAGTGCTCACAGCTATGAAACCGTATCTTAGAGCGATTAAAAGGCATTTTCCTCTGTTCCTTTCAGCTCCTCCAGGTGTAAGGCCCTTGACATGTTCCTCCATGTGTAGAGTTTCTGTGTAGTGTGTGCATGTGTTCAGATTTAAGTTTTCGGCATAAATGATAAGAATCTTGTTACTTTAAAGTGTGCCACATTCTTTGAAAAAAAACACTCAATTTTCTTTCTGTTTAAGTTCTTAGAGCAGCCAAATTTAGTGAAACATTCGTCCCTGTTAATGTTAAAGGCAATGGCACATCTTGGTAACATAATATGTTTGATTCTTAGCCTGAGTTGTACCTAACTGCACATAATTCCCTGAAATACTATTTTCCTGTTTTGTTTTCTGGTGAAAAGCATTCAAGGCTTTTCTTCATTCAAGGTCTTTCCTCAAAATGTTTTGATTTGAAATGGAACACAAGAGGACATTTGTGACCCTTGACCTCAAAATCCGTCTTAAGTTGCACATGTATATTTGTAGCAATAGGCAACAATGAATAGTTTGGGCAGATTTTTTGGTTATGCCAGATATCATCAGGGTATTAAGTCCTTTATTTTCATGGGGATATTATACATTCCCTACTTTAAATATATCAAAACTTGATTTCTGTAAGTGGAATAAGCGAAATCATGACCAAAACTGTCCAAAGCATGTCTACAAACTTCTTTGAGATTTACTCAATTTAGTTTGGCATCTCAAAATTATATTTACATTTGAGATTTATTAAAGTCATTATATTTCTATTTATTTATGTGATATATATTTTTAACTAAGCCATGCAAATTATTTTTTGTATTTGAAGCTAAGAAATTATTTTCTCAGGTTCATCTACTCTTCACAACATCATTACAGATGCAAGCTATGAGACTACAGCACTTTTGATTGACAACTTTTCAAAAATTTTGATTTGTTTGCTGCCATAGATTCCAGATTTCCAAACAATTGTACCTTGGACAAATATTATCCTATCCTAACAAACCACATATTAATTCTAAAATTCTAAAATTTTCACATTCTTTTAGATAAAATTTAAATCTCAATTTCAACTAATTGATCCTTGGATTTGCTGTCCAGGGTCACACTTTAAGAAAATTGTTGCAGCTTTCAATAGGAGAAAAGTGAAGGACGTCTGCTGTTCACATTCTGTTTGGTTCCTCAGAAAAAAAAACATGATGGTAAATAATAATCAAATCATTTTTGGTGAATATTTAAAAAAACATCTTAAATCTTTTTGTGTCTTTATGTATGCGTCTCTTTAAATTATCCCTTCTGTCATGGTTTTCTCTGTTCTCTTCCACTTTATCCACGCTATACTTCAATGTCTATGTCACTTTCATGTCTTCTGTTTCTCTAATGGTGTGTGGAATTGTTTCATTTCTGCACGAAGGTTTAGACAAACACGGTTCCAGAGAAAATGTGTGAGACCCTACTTCCTCCTGCTCCCCTGTCCCTGCTAATCCAAACACAACTTCAGAGGACGAGACGCTCCACATGTGGCTGCATGAAAGGAAACGCCGAACCTCGGGTGAAAAGACAACACCCGAATGAAAATATCACATCTCTCCATCTTATCCCGCACAGTTCCTCTGAATCAAAAACACTCTCCTCAGGAAAGAGATGGTGGTTATGCAAATGAGCTTGGATCATCTAATTACAAACCTCAAACTAGATAACCGTTTACACAACAATGAAGGGTGAAGTCTGTAATGTCTGCAGGGGGACAACAGACAAGCATACAACTAACAAACTAACAACACATTATTCGATATGGTCACACAAAGATATCGTGGCTAGATAAGACCTTAAAGTTACATAAAGCACTTTTTTGTACTTTTTTTAACAACTATTTACCCTAGTCACTTTAAGCCTGTAGGATTTCTGCAGAACACAAAAGCAGATATTTTAAAATATGTTTGTTTCCCAGACAATGCCAGTCCCCATTGACTTGCATTGGTTTTGTGTCCATGCGATGGAAGTGAATATGAACATCCTTTAAAATATCTTTTTCGTGTTCTGCTGAAGGAAGAATGTCATGTTTGAAATTACGTAAGAAAATGTTCACGAAATTTCCAAGGGGTGAACTATCTCTCCAAGAAGCTTAAAAGCTCTACCTTGAGTAAAAACCACAGCAGATTCCCAGTTTTCATTGTGATTGCATTACAACTGGTGACGAAACCGATATGAAGTTGCATTTTGCTTCAGTCTTGAATCATGTTCAACATTCTCAAAGTCAGACCCTAGTAAAATGAAGTTAAACATTGTTTGTTTCTCACCTGCAGTTTGAATGTAAAATGCAAGCTTATAAAGTTGGCATTGTGACGTTTCGTCTCGGCCGTTATTTGACAGTTTATGTTTTGTTTGTTCAGTCCTTTTTGACACTTTGCTGCAGGACGTTTCAAAGCCTCGGCCTCTAAGCAGTAAACCCCAAGGTTTGTCGGAGAAGAGGTGCACAAGAACGGAAGGAAAGAGCGAAGGAGGAAGAAATCAATGGAGAAAATATTTTGCTGCGGGCTCGCTTGGTTTTATCTGCCTTTGAACGAGTCAGCTTTAATTTGGCTTTGATCTCAATTTGCCACCGCGTGAATTGGCTTCCATGCGCTATAATGAATGGAGAGGAAAGTTTTCTGGAGGATTTCGCTTTTCCAAATCTCTCTCTTCCTCTCTTTCATCATCTCTCTCCCTCCCTCTGTCTCTCTTACGCGGGCTGGAAAATAAACCCTCTGAAAATGCCCTTTCTTGTTATAACGGACTGAGACAGCTCTAAATCATCAAATTAAGACTACTGAAGAGTCACATTAGATATTTGAGCCAACCTAAAACTTCCCTTGAAGCAAGTGATAAGATTTGTTTATCTTTAAGTCCTTCAAACCCAAGTTGACTCACAGTCCAGCGCTTGCAGTTTTCCCAGAATGCCTTTAGTAATACTACAGATAGTTGTACTTGGGACACAAAGAAGAAGTACAAGCGGCTTAAAGCTCAGAGCTTATAGGAAAGGACTTCCTTTTAATCTATCTTCTTCTCTCTCTCTTTTTCTCTTTCATCATACTGTAAAGGCATGAGGGCCTGAAGGATGAAATAGTCAAAGACGTTGTTGAAATAATCTGCTGGTTTGTTCAGAGCTCAGTCCCGCTGACCTGGACGAATGGGAATAACTGCATTCTGTGTGCTCGACTCTGAACACCATGACATGATTATTCTGATCTGCCTTTAGCTTTTGTCAAGCAAAATACCGTAGTCTCTCTTTCTCTCTCTCTCTCTCTCTCTCTCTCTCTCTCTCTCTCTCTCTCAGACACACACTCTCTCTCTTTCTCTCTCGCTCCCTCTCTCTCTCTCTCTCTCTCTCCCTCTCTCTCTCTCTCTCTCTCTCTCTCTCTCTCTCTCTCTCTCACTCTCTCTCTCTCTCTCTCTCTCTCTCTCTCTCTCTCTCTCTCTCTCTCTCTCCCTCCCTCTCTCTCTCTCTCTCTCTCTCTCCCTCTGAGGAGCATGTACATTAATCTTTGCTGAGGTCCATTACAAGCAGACAGTTGTAAATGCATTAGTGAGAGGCTTCGTGGCTGAATAGAGTAAAGAAAGAGAGTCTGGTGATGGCGGTAATAAAGAGATTCTCTTTCCCAGATCTCTGATTCACTTTCTCAAGGGAAGTAACAGGTTGACACAAAGAACAGCTGGACAAATTCTCACTGACACCCCTGCCCATAAAGACACACACACACACACAAACACAAACACAGAGCACTTTCCTGTGCGGCCGTTTCCTGCCTTGGTAACACTTTGGGCCTTAAAAACTTAACCTTATACAAGCAATGCATAGTTCTGGTTAACAAAATTTATAACCAAGCTTTATGTAAGGGTTCACGTTTTTGTAAGAGGTTCAATGCTATATCTACCCTAAACTTTCCACAAAAGCAAAAGCATATCAGTATTTGAATACATAAGCGTTCAAAACATACATCCTGAACCTACATAGCATTTAATAAGGATTTATATGATGAGTCAACTGTTATATTGACTTCTACAACTGTGCAAATAATTTGAAAGAATTTGAGCTTGAAATTGAATAGTCCAAGTTTGTCATTTTGGGTCACCATGGACTATCATAGTGGGACAAAATACTCAATGGTGACTCCTAAATGGTTAAGTTACAAAATTTCATGAAAGGAGAAGTACTACAATGTTTTATACATTATAAATGCTTAAGACTGTTAGACATGTTGAGTTGTCATGTGCAACATGAATCATTTGATTAAATGCCCACGTGCAGAGATTGGTCGCGATGGCTGCTCACTATTAAAAGTGTTGATCTTGAAGGTGGAGTAAAATATGAGTTTTGGACAGGAATGGTTATTTTCCCGACTAATGGCTGACATGAAAAATATTTGGATACACTGTAACAAATATTTCATGTGGCGTATTAAATATCACATAAGTTAACAATTACGCTAACTTCAAAAAAATCTTTCAAAGCACTGAATGGATTTCTATCAGAGGAAAATATTAAAGTAATTGATTAAAAATCCAACAGTTATTTTCTCTAAAAGTTACAAAACAATAGGTTTATGTAATGAAAGAAATCAATATTTATATTTGTAATGTATACCAATATTATTTGGTGAATTCTAATAGAAACATTTGAGTTGATGAGATTAACTTGTTTTTCTCACTTACACTTACAAAATTCGTGGAAATTTCATGGAAAAATAGAGGGAAGATTTTTTTATGCTATTTTAGCACATAGTACACACTTTAACTGTTAATCAATACTAGCGTGTCAAAGTGATCGTCACCAAAAATATTAGGTGTAAATTAGAAATACATATTTGATAAATAAATAATACTTTTTGTTACATAAACTTTAGAGAAATATACTTTGATTTTTGATCAATTATTTTAATACGTTCCTCTGAAAAAATCAATTTAATATTTAAAAAAGATTTTATTAAGTAAGCCCCATGATTCTTTTTTTGAGTTCAACCTCATGTCATTCTAATGCCGTATGTTCTTTTGTAGATCACAAAAGGTGTTTCGAGAAATGTCTCGATGATTTTGTGACCCTACATCGCGAAGTTATTCCCTTAAATGTTGTCTTTTGTGTTCTACAGTTAAGTTTTGAATGACCTGAGGGTGAATAAATGATAATATATATATATATATATATATATATATATATATATATATATATATATATATATACTGTTGGGATAAAACTCCTGATGTTTTAAATGTGTTTCAGTTTTTAGACTTGAGAGAGGCGTTAGGGGTCGCTGACAACGAAAAGGCCAGCTTTCGGAGAGATAGAGAAGAGGCCTTTAATTGAATTTGAGTGGAGTGGGTATGTGTATGTGGAGTGTTTGTGTGTGTCTGCTCAGCAAGAGTGTACTGTGGGAATAGCCAAAGAAAGCTTTCAGTGTGAATGGTCCTTCCTGAGCCAAAACCAGTGGGGTGTCCCCGATCCTCTTTTTTCCGTCCCTCTCTCTTTCCGTCATCCCCTCCCCCACAAAAAGACTGAATCCAATTTAGCATCAGAAACAGATTAGAAGTGAAAGTAAGAAACACTTGTGAGTGCACACTTCAGAGAAGTTTGTCTTCACTTTCAAAGTAGTTTACTCACTGATCATGTCAATCGCCTTGTATTTCCTATTTCCCTCTGCCTTTCTTCATTTTTATACAATAAAACAAGATCATGTTTCACCTTGTCCGGAATCCAGTATAAAATCTTCATGGCTGTAATGTATCTAAAATCTATTGGCTATCAATTGGCTATTCAGAAAATGTTCTATTCTGCTTAAACTTCTGGCTTCAATTGGAAAGTTCTCTGAACTTCTCTGATTTATAACAGCTTCTCTGCACATGAATCTGTTGTTGTGTTAATGACTTCTTTTCATACACCCACATATGACCCACGTTTAAAGATGAGTCTTGAGGATTTTAAGTCCTAAGACCAAGCCGTTGGATTTTAAGGCATTCAAGTGTTTGGCTCATCCGTCTCAAGCTTGTGAAAACACTCATATTGACCCAGTTCTGTTATAAGATGGCCATTTGAAGGCTGGATGAGGTCAAAATCAAGTGAAAACCTGCCCTATATATTTCCATATTACTAACATGTCCCACAATAGCATGTGTTTACAGCATATCTCAGCCACATTCAAACTTTTGCGTGTCTTTCTGCATTTGAGGTTGTTGTGGAACAACTACATATTGCGCAACTATGTCATGTGTTGAAGTTTATGGCTTAAGGGAGAAAAAAAATATATTGTTGATTTATTGTTGATATGTTTAAAATAAGAGCACACATGTAATGGAGTGTAACAGCATGTAGGGGCACGGCTGGGGTTTGCCAAATCCAACATCTCATGGAAAAAAATTGGTAAAAACACAGGCAACGGGTATAGCTCAATTGGCTCAATTGGTAGAGCATTGCTTTAACAATCAAAAGTTATATTAAAGATTAGATTCCCAATGACAACAAAAAAGTATGTAATTTATAATTTTGTAACCATTTACTCCTCTGCAGAAAACAGACGAGTATATTTTAAAGCATAATAAAAAAACATTGACCCTTTCACTAACTATGGACGCAACCTACTGGACATTCCTCAAAATAACTCCTTTTGCGACCCACAGTTGAAAGAGTCATACATGTTTTAAACAACATAAGGATGATTAAGTACTGACGTGATTTTTGTAATAGGGTTAACCATTCCTTTAGCCGCATATATTACAAACCTGTTTACAATTCACAATGATTCATTTACAATTATGATGGACCGTCAGAGCTTATTTCCAGATACAACAACAGAAAATCTGTGCATGACTTCAAAGTGGGTCTGGGTGATTGTTTGTCAGATATATAAAGGGACACATTAAGAATCATTAATAAATGATATGTTATTGAAACATTAAAACCATATGTGCAGAAAAACACAACAGGCTTTGAAGTACTAGAGAACTTAAATTATTAACTGGAGAGCTCACAAGCCTTTCCTCAAATCATCCGACTCCTTTTAAGTGATCGCATTTTGAACAAGGGATGAAAATGAGAGGATGTAATGAGAGGATTCATCTTCTCAGTTCTTACTCAGATACACATTTCTGTACAGCTGCATAACTTTCATCTCTTTCTGGTCAGTCAAGAACTCATTTTACACACACCCATGCACAGAGATCCGACTGAAATATAATACATTTGTGTAGAGGCCCAAAACCAGAATAATGTACTTAAAATGGGGTAACTTTCTGAAAAGTGCATTAAATATTTTTAGAGAAGTACTTTAAAAAAGTCTGTGAAATATGAAAGCGACACATGTGAGATAAGAAAACCATGAATCTAAGTTTTATAGAACAACATCTTTTCAATAAGTGTAAGAGTGTCCAAAACTAGAAGCCAACCATGGTTTGAAAATCTTATTGAGTGCACTTTTAAAAGAATAGTGAGTTTTATTCTTCTGCAAAAACGTATATTTTGTAGAATGTTGGTGAACAATGACAGTACGCATTCACTTAAAACCCTTATCCTATTGTGAGGACGCAAAACTAATAAGTCAATGGGTGTTGCTCGGTTCCCAACATTTTTCCAAATTTCTTCTTTTGTGTTCTGCAGAACAGATAAAGTCATAAGTGTTTAAAATGACAAGTGGGTAGGCAAAGATGACAGAACTTTCAGTTTTTGGAGATCAAGGCCTTTAATACACAGATACATTATGAAGTCATTCGAAGAAATTATTTAAATGCACCTGATATTATGTAGCCCATAAGCATGCGGCCTCTTTCATTGAAAGTTTAGCTAGAGAAGAGAACAGAGACATGCTAAGCAGATTAAGCCCGTGACCCCCTGTATCTTTAACCAATATGCCCTGCTAGAGGTGGACCTCAATACAATACACGGCCCAAATCCACCAACACCAGCATTTCTCTTTATCAAGACACACTCTTTAACCACACACACATGTACTCTGAAATAAAAACCGGCTGCTCAATTCAAGTTGATACTCGCTTCCCCAACGCAGTTTGAAGTCTGCAAAAAGATTCACTTTGACTTTGCAGCTGACAGTAGTAGGAGGATCAGGGAGCAAAAAACACATTTGTTCAAAAGGATGAGGCTGTTGGGCGACCTTCGTGTCCACCTAATCTCATATTAGGGTCTCTCCTTTTATACCACCTTTCCGACATGTAAAGCACTCAATACCGAAAAAAAAAAAAAAAAACATTTGACTCTAGGAAAAAACAACTTATAAGATTTCCATTCATTTAAACTTATCAAAATTCTCCCTAGAGCCTGGGGAGCTTTCTTTCTCGCAACCCTCTTTTCTTTCATCCATGGTTAAATATGTAAATAAAATGTCTAAAGTCATTCTTCAAAGGGGAACAAAAGAAAAAAGGGGGAACGAGGGAGGGGGTGAGGCAGTTTTAAAATGCCTTCCTTTCTCCATAACATTAGCCAGAGGGGGGCCAGCTTCTAGGCAGAGTGGAACAGCAGGGGAGCACACAGGCTCCATAGAATCACACATCTCTCCAATCCCTCACACACAAAAAAACATGAAATATCTTTTCAGTCTGAGCCATCAAAGGGCCTCCCTTTTCTTTATTAGTTACAGAATTATCTCACACTTTCTGATTTCCACCAAGATGGAACCCAGCTAGCTGCCGCTGCTGTGCTTTGGAAGAGATAAAGTTGTGTGTTCGTGTGTATGTGTATGAATAACTGTAGAATGTGGCGAGTATGAAACGGCGAGGGTGGATGCCCGACGCAGAAATAAACAGACACAAAACATGAAAGAGGAAACAGTGGCTGCCAAAGCCACTGATGATAAAGATTGAATGGTCATGATCTCTGTTCTGTTCGCATGCCTTCTTCAAAGTGAAAGAAAGTGTAAAGGATGAGAAAAACAAATCAGCTGGGACGCGATTTCTTGCCTCCTTAATATGTAGCTGTAAAAACGGTCCATATGTTTTTCATGAGAGTCTTACAATTCATTAATGTAGTGTTTTAATTTCTCTTATTTTAAAGTGATAGCTGGCGTGAAAAGCTGTGTTATTCTCAAACAAATGGCTTTCTTTCTTCTGCAGAACTCAAGAAGATATTTTGAAGAAAGTTGTTCACTTCTATATAATGGACACATAATAATGCAAGTGAATGGGTGGCGGTTACCAGCATTCTTCAAAATATTTTATTTTGTGTTATGCAGAAGAAACTCATACAGGTTTGAAATGACAAGAGGGTGAGTAAATGAAAAATATGTTTAAGCGATACATTATATACATTGTATATATATAAAGTAGGTTATTTCTCCAATAGTAATGAATACACATGCTAAACATGTTACTTATAGTATGACTTAAGATCATACATATTGTGGATTTGAGTTTAAAACACAATCCGTGTTCAGCGGATACTACTGTGTATATAACTTGATTATGTAATATAAATGTATATAGATTGCATGTGTACATTATATTAAGAACCCCTACATAGTCTAAATCATTAACGAAAATAGTCGAATCTGAGATTGATCATCGCGGGATGCCTGACTAAACTTGTAAAATATGTTTTTTATACTATGTGTGCATTCAAATCAAAACTTGTTTCTCCTATAGATCTTTAGGATTACTTTATTGAGTTATTTAATTGCTTTGGGCTATATGAATAGTATAGGTCAAGTCTATAGTGAAACAGTTTGCAGTCAAACTGCGATAAAGGAGACACGATTCAAGACTTGTAAAGTGTCTCACACATCACACAGATCACCAGCAGGTTTAACATCTTAACTGGAAAACATTGATATATGTTTAAAAGCACTTTACAAGCTGTCATAAAAAAGCTCTCAGAGGATCAGACAAAGATCTCCAGAAAAACCCCAGTCAGGTGTTGTACAGATAAATCACGCTTTTACTGGGTAACATGAGAGAGTGCCAAGTGACCGAGTGTCTAAATGCTGGATGAGATTCATCACAGTTGCCACAACCACAGCCAAGAGACTTTT